>JAVANC010000025.1:27500-482500 GCA_033319125.1 Parnassius glacialis | reverse complement strand
TTCTGGTGTGTTTCCTAATTTAATGAAGTATAGTAAAGTAATACCTTTTTTTAAATCTGGTAGTACATTGGACCCCGCTAATTTTAGACCTATTTCTGTACTACCAACTCTTAGTAAAATTTTTGAAAAAATAATTTTGGATCAATTGTTAATTTTTTTTAATACAAATAAATTACTTCATAAAAACCAATTTGGTTTTACAAGGGGTCGCTCGACGTCGGACGCCGGTGTTGAGCTTATGAAATATATTTTTAATGCCTGGGAGAATTCACAAGATGCCTTAAGTATTTTCTGTGATCTTTCCAAGGCTTTCGATTGTGTTCATCATGAGACATTAATCAGGAAACTACAACATTACGGTGTAAAAAATTTGGCGCTTAGACTTATTACTTCATATTTAAGTAACAGAACTCGAAAAGTCGTGATCAATGGTAAAGGTTCCTCCGGATCGGTAGTATCAATGGGCGTTCCTCAGGGCTCGATTCTTGGCCCATTCCTGTTTTTAATCTATATTAATGACTTACCTTATCTTGTAGGGGACAATCACGATATAGTATTACTTGCTGACGATACCTCTATAATTGTCAAACTCAAACGGCAGTTAATTAATTATGACGATGTAAATAATGCTCTATCGAAATTAGTACATTGGTTTAACGCTAACAATATGCTCTCAAACAGCAATAAGACAAAGTGTATTAAATTTACAATACCTAGTGTAAAACATTCGAATACCAATGTGCTGTTAAATGGGGAGGAGTTGAGTCTTGTGGATACCACTGTTTTTCTTGGTATTACTACGTATTAACATTACTTGGTATTAACGCGAAACTTCAATGGGGCCCCCATATATCTAAATTAGCAAGCAGACTTAGTTCTGCAGCATATGCTGTAAGAAAGATTAGAAGTCTCACAGATGTTGAGACAGCTAGATTAGTGTATTTTAGTTACTTTCATAGCGTAATGTCTTATGGAATTTTGCTATGGGGTAATGCGACTGATATTGAGGCTATATTTGTTTTGCAAAAGAGAGCCGTTCGGGCTATTTATAATCTAAATTGTAAAGAGTACCTCATACAAAAATTTAAAGAAATAAACATATTAACTTTGGCATCGCTATATATTTATGAAAATGTAATGTATGTACATAAAAACATAAATAGCTTTAATAAGAATAAGGATGTGCATACTTTAAACACTAGGAACAAACATAAGCTTGTAATACCAGTTACTAGACTCCACAGAATCAGTAATTCATTTATGGGGCAATGTATACGCTTTTACAACAAAATCCCAGAACATATTCAAAGTTTGTCAATAAACAAGTTTAAAAAAAGTTTTATTAAAGGGAAACTGTACAAAAAGGGTTATTATAATATCAAGGAATACATGAATGAAAATAACCCCTGGGAATAAGGTGATCGCGACCATGCTGGTTCTATGAAAAATTATTTAAAATTGTATAAACGAAATTATTGTAAAGTGATGTTTGAAAAAAAAATCCCGCTGGGTTTCTTGCTGATTCTTCCCAGGACAGAGGTATTTTCCGAACCAGTGGTAAATAAAAAAATGACTTTCAATAAGAATTATGTAATAATCAATATTGACTAAAAAAATATTCTATTCTATTCTATTCTATTCTAATAAGCTTTTTAGCAGCAGGTTATTCCATTGAATCCAAAGCTTTTAGGTGGTATGCTACAGTATTAGTTCATATATGGCAGTAATACTTTATGCACGATTGTATTTTTACGAGAGCTCCTGGATTCCGTGCAATTTCTTTAGACTTGGACTCAATAAATTGTTTGAAGTTTTAGTTTTGAGGATATTTTTAATCTCTAATAATTTAATGTGGTGGGTATATTTCAGTGATACATTTCGGAAAGAAGGAGTCAAGGTGAGTTGGCGTTTTTTATGCAGTGAAGAGATACGGTTTAGTTTTGGAGGCGTTGAATTTCACAAGATTGGTATCGCCGCATTCGGAGAGAGACTGTGTGGTTTACACGCTTAATCATATTTTTTTCGGATTGGATTTGATTCCGACTGGTTCGAGTACTTTTAATTTACTACGATTTGGAAAGTGTGAGAGTGATATCGGAAGAAGAGTGAATGCAGGAAACATGGTGAATGGAGCTTTGCACTCCTTTATGAGCAGTCGGAAGGTGTCTAACAAGGCTCGTTTGGCTGTGCATGAGGGGGTGTTGGTTCCGACACTCATGTATGGAAGCGAAAGTTGGGTATGGCAGAAGAAACATGAAAGCAGAATAAATGCAGTTGAGATGAGAGCATTAAGAAGTATGATAGGGGTTAAACTGAGTGACAGGATAAGAAATAGTGAGATAAGGAAATGTTGTGGTCTGAAAGAAGATGTAGTGATAAAAATTGAGAAAGGTATGCTGAGATGATTTGGCCATGTCGAGAGAATGAATGAAGAACGATTGACGAAAACAGTGTATAAGGCGAGTGTGAATGAAAGTGTTGGAAGGGGTAGACCTAGGCGGACATTTCTAGACTAAATCAGGGACGTCTTAAAAAAAGGCCAGGTCAAGAGTACCCTAAACCGTAGAGCATGTATGAAGGGAATAATGAAAGTGGACGAAGCGAAACAAGTATGTAAGGATCGTAGCAAGTGGAAAGAAGTGGTATCTGCCTACCCCTACGGGAAAGAGGCGTGATTATATGTATGTATGTACGATTTGAAATGTCGATTGATTTAAGTTGAACTACATTGATAATGGCACATCCCAAAACTATTTAATTTTTTATATACCTATTTGATTTTAAATTGCTCATAATTTGCACACATTTGGCGAACCCGATAATAATCGTACATCTACGTGGGATGCCATATTTTACAGTGATAGTTTTTAGAAAATATTTTTCGGTAAGGTAAGTTGTTTTGAAATGCAATTTAAGCTCAAAATATAAAATATTACATTATTAGTTTGGATGATTGTCCTTGTGCGTATTTATGTATGCCCAGCATGCTTTACGATACGGGAGGAAATGTTAGTGACGGGATAAGGTTTGAAAAAGTAAGTGACCGTGTGCGTGGCGTCAGTGGCGTGGTCGGCGTGTGCGGCGTGCGAGTCGTGCGGGTCGTGCGGGTCGTGCAGGTCGGCCAGCGCGCGCAGGCGGCGCGGCGCGGCGGCGGCGGCGGCGGCGCGGCGCTCGGGGAACGCCACGCGCGCGGCGCGCAGCGCGCGGGCCAGCTCCGCCGCGCGCGCCGCACTCGCCTCGCGCGCCTGCGCCTCCGCGCGCACCTGCCGACCGCACACGCACTCGCTCATAACCTCGCCTCACCTCGCCTCACCTCGCCTCACCTCGCCTCGCCTCCACATACCCACACATCTTCTACACTTTCATCGTCAACTATAAAATTGCTACAGTTATCACAACACAAACAAATATAAATAATAAAATGTTTTTTCTTAGTTCCACATTTAGAAAAAATTAAATATCTTAATCAGGCAACTACTAACCGTATATGGGCGTTATAAGAATATCCATTACTCCATAACGTCCCATGGATGTCATAAGAAGCGACAAAGGGAAACTGAGTCAAATAAAAAACAGCATCTTCCTAGTAATTACTAAAAATACAAAAAAAAACTACGGTTACCAACCCTCTTACCAAAGTTAACAACTGTGACAAATATTGCTCTATGAGAATCTATAGCAAAAGTCTATGTTCAGCAGTAAACTTTATTACACTGTAACGGTAATCATATATCATATAAATAAACAATAAATAACACAGTTACAATAATAATAATAATTTGATGCTGTGACATACCGATACTTGGGTATGTCACAGAACATCGGTGTAGATGAGGCGGATATGAAACGGTCAGTTTGCGATGTATTTTATGCACGCTTGACAAAAATGCTTAATAGCCTTTTGTCCGGTATGAATAAGACGCACGCATATAACGGTTGGATCATGCCTGTTCTCTTGTATACCCTTAGCATACTCAGGTGGACTCAGACCGAACTGAACGCTCTGGACAGAAAAGTCCGCACTATTATGACATGCCACAGGATGCATCATCCGAGATCGTCAGTAATGACGCTGTACTTGCCGCGAAAACATGGTGAGCGCGGCTTTTTAAGTGCACTTACCATGCATAATCGCGAAGTATGCAGCCTCCGTAATTACTTTCTGACGAGAAAGGATGATCGATACTACAGGGACGTTATTTCTTGTCATAATGGGCTAACCCCACTATCCTTAACCAACAAGCAATGGCAAGACCCGGCAGTACAAAGCATTTCCGACCGAAAGACCGTATGAAAGAAGAAGAAGCTCCACGAGAGGTTCTACAAGGCTTTTCATGAGCCTTTCGTAGACACAGTCGCCTCCCTCCACTGGCTACATTTCGGTAACCTCTGAGGAAACCGAGGGTTTTGGCTGTGCAATACAGGATCCGGTTATTAAGACCAACAATTATCAGAAATACATCCTAAAGGATGGTGCCGTCCCCATCTGTCAAGCTTATCACCATCCTGGTGAGTCACTTAGGCATATCATCTCCGGTTGTTCGGCGCTTTCTAACTCTGAGTATTTGCACAGACATAACCTAGTAGCCAGGATTCTACACCAGGAGTTCGCTCTAAAATACGGTCTCGTGGATCGAAAACTGACATATTATAAGTACTTGCCGGAAACCATGCTCGAAAATGACCGCGCTAGGCTCTACTGGGACCGGGCCATCATCACAGACAGGACTATTCTTACGAATAAGCCTGATATTGTGCTGATAGACCGGGCACAATCAAGGATATTTTTGGTCAACATTACGGCATTACCATTCCTTATGATGAGAACCTCGTGAAAGCCGAAACAGATAAGCTGACAAAATATCTGGACCTGGCTCACGAGGTGACCGAAGAGTGTGGGGTGGTCTGCCGGCCGAAATTATTCCTGTGGTCGTTTCTGCGAACGGGTTAATCCCAGTCAGCCTCTCGGGTTATCTGAGACGACTGGGACTCCATGACGGACCCCTCCAAACTCAAATGCAGCAGGCGGTGCTACTCGATACCGCCCGCATCGTTCGCTGGTTTCTTTCCCTTTCCCCCTAACCCTCGGCCGTTTGGTCTCCCCTGCCGAAGCCTTCCATCTGATTGGGTTTTTATATATTTATGTATTTTTTATGTATTTATTCTATTTTATTAATATTTATGTATGTTTATATCGTTCGTTTACAATTATATATTTAAACAGCCCAAACAGAAGAGAAAACTTTATAGATAACCCAAATAATAATAATAATAAACAGTCAACTTTCGCATTTTCTTTCGTCGCTTCATCTGCAGAACTAACCAGCTGTTAAAATTTGACTATTTGAAATTGAAATACAACGTAACAGGATAACCCTGCCGAACAACTAATAAATAAATGCTCGATCGTTCGGAAGCAAGCCGCCCGTATCCGCACGATTTCGCCGTCTAAACGTCTTCAATAACTGACTATTAGTAGTACTTTTTTTTTATAGAATAGGGGGCAAACGAGCATGCGGCTCACCTAATGGTAAGTGACTACCGCCGCCCATGAACAACCGCAACACCAGGGGAATTGCAGATGCGTTGCCGACCTTTTAGAAAGGTGTAAGTTCTTTTCTTGAAGGTTCCTAAGTCGTATCGGTCCGGAAAATACGCTGGTGGTAATTGATTCCACAAGGAAGTCGTGCGAGGGAGAAAACTTCTTCTAAATCGCACAGTGGTGGACCGCTAATCATCCAGATGGTATGGATGGTAACGCGAGTTTTGTCGCGATGTGCGATGGTGATATTGAGCGGCTGGAATTAGTCCGAACAATTCCTCAGAGCACTCCCCGTGATAAATGCGATAAAATACGCAAAGAGATGCAACATCTCTACGCAGTGCCAGTGTATCGAGCCGATCAGAAAGAACTTGGTCGTCGACGATTCGAACCACTCTGCGCTGGATGCGGTCAAGTGGAAGGAGCTGGCACTGGGGTGCCCCGGCCCAGAGATGAGAACAGTATTCCATGTGAGGCCGAACTTGCGCTTTGTAAAGTTGCAAGCGATGTGCCGGCATGAAATACTGTCTCGCTCTGCTGAGCACGCCAAGCTTTTTAGAGGCCAATTTGGCCTTCCCTTCCAAGTGACCACGAAACTGCACACTATTCGATATGTCGACGCCAAGGATTCCGATACTGGCTGAGGCAGTAAGGGGAGTGCCTTGAAACTGAGGAGATACGACAAAGGGGTTCTTTTTAGCGGTAAACGCGCAAACTTGTGTCTTCTGGGGATTGAACTGCACTAGATTTGGTCGGCCCCAATCCGAGACTTTGTTAAGCAAAGACTCGACTTCAGACACAAGTTTGTCTCGGTACTCGGCGACGTTTTCCCGAGAAATATTGGCACGGCCGGTATATAAGGCATCACCAGTGCTGTCGTCCGCATAGCAATGAATGCTACCAGTTAGCAACATATCATTAATATGCAGGAGAAACAGCGTTGGTGATAGCACGCAGCCTTGTGGAACACCAGCGTTATATGACTCTACGGCGACTAACTTAGCTAAGTTAGTCGCCGTAGAGTCCATATCACCTGAGGATGCCTCGTGTAGAGGCGAAACACGTGTCGTATTATCGTCAGTGGTGTGTCTTGCCTAGTGTAGTGGTGTTGGGAGTAGCGGTGCTGGGATTAGTGGTGACGGAGGTAGTGCACGCAATTGAGGGAGGGCGGGAGGTGCTCTTCAAACTAGGTAAGACACATCATTTTATTTTATAACGCGGATATTTGCAAAGTAAATTTTTCTAAAAGCTTTTATATAATGGATTTCCGCAAAGTAACGCCTGATTCTATTAATTACACCAGCGTTGATAGGCTTGAAATCAGAGCATTCACCGTCTACTACGACCTTGATGCTCCGATCAGCAAGGAAACTGGTGATCCATTTGCACAATTTTTCGGGAAGCCCATAGAAAGGAAGCTTCGAAAGAAGCGCTTTGTGCCAGACCCGATCAAAGGCCTTCGCTACGTCCAAACTAACGGCTAATGCCTCCCCCTTGGACTCTACTGCCTCCGCCCATCTATGAGTTAAGTAGACTAGAAGATCACCAGCTGATCGACCCCGACGAAAACCGTACTGGCGGTCACTAATCAGCTGGTGATCCTCAAGGTACCTCATGAGCTGGCAGTTTATAATGGCTTCCATTATTTTGGAGAACAAGGAGGTGATGGCGATAGGCCTATAGTTGGACGGGTCTGAGCGGTCGCCTTTTTTAGGGATCGGGTGCACCAAAGCTGTCTTCCATGAATTCGGGACTACGCCTTGGGAGTAGGAGTACCGGAAAAGACGCGTTAAAACCGGTGCCAACTCCGGAGCACACGTCTTCAGCACAGGGAGAAGAGTGCTTTGCGGACAGAGCGCTGTGTAAATCGCACATCCGGCATGAAGCACTCACATCGCGGGATGGTCGGCGGTGTGTTCCCCCCGTCATCTAGAGTCGAGTTGGACGCAAAAAGAGAGCTCAACAGATCGGCTTTCTCCTTTACGGCATGGGCCAGTGAGTCGTCCTCTCTGTGCAGAGATGGAAGAGATGGCTGACAGAAGTTCCCTTGGACAGCCTTGGCGAGAGACCAGAATGCACGGGTTCCCGAAGGAAGGCGAACTAGCTTCTCGCCAATTCTGCCGATGTGCTCAGACCTTGCCTTGGCAAATGACGCTTTTGAAGGACCTGGAGGCGGCATTATACTTCTTTTTAAGTGCGCTGGTGTTTACATGCCGAGACGTTGATGCGTCAACCCAGGCCTGGTAGCACTCCTGCTTATAGCGTGATACTATTTTGCAGGAGCGACCAAACCATGGCTGGGATCTGCCTCCGATGGGCACCACAGAGAATGGAATAAAAAGTTCCATACCCTGAAGTACAACATCAGCAACAGAATCGGCAACAACGCTGGGATCTTCCGGCGATAAGCAAACCCACCCCCAAGGGTAGGATGCAATAAAAGACCGCATCCCGTCCCAATCAGCTGACCTATAGTGCCAAACACGGCGGCAAGCTGTAGATCGCAACTGAGATTGGAGCGTGAGTGGCACCGTACTCCGGATCAGACAATGGTCCGAAGAGCCCAGAGGGGCATCGACGGAGACCTGATATCCGTCCGGATGAGAGGTCAGCAGAAGGTCCAACAGGGAAGGTACATGGTCTTCCACATCTGGGATCCGCGTAGGCGAAGTAACCAGTTGTGTTAGACCATATGCCAAAGCAAAGTCATAGACAGATCTACCCGCATGATCGGTTAAACGAGAACCAAGCCATTCAGCGTGGTGGGCGTTGAAATCACCAAGTATCACGATCTCTGCGGATGGGACCTGTTGTAGCACGGAGTCTGCAGCCATTTGGACGTGGTCGATGAGTCGGTCTGTGTCGGCATTACCGCTATGGGACCTATAGAGGCACCCGTAGACGCGGGGATGGTCGACGCTGTCTACGCGCAGCCATAGGATGGACAGGTCCGTACCTTCAAGACTGCCGAGGCGTCGAAAACATATGTCCTCTCTGACATACACGCAAACTCCAGCCCGGGGCACAAACGAGTGTTCTAATTTGTACCCCGGGTAGGAGAGATACGAAGTATCAGCCGGAGAGGACACCTGTGTCTCGGTAAGAAAGAGCAAGGCCGGCTTAGCTATCTCCAGATGGTAGTGGACGGCGTTAAGGTTTGAATGAAGTCCCCTGATATTGCAGAAATCCACGGTAAGCGTGGCAGGGGTTGCCTTTGTCTTCTTGCTCCGCTTGCCCCGAGCAGGTTTCGTCTTGAGCGGAATTTCGCCCCCCCCCCCCCCCCCCAGAATACGCGGGGCAGCCTGAGCACCCACGCCCAGGAGTGGAATAGTTTGGTCGTGGATGCTCAGCGAGGGATTCTCCAAGGGTGCTGGTACCCTCCTGGGGTAGTCTTTTATTTAATTCCACTACCATGTTGATGGGGGGGGGGGGGGAAGAATTGGGCCTCCGGCCACCTGCACTCACCAAGCGCAACGCAGAGGTAAACCTCTACTTCACGCTGGTATTCTGTGAGGTCGTGGTACCACCCCGGTTCGAGCTGGCCCATCCGTGCGACAGCAAAAGCCACCGTTTAGCTCTACCACTGTTAAAACTTAAAGTGAATGCACCAGGGTGGCCCCCGAAATTCAAATTTTCTTAGATTTTTTAGAATTTGCAGATCAAGGTCAGGTTATATGTTTAACAAAATATGATTCGCGACCGTAACGAGTATGTGTTTACAAAATTATTATCATTAAAATACGTAAGAAAATTTGAATTTCGCGGTCTACCCTGGCGCTTTCACCATAAACTGGTCATGTATCAATCAAGAATGATTCGTTCATTTGACCCGAGTCGCATCAAAATAATGATGATTGCAATTATATTTCTAAAACGAATTAGCCGAATTAATTCTGTTGGTCCGAAGACCAACAGAATGATCGGATTACGAGAAATGAATGAATGACTCATGTGTACTCGCGTCGCACTCACCTTCCCCGCCTCTCCCGCTACGCGCCCCTCGCACTCCCGCGCCCACTCCTGCAGCCGCTCCGTCAGCGCAGTCAACTCCTTCACGTCATCCTCAGCCTTCATGGCGGCATTCCGCTTCGACTCAATCTCCGCCATCACTGACGACCACTCGCTGCGTAATTCGTCCTGGAAGCGGGTTCGCAAGTACTCCGCCAGCTGTGGGTTCTCCTTGTGCTTGGCATAGACGAGGCTGTCACCGCGGGAGATGAGCGCGGCCGCGTCTGGTGCAACTGCACCCAGTTGATTCTTCAGTATCTGTCGGTGGAGAGTGACATTTATAAAGCGCCCCAGCCAACTGCCATGTACAAAGCGCGAAGCATCGATACGTATATACTAGGTATGCACTAGATTCGGCAATCCGAGTACTCTACCTTTGTTCCACTAAACTGTACTACAATCCGTAGTATACCTTACTTTAGCGTGATTTCGGAATTCATGCAGTGAGAATTCAGTAGTCAAGAAAGGTTAAATAAACGCATAAAAATAATTTTGCAGTGTGCATTGTGCAGTGTGCAGCGAGCGGTACCTCGAGGCGCTTGGCGGGGTCGCGCTCGCTGGCCACGCCGCGCACGGTCAGCAGCATCACGTGCATGCGCCGCACCATGTTCAGCGCCTCCTGCTCAAACTGCTCCAGCTCAGGGTCGGCGGCGCACGCCTCGGGAAACACACCCCGCAGCGATGACGCCGCAGATACACTCTCCGTGCTGTCCATGCTCTCTGTTCTTGATTCCTACAAATAATTCAACATTTTCAAAACAAAAGAGATAACTATACATTGTTTGTCTTAAGATTTCACTTTTACTGCGTGTGTTTAGGCCAAATATTGGCATTTGAAATTTGCATTCAACACGCGCGTCCCGGCGTGTCCTTCCGATGAATTTAAAGGTCGGCCCCCTCTCCCGTGCGGGTCTCTCGGCCGAGGGCGCGAGCGCGTGACGCGTGGGCGAGGAGTTGGTTGGGCGCCGCCGGTGTCGTTAATTGTGCGCGCACGCCGAGTCGATAAGACGGCCTGTTATTTTACGCTCGCATTCCATTCGAGGGCGCGGCTGCCGACTTTAGGCTAGAAAAGTTTTGTTGCGCGACGGCCGGACGCGTGCCTCCTATGGCGTTACCTTAATTTGTACGTTTCGTGATAACGAGGCTTTTCTTAAAGTATGGAAAAGAATTGTCGCGCGTCAGCCGGTCAATTGTTTTTGGAAGTTATTATTGAATTGTAACGTCGCGTTAAGTGCCTCTCATTTTGCGTTGTCTATTTTCGTTCGTTTTACGTGTCAACGAGGCTGATTTTTGAGTTTTGAGTGATTAATTTAACTTCAATGGCCATTAATTTGGGTCGACAACTTGCTTGTGTGGTATTTTAATATCGTACGAAAGAATTTATGCTTTGGCGGGTGGAGCGCTATCTTTGTGACCCGAGAGAAGGTCGCGTTCATTTTCGAGAAATAATTTGGTGCTAAGTGAACATGGGACATTGAACTTTGACTGATAGTTCTTAAGTTATGCAGTGTGTCATTTGTTTAATTTCGATTAACGTGGATTTAGTTAAATTTGAAGTTAATAGAATGTACAATAAAGTTGATAAACTAATACAGTGAAATAAAAGCAGAAGGTTTCAATTGATGAACGCCCACTGGAGGGATCGCACATTTTGGAGAAAAGCAGCGCCTGTGGATCTGCTGTCCGATTACATCGGGACGTCAGGTTACATATACACACACTTTCGCACACTACTTACATACACTTTACTTACCATCTGACTGATACCCTGTGGTCAACCCTAACTCCGGAAGTCGGTAAGTTTGTGTTGCTTAACAGCCCTTATATATAATAAGCATCCATAGGCCATTTGGGCCCCGTCCTCTGTTGCTCGTAGAGGGGGCTACTATGGGCCCTAGCCCAGTCGACCTTTGTCGGGGCAACTAAGGGCGTGAACAGCGTGTGATTTTGATAAAATCGAACAAAACGTTTTGATGTAAATTAATGACGAAAATAACTTTATTTAAGAGAAACTGAACGATAAAACTCCGACTATGAATACCCATTAACAAAAAATCAATCCAAAATTGCTAAACCCAAATACCATGGACCGGTAATGGGAAATAGCATTCCCAATACAAAGGTGAAACTGTACGGTCTTACGACTGTAAATTTTTGCTTTCGCGCATCTCACATATCGCATACGTTTACTTTTAACATAACGAACTAAAAAACTATCAATGTATTACCATCAAGGGAAAGAATCACCTCTGATTTCACTTTATATTCCTAGTTTAATAATTTTTTATTGCTAATGTCTTTCTCTTTGCACTCGACAACTAAACTACTTTAGTGTGCGGAATGACAACTAAACCGTACAATGTTATTTATCCTTCGAGCCAGATATGAACCAGCAACCTGTAAATATCTATAGGCCCTGCCCTCGCAGCCCCCCTCTAAATTCGTAAACATTGACAACAAATCTATGAGATGCGCGTCAATTACGCATTTCTAAAAAAGTCTAAATCCTAAAAAATTCTTCATATTTTGTTTGTATAAAATTGAAGAACAATCTTTTTGGTTGTACTGTTTGTATCTGGCTGATTTTAATATCAATACATATAGGACATTAAGAAAAAGAAAAGTAGAAAATAAAAACAACTTTCTTAACTAACGAAGTAATTCGATACATTCTGAAGTTTTATTACAAAAAAGGGAAAAATGCGACTCAAGCTGCGAGAAAAATTTGTAACGTTTATGGACTTAATGCAGTGTAAGTAAGTGTAGCACAAAGTAGGTTCAAGCGTTTTCAGTCCGGGAATTTTGATGTCAAAAATGCAGCTCGCTCTAGTCATCCTCATATGAATAAAATCAATGCCATTTCTTAAAAAGTGGAGTAAGATCGACATATTAATAATTACGACATAGTCGAAAAATTGAGGATTGACCACAAAACAGTTTTGACCTATTTGAAAAGTTCTGGATATATAAAAAAGTTTAATATTTGGGTACTACACAAGCTTACTCAATGAATAAATCGTGTATTCATTTGCGATTCTCTTCCGCCTGTCTTCGAAAACATTTGAAAAACCATCAACAATCCCAATTATCAAAAAAAAAAATCGCGTAATAAACGCTCAAGGGAATATCGCACGCAAACTAAATACCTTTCATTTATAGGTGAAACAGTTGTGACTCCATAGCAATACCCTAAAGTACGCTGGAGGGTGCTTTAATAAATTGCTTACATTCTTTTATCTATTTTTACAATATGGCTGTTTATGTTATCGGTTTTTATTATGATTCTATTAAAAGCTATTGCAATAATAAATTGACATACTTTAAATAAAACATTATTCATTCATAGTACTAGCGACACGAGAACGAAACTTTGCACGGAAACGAATCACCAATATCGCAATTAACTTTTCACAATTTGATCACAAAACATCATCATTTCTCTACTATCCTCACATATAATCCTTACAAATGTTTAAAAAGAGATTTTTAAAATAATGATGATGGGAATAATGATTAATTAATCATTTAACACTTTAAACATTTGTACGCAATCAAATGCATAAAGCGCTACCGTATCTTAAACTGTTTGTGAAAATGTATTTGAGTCTTAGATTCAATCAAAAATTACTATTACGAAGTTAATTTAAATAATCTCATATTTCACCCTCATTAACCATTATCGTAAGATCGTCTATAAATAAGTTTCGTTTCAGTTACTTGTCGTTAGCTTACGGTGCTATCAGTTAAAATATCAACACAACATACAGTTCTAAGAAAAGAAAAAATACATGAAAATTCATCGAAAGTTACCTGATCAAATTCATCATTCTTTTGGTACTTCTCATTAGTAATATTTTTGGATCTGTCTTTGGATACTGGAATGTAAGACTTGTTCCCTAGAATTGGGCTAGCGGAAGATCTTGAATCTCTCTTAGGCGGTGGAGTAGAAGGTTCGTCGTCAATCTCGTGCTCTTTAGTTCCAAGCAGTTTGGGCGACATGGCAACCACTTGGACCTGTCTGATTTTGTCGTCTTGTTTGATCGGCGTCGACGTCAATAGTGGCTGCTTATCGTCAAATTCAGAGGCTGACGTAACACGTGCCTGAAATACAAAGGCACACAAAACAGGTAGGATATAACGTAAACATTTTGAAAATATAAAAGATTTAATAACACTAACTGTATCAACCTAAGAATAAAACACTATTGCAAGTGATGCAGTAATTTTAATATGAAATTAGCGTTTTGTCGTACTGACCACTTTGATATGAAATACCTCCTCTTTGGTTAAGAATTCCAAATTTAAATTTATAAATTCATTTAGCTGGTACATGTAAGTTTTGAAAACGGTCATTAATTTTTTTTTCCTCATTATTTTTTTCTTTGGTGTCGCTTATTACCGCACAATGGAAAACATGAAATATCGGTATATTTACTAGTACGAGTTCTACCGTGGCACCAGTACTGCAGAAACAGCTCGAAGGATAAATGATGTGTACGGCGCTGGTGTCGCAAAAGAAACCACGGTACATTTTTGGTTTCAACGTTTTCCTTCTGGAAATTTCGACCTTCAGAACCATCTCCGTGGACTTATATATTAAGAAAAATGGTCTAAGTACTTTTATTATATAATACTTATATTTAAGTCTGAATGTGAAAAATAGAAACAACTATTTTTCAGGTAATAAAAAATCAATAGTTAAATAAAAATAGTTATACTATTATTTTCATTCAGATTATTTTAAAGTAGATTAATGGGACCTTTTTGCATTAAATTACCTGTGGTATGGTGTCCTCCACTTCCGAGTAAATGGCTTCATCTTTTACGATGTCTGCCGACTTTCTGTGGATGCAGTCCAACGCGGAGCCACCGACACCAACTCCGACCTTTTTTACCGAATTAGGTTCGGCGTTAAAAACCATTTGATTACTTTCTGATTTATTGTTAACAAATGTTTCTTCTGTAACAGATGGTTCAGGAAGCGCCGCTTGATCTTTCGGCACTTCATCTAGAATCAGATACTCGTTAACTTCGTCCCGCAACAAATTCTTCTGCGCTTCCATCTGTCTTACGGCCAGATCATATAATAAGGGACATTCTATATTTTCTGCTCCACACATTGGTGTAGGCGGCGGTGTCTTCATAGATACGTCGTCGTCATTATTATTTTCGACAGTTGATATTAAATCTGGCACGTTCATGGTAACTTTCATCGGTTTGGGATTATCATCACCGGGAGTCCTCCGTTTTAAAATGCCCAGAGTTGGCTTCATTCGTTCTTCTAGCTTTGTCACCTCCACGACGAAAGTCTTCGGTTCAGAACCTAAGTCCACTGAAACTCTTTCATCATCATTATCAGAATCACCAACCGACTCGCCTTCCGTATCGTCGATAATCTCAACTGTTTCAACGGTTTGCGGTATAAATTCAACCACAGTTTCAATGGCTTCAGAAGGGTAAATTTCTCTCAGTTCGACGGGATTAACAGTTGATTTTACAATCTCATGCTCCTTCACTTCAACAACGTGATATGGATCTACCTTAGGTTCAACATTCTCAGGCATTGGCTTTTTTGTCTCTACTTGATTATTTAATATTTGTGTAAAAAGAGCACTGTCTTTAAGTAGATTAAAAGTACTACTGTCTTTTTTTGAAATCTCAGGCGTTGACGGTAAAGAGCACACTAATGAAGCAGACGCTTCAATGGAATCCACCGACATTAAACTGCCGATACTGTCGCTAGTAATACTGCCGGACGTGGAACTATCGGCTTTCTTCCTTCTCTCTAAAGAAGAACCCCTACTTCTATTTCCCCCTTGTTTAATTTCTTTTTTAATGGGCAAAGGACTTTTAAGAGCTAATGGTATTTTTGATCTTTTCAGTTCGGGCTTTTCGGTTTCAGGTGTGTTGACCGGGCTTTCTAAGCGTCTTTTAATAGTGTCAGTTACATTTTCATACTCAACGACAGCGCTGCCGTCTCTGTCACCGTCCGCCTCTTGCGCCTGCAAGCACAAACCTCGGTTGTCTTACGTCTCCTTGTAATGAGTTAATAATATTATATGTACAAGCCACACGGCAGTTATGTGTAGGTTAGTTCATTCCAATCTTGTTTTGTATTTCGCAGCCTGGGTGATCGAGTAATGATTGCAGCAAGGGAAAAAACCCAAAGCGTCCGTCGTGTATGCTCGATGAGATAGGTTAGGTATGATTCAGAGTGAAGTGAGCCCGGCAAAAGCTTGACGTGTCGCTAATGTATGATTTGATGCAGTGAGACATAAAGCGTTCAATTCACACCACACAGTATTAACACCAACACCATTTTTACTATTATGTACATGTGTATATTTACAGTAGCAGCGATGCGATTCCAGCGGCACGGGTCCGGTATGCGCGGGCGTGAACTGTTTAGTCTCATCTATTAGTACGGCGACACACAACAGGGTGAGAAATTTTAGTTCGGTTACTATATTCATTCAATTTCACAAAGTAATCAAAACACAACAAACTTAAATCTAGATACCGGTTCATCGCCGGTCGCTTCTACGTGCATCAGTGTATAAACAGTGTTCTAAACCAAGCAGAAAATGAAAAGAATGCGATGATCATTTCTTCGAAGAGTGAGAAGCGAGCGCTTATCTCCTTTGAGAATCCACAACTTGATCGTAAAACGATAAACATTTGTGGGGTCTGCCACAATCTGCCAGTCGATTGCTAGTGAAGTGAAAAGCTGAGAAGGAATGTAAGGAAAGGGTACTTACGAGTTTGTCGAGGGTGGCGAGGGTATCCTGCCAGAGGTCGGCGAGCTGCGGGTCCGTGGCCGCGGCGGCCGACACCAGCGCCGCCCGCCCCTGCAGCTCGGCGCGCAACGAGCGCAGCCGCGAGGGGGCGGGCGCGGTGGAGGAGGGGGAGGAGGGGGAGCCGGGGGAGGAGGGCAGCTGGCGGCGCACGGCGCGCAGCCAGCGCCGCAGCGCCGCGCCCTCCCCCTCGCCGCCCGCGCCCGCCGCGGCCCCCGCGCCGCCCCGCAGCCGCGCCCACCGCGCGTTCACGTCGTCAATCTGCTCGCGCAGCATCGCCAGGTACTCGCGCTCGCAGCACTTGCACAGTTCCGCGTAGTTCGCGTTCAGCTTGTCCTTGATCGCCTCCATCCGGGACATCTCCAGCTCGAGCGCCTGCCGCCCGACGTCGTCTGCGAGTCCGTCCAGCCAGCCCGTCAGCGACTGCAGGTCGTTCTGAATCTCGCGCGCCGTTAACAAAGCGCTTTCGAGCCTCGACTTCGACTCTGTGATCTGAGCGCCCAGCTTGTTGTACAGTTCCTTCAGACCGTCGATCCTCTTCGAGAACTCCTGCGGCTCGGAGACCGCACCCTCCTCGACCATCTTGCGGCCCGTTTTGATTATCGATTCGACTTCCGATTTGATTTCACTGAGCGTGCGGTAGAATTTCTGCGAGCAAATTGTTAGTACGTAAATATTAGTATTATACATATAATCACTCTATCGAATAAAATTTCTCCGCATCGAACGCGTGCCAAGTTGCAAGCCATTTGAAGAATGAAAAACAAAACAAAATGAACTGAGCGACTACCGTACTTCAAAAACACACATACGTCAAATTGTCACACAATAATATTTGAGTATTTCACATTATAATTATAAAAAAAAATAACATGTTTAAAAACATCTACTTGTACTCGTATCATGATGTTGAACTTAATGCTGAATATCACGATGATGAAATGAAATAAAAAAATGAATGTCGATGGAATTGCTTAACTTCAATAAGTAGCCTGTGATAGATATTCGCATTGAATTATGTGAATGGGATATGCATGAGGAATCCTTTCAAGTGGCACGCAAGGCCGGTGTTACATAAAATAGTGCAAGTACTACAGACCTCCGCAGTCACTGCACTAATAGCAAACTTTCCTATTACGACAAATAGTACGACAAATGCACTTATTTGTACAATTATAAAATATTTGTAAGTAATTTTTTTAAATATAAAGTTTTGTGAGAGCGATGCGATGGGATTTAGATCCACCCCGTCAATAAGAAATTCGGGAATTTATTAATGTTTTTTTAAAGACTAGTAGAACTCTAAATGCATGTATTTGGAGTGGTTTACGACAGCAATTTTATTTTCGTATTTGAACATATATATTGGTTAGCTCGCTTCTTAAGAGCGTATATTCAAATATACGCAAGTCAAAAAACTACGCGATCGCTCTGGAACGGCGTAATATTGACGTACACTACAATGTTCTTTCTGAGTGCGTGACTGTTCGAACGCAAGACTAATTGCCCTTAGTGGCACGAATCATTTTGGTACTATTGGAGCTAAAAGAATAAATTGATTTCCACATAATGCCTTATGAGGTCAGTGCTAAGACATCATGTATAAAAGAATTAATATCGGATCTAGCCCCACTACCGGAAGCTAATATGTGGAAATTATTTTATTATTTTAGTAAAATGAAGACAGTTGTACTTCTTTACCCTATTGAGTAGACTAAGAAATGTTAAGAAAGTTCAAGGTATCAATAACAAGAAATAAGTTATATATGTTAGAATTATACATAGCATCGCCTATTTTTTATAACGTTACTGATAATTTTAGGTTTTAGTATCGTTACAAACTTACAAAGGGCGGGGGTTAGTCTACTCCTAATTTCTCACATTTTTACATTTTCAGTAGGACTAGATTAACACCTATTCTGCTTTTCTCACATTTTTACATTATCAGTGTGGACTAGATTAACACCTATTCTGCTCTCCTGACCGGCAATTAGTTCGGCGAATGGCTCTTGGGGAGAGCGCAGGTCGTGTTGATCCTCAGGACAAGTCTGAGGAATTCTTTCTTCACGTGGTTGCCGCAGGTTATTTGGTCTGGTTCAAAAGGAAACAGACAGAACAGAAACACTCAGACGATTCTCATTTTCTTTTCTTTTATCCTACCATCGTTTTGTTTCCTATCTTACTCTAATACAAGCGTATCGTCCTGATGGATTTGTGGGGGGTAGTTCAGCCGCAAACGGTGCTTCTCGGGTAGGCACCGTTTGCCCGTTGAGATTCGGGTAGTATTTTAGCCCTTCCCCCAGCAAGCTGGACTCTGCCGGGGATGACCGAATTTTTCCTCAGTTAATCGTGGGACCAAAATGGACGATGATCGAAATTTGGGCAAAATAAACTCTCCTTTAATGGAACTGTACTGTAGGTCTGGAAGAAGCTCTTTTAATCTCACCAACAACCTGCAACCCTACGCCCCAAACTGGGACGAGCCGAGAAGTGGAGGGCACATCTACAGCCGAACCACAGTCAGAAACGAACCAGGGAGGGGAAAAGAAAAAGTTCACTTGAACTTATAAGCTTAATGGGCAGCACGGAAGAGGTACTGAAGGCTGATAGCAGCTGAGATAAGAGCCGAAAAGGCCTTCTCTCTGCCCAAACCTTTCCCAGTATCTAAGACGAAAAAACGACCAGCCCAGGAAATCTGTGAAGCTGGCAACGGGAGAAAAGAAGCCCAGCTTCAGTGTCGTAGCTGGCTCCCCGCGTGCAGGAATTCGCAATTCGAATCCTATGAGCGTGGAGCAGATGCAGTTGGTCCACCAGGCACTAACGCAGGCCATCGCTAAGACGGCTTGTGGAACGCAGTTTTCGGGTTTCACCCACAAGCCAGGTTGGATTCTGGTATCGTGCCTGAATAAAGCAAGCCAGGACTGGATTGTGAGTGAGATCGGAAAACTGAAACTCCGGCCGGAGGCACAGCTCTTGATAATACCCGAGAGTGAACTGCCTAAGTCTCAGCTGGGTATAACCTTACTGCCCCGCAGCGAAGCTGACACTCCACATGGCAGAGGAGGCGGCTGTGCTGTTGAGGGCACAAAATGAAGGGCTCCATACCGATCTCTGGAAAATCCTCCACCGTAGAGACGAGGAGAATAGGTTCCTAGTGACCTTTTCTCTGGATGACCCATCAGCGGAGACTCTCCGGGCGGCAGGCGACAGAGTCGTCCTTGGCTTTAATACGGTAACGGCGCAGCGAGACGCGCACGGCGTCCGGGTCAGCCGCGCTGCGCGTGCGTGCGTGCGTGCGTGTGCGTGCACTCACCAGACAGCGGCGCAGCGAGGCGCGCACGGCGTCCGGGTCAGCCGCGCTGCGCGTGCGTGCGTGCGTGCGTGTGCGTGCACTCACCAGACAGCGGCGCAGCGAGGCGCGCACGGCGTCCGGGTCGGCGGGGCGCTGCGCGTGCGTGCGTGCGTGTGCGTGCACTCACCAGACAGCGGCGCAGCGAGGCGCGCACGGCGTCCGGGTCGGCGGGGCGCTGCGCGTGCGTGCGTGCGTGCGTGTGCGTGCACTCACCAGACAGCGGCGCAGCGAGGCGCGCACGGCGTCCGGGTCGGCGGGGCGCTGCGCGTGCGTGCGTGCGTGCGTGTGCGTGCACTCACCAGACAGCGGCGCAGCGAGGCGCGCACGGCGTCCGGGTCGGCGGGGCGCTGCGCGTGCGTGCGTGCGTGCGTGTGCGTGCACTCACCAGACAGCGGCGCAGCGAGGCGCGCACGGCGTCCGGGTCGGCGGGGCGCTGCGCGTGCGCGTGCGGCGCGGCGGCGGCGCGCTGCACGTCCGCCAGCACGCCGAGCGCGCGCGCCAGCCGCGCCTCCAGCGCGCCCGCAGACTCGCCCGCGCCCTCCCCCGCTCCGCCCTCCTCGCACCCCGCATCGCCATCGCGCTTCAGACGCTCCTCCACCGCGTCCAGCTTCTCCTGCCATACATACACACACCGTCTCGTATCACCGCCTTGTTGTCGATACTCCACGCATTAGAGCCAAACGGTTTTTTTCGTCTTTCGTAAAACGTCTCCCACACACAAGCGGCTTGCGGTGGCGGCCAATTGTATTCGCTTGCAATGTAAGTAAGTTTGCAAACACGTGCGGTCATGTCGCGACCTGCGAGCGGGTGGCCGCTGCCGCATGCCCCGCCCCCTCCGCCACCACGTGTGTGTTGTGCGAAGTGAATGTACAGCCTAGCGGTTGCCACAGCGAGGTCAGTTGCAAAGGACAATGTTAAAACTCGCCTAAGAACCAACATATATTTGACAATTACCAAAATTCTTATCCTTAATTATGCATTAGATAACATTCATTAGATAGTAACGGACACTTCTGACTTGTGAAATCAAAATAAAAAGGACTTTTTCGATTCTGAACTTAGTACCTATTTTTTAATACTATTATGCTGCGTTTATGACCTCCTGTGATTTGGCCAATCGCACAATACCTTCACTCATTTATTTCAAAAGTTGTCATAAACACAAATATATTATGAAAATGTTTATATTTTAAAATATATCTCAGATTAATATATGCTACAAGGAACTGAGGTCCAGTGAAATCATCTATTTTCATTTAAAGTAACAATACTATTTTCATCTCCTTGGTAAATCAGCATTGTGCCACGCAAAAAAAAATCAATAACGTTGACAGATGACAACAAGTCAAAATAGATAGACGTCGGACGTGTTATTGTTTTGGTTTCGTTTGAAAAAATACATTTCTGTAAATGTTTTAGGAATCTAAGTGCACTCTGTTGGTTTGTTATGCGATAAGTTTATATAAATTACGATCAACGGCTTGAACAATGGATATCGATACTATTCTTTAGCGACCTACCTGGCTTGAATCAGGGACTTTATCCAAATGAGACTGTCTATGTTGTATTTATTTGGTATGAATAAAATAAATACCTAATCACAACCTGAGTTTTATTTACCATATAAATGCTAGGCTAAGACTGAACTGCTTACATTAGCAATAACATAGTAATATTTCATAATCATAACACATCCTCACAACACAACCTCAAAATCTCTATGATAACTGCAAATATCTAAGTTTTCAGAAGTGTTCGTCAGGAGTTATTGTTCTTATAGTCCTTCGCATTGAGTTATACAAAACTAGAGAAGCAAACCACATTGCCGCGCGTCGAAAAAAGTGTAACCACTATCCAAACGCGACGACGTAGCTTTAAAATCATTAAAATTTTAAAGTAAACATATATCTGTCTCACTTACACAAGTCGCGGAAAACAATATCGTCCCTAAGATTAGATAAAGATAGACACACAAACATGCAGTGGCGGGTTGGTGTTGCATACTTTATGAAATTTTACCCAAAATGAGCAATATAAAGGTTTTTTTTTTAAAGTTGCAGTAAATTGTTTTTATTTTAAATTTGTATATTTTCTTATTAGATGAACAGACGTAAGCATAACTAATGAAATAAAAGATGTTTTTATATATTATTTTTATTGAAATAATAAATCAAACAAAAAATAAAGCAAATAAAAAAAACAATTTAAGGTTTCTTAAGCGAGATCTGTGTTGAATATGCATAAGTTGTGAAATCATCAGCAAGTTTTTGTCTCTTAAATTTAGTCTCATGACATTAGCTACAAAAACTTTGGTTATCAATAAATTTCGTTGATTTTCTTGTTTATAGAATTTCCATACTACTTAACAACTTTAAAAAGTTTTATATTTTTTTTTGCAACAAAACTGTGGATAGTTAATGGATTCAGGCGTGACTCTGCGGAAGTCTATTTGTAAGATAATATAAATGGTTTTAATCTGTAATACTAATCCGCTTAAATATTCATAATAGTCCATGATCTCAAACTCCGCTATGAAGCATCAGTTTGTTATATAATTGCCTTTTGAATTCTTTTTTGTGTGTTTGAGTGTATAATTTACTTTCGTGGTACAATCTTATAATTTTTAAGTACTTATAAATAATGGCATTAATCAATAAAATGGAATGATCAACTTGTATTGAAGATAAATGATCTCCCGGGTGTATTGCAAATTCTTTTAATAATTTATTTCTTTGAAGCTCTTTTAATGTTTTTGTAGCTAATGTCATAAGACCAAATTTAGTAGACAAAGACTTAGTTTCGGAAAGTTTGCAATGCAAATTTATTTATATAAAATAAAATAATAAAATATAATTAATAGACCATTCATGAATAAACTAAAATAAGAATAATTAATTATTATTATTTTGTATAAAGGTTGAAACATAGTTTTATTTTTAAACAAACAATTTTACTTGTTTATTTTAAAACAAAATTAACTTATTCCATAAATTATATAGTCTCCCATTAATGTGGAAAAATCATAAAGGCGGAAAAGTGGCAACATTGAAGCTAAATTGCAATATTCGATATTATATTTAATTTTTTAGTGTTTTAAACGTTAATATGAATATATAAATTAAAACTTGCGTGTGGAAAGTGATTCCGTTTGATTTATTATGTTTTTGTGACCTTGAATCGCATTCTTTCACTACGCATTTACCCATTTTTTGTCGTGAATCGTTCGGCTTAACTCGGACGGCGTCACATTGAACACTGAACCGACGTTCGCTGGGTATATGGCTGTGGCCACATGTGAAGTGGCAACGCTTTGGCGCGGCAATTACCTATCTAGTGTAACATATAAATCAATGGTCCTTCGCGTTAAGAAAATAGTGAGTCATCAGTGCAACTACAGGGTAAAGGTGTATTCACAGTGGAGTAAAAAGCGGATTATCGAGCTTGTAATATCAATCTGCAGGGTATGAAAAACGAAAACAACGTTAATTACATTTAATTTTTATATTAGAAATAATGATAATATATTAATTAAAACATTATGTTTGTTTTTTTTAATTGATTGATTGATATATTAAATTAATTGTATTTTGTGAAAAAATTAAATCATTAACTTAATATTACTTATAGAATACCAGCTTAAAATAGCAGCTTAACACTGCTGTGTTTCATATGGTGAGTGTAGGGAACCGGAGACCCGTTTTACTGGAAAATTGGCATTCTATCTTAGTTCCCACGGGTGAGAACACATCAGTATTTTGATTCGCATACTAGGATAAATGTAGATGTCTATGGGCCACAGCAACCATTTACAATCCGATGGACTGTGTGCTGGTTGTCACCCTATCCTATAATATATATATATATATATATATATATATATATATATATATATATATATATATATATATATATATATATATACTATATGTTACCACACAGATTACTAAATTAAACAATTTAATACTAAAAATAAAAGTATATTGCACAGTTACGTTCTGTTACTTAGGCCGGGAGTAAAAAGCAATAAAAGGCGTAAAAGATTTATTTTAACACATGAACATAACGTTATTATTTGTTATCTTAACCGACGGTTTGAGCATAGAGAGAGACAGTGTGCAAACGAGAGGTGAAGAGAGGAGACACCATTTATAATCGCATTGTTTATGAGCGCAAGATATAAAGAGTGTGGGTGCGGTGTGATAGTGTGAGAGTGTGAGGGTGTGATAGTGTGCACGACACGGTACCTGCACGGGCTGCAGCTGCGCCAGCAGGCGCGCGGCCGCCTCGTGGCGGCCCAGCAGCTGCAGGCGCTCCGCCCGAGCGCGCACGTCGCCCAGCAGCGCGCGCTGCGCCGCCAGCTCGGCTCGCAGCGCCGCGGCCCCCGCGCCCCCCGCGCCCGCCGCCTCCGCCCACTGCTGCAGCTGCTGTAGCGCCGCCTCCCACTGCGCCGCCTCGCGCGCCGCCTCCTCCAGCTCGCGGATGCGCTCCTCCGCCTGCCCGCCCACAACCCACATCAACCTCAACCTACCTCACTGCACGCTCTTATACCTTTTCCTACTATATATTATTGCACACCACCCCACAATTTATAATTTATTAAGCCCGCATTAAATTGCAACTTTAAAATACTGTTTTACAACGTGATCTGCGATGAAAGAAAACTAAATCTCTGAAAAACAATAAATATTTCAAAACAATATAACATTCATTAACAAGCATCGAAGCAGCGCGCCGAAGAAAACTTTAAATCATCTATTTCAGACATACAAATTGCTGTGTTTCATCATCATCATCATCGTCATCATTACAGCCCTTCACAAGTTCACTGCTGAACACAGACCTCCCCCAAGGATATCCACAAAGCACGGTCCTGAGTCACCTGCATCCATCGACTTCCCGCATGTCTTACCAGCTCGTTATCCCATCTAGTGGGGGGTCGCCCTACACTTCGCCTACCGGTACGAGGCTGCCACTCGAGAGCCTTTTTCCCTATCAGTTGTCGGTTCTTCGTGCTATATGGCCGGCCCACTGCCACTTCAGCTTACTAATCCATGTCGGTCACTCTGGTTCTACTGCGGATATTCTCATTTCTAAGTTTATCACACAAAGAAACCCCGAGCATAGCCCTCTCCATAGCTCGCTGAGCGACCTTGAACGTCCTCATACGGCCAGCAGAAAAGGACCACGTCTCAAGTCATCACACGCATTGATTGTACAACTTATTTTTGAGGTTTTGAGGTATGCCTGACGAGAAGATGTTTCGTAATGTTGCCCAGCCGAGTTGAATCCGTCGATTGACCCTCTCGGCATAATTTAGACTTACTTAGTCGGACTATTTGTCCCAGGTAAATATACTCGTCAACAACTTCGAGCTTAGTACTCCCAACAACTACCAGCATAGGTGTGACATGGACGTTATACATGATCTTTGTTTTGTCCATGTTCATCTTAAGACCTATCCGTTGGGAGGTACTATTGAGGTCATTGAACATAGTGCTCTGCCATAAAGACTATATCGTCGCTAAATCTAAGGTGAGTGATATAATCGCCGTAGATGTTAATACCTTATCCTTTCCAGTCCAGAGGCTTGAAAACGTCTTCCAATGCAGCGTTAAAGAGTTTTGGGAATATAACGTCACCCTGTCTTACACCTCTCTGCAGTTGGATAGGTTTCGTACTCTGTTTCTATACTCAGATAGCCATCGTAACCCTACTGTACAAACACTTGAGCACTTCGATATACCGGCAGTCAACTTGGCACCGCTGAAGGGTCTGCAGTACCGCCCAAATTTCGACGGAATCAAAGGTTTTCTCTCCACATACGCAAGGCAAAGTGGCAGATTGTACTCTTCTGTCTTCTGTACAATTTGTCAAAAGGTGTGTATGTGGTCTAAGGCGAAAACAGCACGTAGACGCAGCTCAGAAGGGAAATCGGTATGAAGTTCTTCAGGAGAGCGTTGTCGCCTTTCTTGAAGAACAAGACCATCGCACTTCTGCTCTACGCCTCCGTAGTAGTCCCACCATGGAGCACGGAATTAAAATAGTTTCTGAAGGATTTCAAGTACTGGTTTTCCACGCGCTTTCAGAAGCTTCGCTGTAATTCCATCCTCACCTGGGGCCTTGCCGTTTTTAAGGTGCTGGAGTGCCAATCAAATCTTATATTGCTGTGCTTCACAGTGAGATATATGTAAGCAGATAATTTTTATTAAGTATGTTCGTCATGCATATGAAATTACCAAATAAAAGGTAAAAAAACTTAGCTGAGACATAAAAATTGTTGCCTAAATATATCGAATAAATTTAAAGAAAATGAGAGCGAGCAAAGTGCAGAGTACCTGTTGTTTGAGCGTGTGCCAGCGGCTAGTTACTGCGTCGATCTCGGCCTGGATCCAGTCGGGCATGATGTGTGCGTCGATGAGCTGCCGCCCGATGTCCTCGATGCGCGCCAGCCGCTCGTCACTATGGTTCTGGATGTAGTTCTCTAGATCCTGCGCCAGTTGCAAGGGGTCAAATGCCTGTGCTCACTGGTAGCCGGCGTCACTAGCGTGCTTGTTCGAATATCGTAGGAGTGACTTAATACACGATGATTCGACAAGTAATTTCGGTTTACATTCACTAGATGAGTGTGAGTACGAGTGAGTATACGATTTTGCAAGATTGTTAAGTATTTTTTTGTATCATTGGAGGTAATTTGTTGCTAAGTGAAAATGGAAGTTGAACTTTGATCTACCGTTCATTAGTTGTGCCGTGTGTCACTTGTTTGATTACGATTAACGGGGATTTAGTTGAGTTTAAAGTTAATTAAATATACAATAAAGTAGATAGATTGAAATAGTGTACAATAAAGTTGATAAACTGAAATAGTGAAATGAAGGCAGATGTTTTCAATTGGTGAACTACCACTGGAGGGAGCGCACATTGGGAGAATAGCAGCGCCTGTGGATCTTCTGTCCGATTACATTGGGCCGTCAGGTTACATGTATATACACTTTCGCACACCACTTTACATACACCTCACTTATTACCTGACTGGTACCATGTGGTCAACCCTACCTACAGAGATCGGTAAGTTTTTGTTTAATTAGCATCCCTAATAGAATAATTGTCCATAGGCCATTCGGGCCCCGTCCTCTGTTGCCCATCGAGGTGGCTATTATGGGCGCTAGCCCAATCGACTTTTGTCGGGGCAACTCATGGCGTGAACATTTCTATTCTGCGTTTTAACCGACCAAGGAAAATGTCTCCGAACTATATCAAATGCCACACGAGCAAAGTTAATATTGTTCCTGTTATCCTCTTTTGAATTCACATGACCACTTCTGTACGGTTGACATAGAAGGAGCAGTCTTGGTAAACGGTCACAATTTCTTCACGGATATTTTTGAGCTTTTCCTTGTTTAGTTAGGAATTTATTCACCGCACGATGTTCAATTTTTTTCAACACTGTCGAGTCAGTCTTTCTTGTCGTCTATAACTGAAGGTTTCATAAGAAGTAATGAAGTTATCAAGACGAAATTTCACATTTATACTCTATGAATACCCCTAATGATTTTTTTAAAACCCACATTATAAACAAATTACCCTAACACCGAGAATACATTGAACACCCCTAGTACTTACCACCATAAAAAAAATTTGATCGTGTAAATAATTTTGAATATTGTTCAATAATATACGAATGGAGTGCGTATATTTATGTTTATGTTTGTGTGTGTGTGTGTGTGTGTGTGTGTGTGTGTGTGTGTGTCGGTGGCGCACTCACGTATAGCTGGTCGGAGATGTCCTCTGCGTCGGCGCGCGGCTGCGGGCGCTGCAGGCGGCGCTGCAGCCCGTCCAGCCAGGCCGCCTGCTGCGCCAGCCACGCGCGCAGCTCGCCCGACTCGTGCCACGCCTCCGCCAGCACCCTGCCAACACACACACGCCCCCTTGTAGCGCTCGCACACCGCGTGCCTGGAGCGCGACCACCAGCAGCATCTGTTGCGAGCACGCACGCACACACACACACACTCACTTGTAGCGCTCGTACACTGCGTGCGTGGAGCGCGACCACAGCGCGCACAGCTGCGTCAGTCGCCGCGCTAGCGTCGCCGCGCCCTGCTCCGCCGCCAGCAGCATCTCGTTACCTACACGCAGTACAACATATAGAGATTATTTTGCAATATACGGTCAAATTTGCAGAATACGTTCAGAAAAAGTGATATAAGCGAATAGTGAAAAAATAATTAAAAAATGTTAAACATTTTATCCTTTTTATCTTATATATTCAAAATGTGTGGAAATGCATTATTTTAACTGACTGTCGTTCATAAATATATAGCGCCTACTATTTTATTACGCACGCACACATTTGTAAGGGAGTATTGAATTCGGAAGCAGTCGGTGGCGTTAGGCGCTAGCGCTCTGTTGCAGTTGACTCAGGTAAAGACGTCTCCCACCCTTTCATCCCGTACGCCGTTACACAGCTAGGTACGTTCGCCCGGCCCGCCCACAGCGTGACTAGACAGTAACGTCATTACGTACAGTTACACACTCGTACGAAATTAAACAATATTTTTAAATTTTCGTAGGTAGTATTTACTTATTACTTCGTTAGCAATGACACCACAAAAATATTCAAACTACGAATACTATGAAATGGTACGGCGTTACATTTTAAGCAATGAAGCTTTACGTGGTGCGCACGTTACGTCCAACACGACAGTGATCCATGTAATTAATGTGAAAAACAATTTAAATAAACGTAAATACTTGATTTCAATTTTTTAAATGCGCCATAATAAAGACTGAAGAAATGTTTATTAATTTTATTTATTATGACTTAAATGCCCGTTTAAAGTATGAAGGGAAAATTGGAAACATAATTCGCATCGCAGTTATCAACTTAGTAACGAGCGTGTCATTCAAGAAATAAATAGTAGGCAAAAGTTCGTACTCGTACAAAAGAGCGCGCAGACGCTGTAATTGTTGCCCATAAATCACATTCAATTTCGGATATTTTCAAATAAATGTAGAAACCTTCTTCACGCGTAGTTTTAAAAACTTTAAAAAGTGTATATCGATATTTATATTTTGAAATAACAAAAAAAAAATAACCCTGTCTAGTAATCTGCCAAGACTTGCTACCTGCCACACCACCGGAAGGGCCTATGACCAACAGTTGACTTAAAAAGTCTGAATAAAGTGATCAAAACGCTAGCATAAAACATAACAAGCTTAAAAGTTAAAATAGTAATAAAACAAGTGGAATGCGGGAAATAAAGACTGTGTAAGAACCTCCGAAGGAGGCGGAGTTATTACCGAAATAAGAATTTTAAATTTTTAGTTTTTGGCCATTTTGACGCCCTAGGAGATTGCCCCTATTCAACCATGACCCCCATGACATCCTCTACACGATAGGCTATTCAAACTGACTAGGCCTAAAGTTCGAGTCACCCCCCCCCCCCCCCCAACTCATTTCTAGTATTTACTTCCAAATAAACCCGACTGCATAAAAAAGTTTACTAAAAAGAGAAAAATTATATACCCTGTGTCACCTTCAAAACTAAGATTAGTCTTAGTTCTTTACTTGACAGAATTTAACAAATGGGGTGTCATTAGACGAATCTAATGACACCCCATTTATTAAATTCCGTCAAGTTCGTTTAGGCTACAGAGCATACTAAAGTAATAGATATACGTACATACATACATACATACATACATACATACATATTCTCAAAAAACATTACCCTTCTTCTAGGACAGCAGGATAAAAAGTGTATGTGCGTGTGTCAATAATATTTGAATGAAATGTATATTTTAATGTCTTCTCTGTAATTTAATTTTCACAAAACTTATATGATTACATCATAGATAACATAGGATACAGGAACTTTATTAATGCAAATATAGACATGGTATTATCAGAGAATAAATAATAGTACAAGATCAGAAGGATCACTCTCTGATAGCAAACTTGCGAGTTTAAACTTAGTTACAATAACTATAATGTTCATAATACTTTGCACGCCTCGGATATGACCTTAAAATAGTTAAAATAGCCTACGGTTTGTTGTGACAAGCTTATTAAATTAAAATGCATTACGCCCGCGTGCGAGAGTCTGTATTTCTTAGCCCGTTACGCGCCTTTTATAATCCTAATGTAGGGTTAGGTGTTGTGAGAAAACAAATTGAATTCTTTAATATTAGTTGGCAGTAGATACACCAAGATGTTATGCAATGGCTGCGCGTAGACAGCGACGATCATCGCCGCGTCTACGGGTGCCTGTATAGGTCCCATGGCGGTAATACCAACACAGACCGACTCATCGGCCACGTCCAAATGGCTACAGATTTCTTGCTAAAACAGATCCCATTCGTAGAGATCGTGATACTTGTCTGTTGTCTGTTAATAGGCAATATTCGTTACAAAATGTTATGCATAAGCATAACATTTTAATTGCAATTGTAAATAATAACGACCTGCTAAAAATAAGAGGCGACCATACTTCCACCATAATTCAAAGACGGCGTGTTTAAAAGATGTGAATCAAGATTACAATAATTTTAAGAATCAAATATTTAACTTGCTGATAGCCTAAACTCTCATGCAACGTTGTATTTTAATACATTTTCAAAATGTCCACCACGGCTCCGTGGCGCAGTGGCTTAGCAATTGAGTTGCAGCGCTAAGGACCACGGGTTCGAATCCCGCACAGAACAATATTTGTATGGCCTACAAATAATTGTTCCGTGTCTGGATGTTTGTCCTTGTGCAATTTATGTTTGTACATTGCCCCACAATACAAGAGAAAATCCTAGTGTGGAGGTTACGTTTTAAAAAATAAAAAAAATAAAATAATTTAGAAAGCAATTTAGTGTCATTTTTCACTATTCTAAAATCGTTCACTGATAGAATAAAAATTTTTAGGTCCTCGGCACTTGTCTCACTAAAATAAACTAATGACTTATCAAATCAGGTGATATAGGAGGTCAATGGCCTGGCCACCGCGACCTTTATAAGGTACTCCAAACTCTGTATTTGTAAATACTTTAACATACTTGAAATAAGGTTCAATTTTCTTTATTTTGTATTGAATGACGGAATTTGTATTAATACAAATAAAACTGCACTTTTAAAAGTCTTATTGCCTTGAGTTACGGTCCATTTCAGTTTGTTTTGACTGTACAGGTTTATTAGATAAACAAATTACCTATATTAAAAATTATAGAAGTCGATTCAGTAAACGATTCTGAACAAACTACTTTCTCAAAGTGCGTTAATTATGTTACGTGTTGTATATCCCACATAAATTTGATCAAGATCTGACCACAACAGTTATCCTAAATAATGCGTATTAATATTGAAGTCGGTTGTACAATTTTTTTTTTAATTTCATTACTTGTCTCTCTTCCTCTCTTTTTAAAAAACGTTACCACCACACTAGGATTTTATCGCGGGAGCAGTTTACATACATAGATTTCACACGAACAAACATCCACACCCAGAACAATTGTTTGTAGGCCATACAAATATTTGTTCCGTGCAGGATTCGAACTCGCGGTCCTTAGCGATGCAACTCATTGCTAAGCCACTGCGTCACAGAGTCGTCACTTATCTGTTTCACATGTTTTGCTATTTACAAACATGCGACACGCAACCGCATTGTTAATGAAAGAGTGCCAACGTAATGCAAAATAAGTGGAAGTGCTGCTATTTTCAACATCTTTTATCGATCAAGTGAGTGTGATCACACTATTAACCAGTATATGATGATCTTGCATTAGTAGGCAGTCACTAGTACTGGGAGGTTTAATTACACTGAACAATGTTTTAAGGTCATTGGCATTACACGCGAAAAAACAAAAACTACAAAAACTGCGAAACTGTGGTCGGATCGCTAATCAAATAATAAATCTGTAACTATGGCGTCAATAACTAGACTATCTAGATCAACCTATAAATAATAATATCTTACCTTTCGATATACTTATGAACACTAGAGAATGAAAAGTCAACATTCCTATTGTTATTTAAGCACCCGTATGCTATGCAGTACCTTTTGGCTTTTTGAGTGGCCATACTTGAATAAAAATTCAAAAATAAATATCAAAAGTGCCTAAATACTTATAAGGCAAAAATACTTCTTTTGTAAACGTAAGATGCGCGTCAACTTAAGCTTGTGACAACCTCACAGAATAAGTCTCTTGTAGGCGGCTGCGCAACGTAGACATATTTTCATACATAAATTTCAGTGATTTAGAACAATTTTTTCTTGATAAACAAACATACCTTCCTCGTTGACGCTGCGGAACTGCGTGGCTCGCTCGTCACACTGTTCTTTGAGCGTTTGGAAACGAGTCTTCATGCGGTACAATTCTGCCGAATCACGGATTTTACACTCTTCCTCGCTCGGCATCTGCTGCTCTAGACTCCGCAGGAATTCCTCTAGCTGCAAAAGACATTTATGTCGTTATAATGTTGTAATCTATTTCACCTAATATTAATAATTTATATTATTATATAGAAAGTAATATGTACTTGAATTAATTGAGTGTTTTAGTATTATGTTACAGATATTGAGTTCAATTATCATAAAGTCAATATTTATATAAAATTAAAACTATTATAGTATACAAAATTTTAGAAGGAAATTTATTTTTTCGCTTGAAACTAAAATTTAGTAAATCCTTATTGTTATGTTATGACAAATTCAATAGAGATGTATAGCAAAAAAAATTGTAGTCTTGAAAGTAAATTACTATTCACGTGATCGGATGAATTTAATAAGTTTATAGTCGTTTGTAAGATTATGATTGTTTCAGAATATCAATATAGAGTAAATGACTTGTATACATAGGGCTGTACTCGATTTCGTTGATATATTTTGAGAGACGAGAAGATTGAAACTAAGTTTGTAATGCTTTACGATATAATAATAGGGAATATGCATGCTTTTTTATTGTATAAATCTATTTACTATGACCCCCCATCACACCAAAAAATTCATTTAGACGTTTTAAGTTATGAATAACGTCATGAATGAAATGAAATGTCATGAAAAATAATATTTAATTTGCAATAACTAAGAATCAATTCAAACAGCAGTCACATTGGTAGCATCTTAGATGACATCACTAGGTCTATTAGACGCTATAATAGTAGCATATGACCGGTCGGTCGGCGTCGAAGGCACATCACGAAACGTCAAATCCAATAAGAGAGCGCCTCCATGTTTTTCAAATTCGTTTCTTTTACAAAAATACACTTTAAATCTAACATAATTTATGAAAGCATTGAACTTAAAGGTCGTTACAAAATAAATTATTATACAAATTAACAAGTTTGCGCGTTTATCGTTAAAAAGAACACCTTTGTCGCATCTCCTCAATTTCAGAGAACTTCCCTTGTTGCCGTAGCCAATAGCGGAATCTTCGGCGTCGACATATCGGATGACGCGCAGTAGCATGGTCACTTGGAAGAGAAAACTAAATTGGCTTCTAAAAAGCTTGGCGTACTTAGTAGAGCGGGCCACTACCGTGAACAAAAAAGCGACCGTTTGCAACTTTACAAGCGCAGGTTCGGCCTCACAGGAATAATTTTCTCATCTCGGGGCTCCCCAGTGCGAACTCCTTCCACTTGACTGCAGAGCAGAGCGGCTTGAATCGTCGACGACCGAGTTCTCTTTGATTGGCTCGATTTTCTATCGTATTTAACACGGGGAGTGTTCTAAGGAATTGTTCGGATTAATTCCAGCCGCCAAATTCCACCAACACACATCGTGAAAAAACTTACGTTACCATCCACATCATTTGGATGCTTGGCGGTCCACTACCGTGTGGTTTATTAAGAGTTTTCTTAGGAATCGTTTACCAACGGCAATTTTTATGGACCGATACGACTTAGGAATCTTGAAGAAACGAGCTTACTCCTTTTTAAATGGCCGGAAATGCATCTGCAATTCTCCTGGTGTTTTTTTTATATAGGATAAGGGTGACAAACGAGCACACAGTCCACCAGATGGTAAGTGGTTGCTGTGGCCCATAGACATCTACATCTATCCTCTATTACAAATCAAAATGTAGATGCGTTGTCACCCGTGAGGACTAAGATGGAATGCCTCATTTCCAGTAAAAAGAGCCTCCGGCCACCTGCACTCACCAAGTGAAACGCAGAGGTAAACCTCTACTTCACGCTGGTTTTCTGTGAGGTCGTGGTACCACCCCGGTTTGAGCCGGCCCATCCGTGCGACAGCAAAAGCTGTCGCGTGGCTCTACCACTGTTAGAATGTTGTAGAATTATATTATTTTTGTAAAAAGACTATCTTGTTGACTAGTTGCACTAGTTGTACTGGCTGACATAGGTTTTTCATGTTAAAACCAACCAGCCCTGACACAGGCCCAGCCGATTTCTTTATTGGTACCGGTACAGTATCGTTTACTGTTTCACCTCCTTAAATATTGTAGATGATTAAATCGGCATCCGGTATAATATTTTTATCGATAACAATAATCGATAAACGTTGTCAATCACTATAGTCTTTGCGCTATAGCATGGTGCGGGTGACAGCTCACGCCTATGAAGTTTCGTATTTTCTTAGATAAATTATATTGTTGTACTTCATGAATGGGTACCGTCCACTTACGACAGTGATGTGCCACGCTAAACTATGCCATGCCATTACGAACAACCACAGATTATCAAAAATCGGTTTTGAAATAAATTCGAATATAAAAAAATCACGTAAATATGTATTGGTATTGGAACTAATCGTTCAACAAATTCCTAACTCACATAGACGAATATACAGTGTTTCCGATGCATGGACGATAAATTATTCGTTGGTCAACTCAGACAAAAAAAAATCATAAAGCAAATTACGCATTTTGTGAAAAAGGCCTTATCATAACTCATGACGGCCAAAATGGCTACAAAAACCAATTTTTTATTTTTATTTCATTAGATTTATAAACCAAATTCTCGATTATTTTACCTTCCGTTCCGATATTTGGCCCATTGGAATTGGCAAAACTAATACACATATAGCAAAAGGCTCAAGCACTCGTACCTTGAAAATCTGCCGGTGCAGTCTACGCCGTACTGAAAATTACAGATACTGGCAGCCATTTAATTTGTTTAAATGTCAATATGAATGTTACAATCAATATGAAATAGAAGATGATTTTTATTTTCAAATTAAAATATAGTATAATCTATACATTAAAAGTCTATTTGTAATATCAAAATAACAGCCTTTTACTAAATATATATGAAATGATATACGGTATTTATAACAAAAGACAAAAACAATTTTAATTTTTTTTTCTTACTGTCTTTTTGTTCCGGCTTATAATTGGCACTGACAGATAGCTGATGTTATAAGGAGTAACACAGGCTAATTTTATTTTAGAAAAAAATTAGGAATCCGCGCAGCTATATTAACAGTATAGTTGTAGCACGAATGAATCGGCTTGACTGGGGAAGGACCACGCTCTCACAGAATACCAGCGTAAAATAGCAGCTTAATGCTGCTGTGTTTCGTATGGTGAGTGTAGAGAACCGGAGACCCTTTTTACTGGAAAAGAAGCATTCCATCTTAGTCCTCACGGGTGACAACGCATCAGCATTTTGATTCGCAAACGAGGATAGATGTAGATGTCTATGGGCCACAGCAACCACTTACATCAGGTGGACTGTGTGCTCGTTTGTCACCCTTTCCTATAAAGAAACCCATGAAATCCAATCGTAATAAATAACAAGCGGGCGAGGTTCGGGAACAGCTATTATGTCATAATTTGTATTAAACTTTAACTTAATTTTACGTGTATTGTAGTTTATAAAGAAATATATGTTTCGGTTTTAATTTTTATATGGATAGCTAATCGATAATTTTTGCTTTGCTTGTGTATCGTTAATCGCCTTTTTTAAATCGATTTAACAATGTGCCACCTCTAGACACGCCAAAAGTGTAAGGTATAGAATAGAATAGAATAGAATAATTTTTTATTCAATATAGATCACATTTGTAATACTTATTGAAAGTCATTTTTTACTTTACCACTGGTTCGAAAAAAAAACCTCTGTCCTGGGAAGAACCAGCAAGAAACCCAGCGGGACTTTTTTTTTAAAGCAAATTTTACAATAATGGTTGTACTAACTATATAAGTACAAAATTTATTTTAGAAACAGCTTGGAAGCGATCACCTCATTCCCAGGGGTTATTATCAACCATGTATTCATTTATACTATAATAACCCTTTTTATACAGTTTCAACTTAACAAAACATTTAAACTTGCTAATGGAGAGAGCCTGTACACTTTCCGGGACCTTGTTGTAATAGCGAATACATTGCCCCAAGAATGAATTACTGACTCTGTGGAGTCGAGAAACTGGTATCACTAGCTTGTGTTTGTTCCTAGTGTTTACAGAATGCACATCACTTTTGTTTACTAAAACTACCTTTGTTTTTGTGAACATACATTAAATTTTCGTAAATATACTGAGAGGCCAAAGTTAATATATTTATTTCTTTAAATTTATCTCTAAGAGACTCTCTCAGTTTTAGGTTGTAAATAGCTCTAATGGCCCTCTTCTGTAAAACAAAAATAGTTTCTGAATCAGCCGCATTTCCCCATAGCAAAATCCCATAAGACATTATGCTATGGAAATAACTGAAATAAACTAATCTAGCTGTCTCGACACTAGTGAGACCTCTAATCTTTTTTACAGCATAGGCTGCAGAACTTAGTCTGCTTGCTAGTTTGGATATATGGGGGCCCCACTGAAGCTTTGCGTCGAGAGTGATGCCAAGAAAAACAGTGGATTCAACAGGGCTCAGTTCTTCCCCATTTAAAAACACATTGGTACTCAGATTTCTAACATTCGTTGTTGTAAATTTAATACATTTAGTTTTATTTCCGTTTAAATGTAAATTATTAACGTTAAACCAATGCACTAATTTTGATATAGCATTATTTACTTCGTCACATCACAGGTGTCACAAGCACCATGCTATAACGCAAAGACTATAACCCTTTGGTAAATAATAATAATAATAATAATAATAATCATTTATTCAAATAAAAGTACAATAATAGAGTGAAGACTCTGATCCCCAAACTAGACAAGTCTGTATCTTAGGGATCAGTGGCCTCTCCCAGTGTTGTGACAACAGTATTTTAGTCTTATCAATTAATTAAGTGACTAAGCTTTACATTTTTAAGTAATTGTTTAGTTAATTGAATGTATTTATTTACAACGAAACATATACTTTAACTTAATGCGACTCTTTAGTCGTTATTATATTTTATATAATCCTTGGTATATTAAAATTAGTTTGCAATTTGCAATATATATACATACACATACACACGCGTATAAACATATACATACACACACACACACATATATATATATATATACATAGAATATATAGAATATATTATTATATAATTTCATACAGAATATATATTTTATTCATTATAACCTATAATGAATAAATAGATGCTATAAACAAAGATTGCTATTTTTAATTTCATAATTTTAAAATTTTATAATTTTATTATACGACATACATTACTACATGTTAACAAATTATATTTTCTGTTTTACTATAATCAAGTGACAATAACCAATCTCGAACTTTAACTTTACATTCATGTCTGGAAAGAGGATAAAAATTTAGATTTCTATTTAATTTATTATAAAGCACTGAGGATAGATATGAACTTTGTCGCCTAGAAAAAGCAGTTGGACATCTGCCAATAATCAGTACATCCGGTATTCTGCGTTTATTACGACAGATCTCAGGGTTATAAGGAGTTAGAGCATGTTTCATTAAGATCAGTTGTTGGATGTACAATTGCCTAACAGTCAACAGTTTGCATTCTTGGTAAAGCAGATTTGTAGGATACCTGAACGGTTTAAAAGTCATAGTTTTTAGGAGACATCTTTGAGCTCTTTCTAATTTTATCATAAATGTTTTGCATGCTCCACCCCAGGCAACTATACAATAACCTATAATTGATTGTGCTAAGGCGTAGTATACAGTTCTTAATAAATCAAAGTCAGCGATGTGCCTTAGCCTTTTAAATGTCCAAATAAGTATCCTAATGCGCGATGAAATAAGGTCTATGTGTGGGAGCCAGCTTAGTTTCTCGTCTATAATTACTCCGAGATATTTAATTGATTTGGATTTCGTCATTTTAGGGCAAAGGCAAGTATCTGTTGACTGTAAACCACAAGAGTGTACTGTTAGTTGTATATCGTTAACAGTTTGGGTGTTGGTTATATGGAACTGCATATAGGTGGACTTAGATATATTAAGAGTCAGTAGATTCTCCTCAAGCCAATTTGCCACAGATTGAAGACCCCTCATCGCAAACTCCTGGACCTTAGGCCAAGTCTCTCCGTAGAAAATTAAGGATGTATCATCAGCATAAGTAAATAGCTTGCCTTGAGTTAGTGTCATTGAGCACAGGTCGTTGATGTAAATTAAGAAGAGACTTGGTCCCAGGATACTGCCCTGAGGGACTCCAAATGTGACACAGGCGTCTGAGCTAATAATTTTTTTTATTTTTACTCTCTGCACACGGTCATATAGAAAATCCTTAAAAATGGAAAGGGCAGAATCTCTTATTCCAATTTTTTCTAGTTTGTTTACAAGAATGGGTATCGAAACGGTGTCGAAAGCTTTAGCTAAATCTAAGAAAATCCCTACACACTTCTGTTTATGGTCCAGTTTATTTGTTACAAATTCGGTCAAGTTACGAACAGCATCTTCTGTACTAACACCCGCTCTGAATCCGAACTGCATATTAGATAAGATATTATATTTGTTTAGAAATTTAACCAAACGATTATTAAGCATCCTTTCTAAGATTTTTGAAAGTGCAGGTAATTTCGGCCTGTAATTTTCAACAACGTCCCGAGCCCCATTCTTGTAAACAGGAGTAATGAGAGATCTTTTAAAAACTTTTGGAAAGCATCCTTGTTCAAAACAGATTTTAAAAAGGTTTGTGAGTGGCAGAAGTATTTTATCCTTGGTCATTTTAAGGAAGCAAGCAGGAATGGAATCCCAACCAATAGCACAATCATTTCTAAGACCCATCAATATTGTTTCAACTTCTAACTCGTCAGGAGAATCGAGTACAAATGAATTAAGCGACCAGGGCATAGTATTAACATTAGCAGGTTTAGCACCGTTTGCTAGAATTTTATCAGCTAATTTTCTACCTAAAGTTGTAAAATAATAGTTAGCTCTCTCCACTGAATCTGTAGGATTTTTAATGATCAAATTTTCAGCGTGATTATTTTTAGTATCACATCCGGAAATGGCTTTGATTGCAGACCAAGTTTCTTTACTGTTCTTTGCATTTGCCAAAAGACTTTTTTCATATTGGCGCTTGAGCTTACTTAACAAGGAATTGCAGTAATTCCTATAACGCTTATAAGAAATTTGAAGTATTTCATTGTCAGGGTTCTTTTTCAGTTTTTGGTGAAGTTTATCGCGGTGACGGATAAACCTTATCAGTCCAGGTGTCATCCAGGCCTTAAGCGTTCGTTTCACTCTAGGAATCTTAATTTTAACAGTATTATTCTTTATAGCAGAGGTTATTAAATCAACAAATTTTTCGGCAGCCGTGTCTGCATTTGAAGTTGAAGATATAAAAGAAAAAAATAAATAAATCATGATGTTACTGGATAACAGAGGACGCTTATTACAACAATGATAGATGTTCTAGAATAATCTACCAGAAATAATAAAATTTAAAAATTATTGGGTATACATTATTCTTCTTCACATTCAGTTTTTGCTTCATATCGGGACTTGAAATACTTTAATGCAAAATCGAGCATATCTTCCATAAAAAATATTTTTTAAACTTAGGAAACGAATGCGTCTTGAGTTTTTGACGATGTCACTAAGACTAAATGACACAAATCCGAATATATCCTATGGGACATAAGTGACATTTTTTTGCTGATGTCCGGTTTATTACTACTACTTAAATGTCTTTGAGAACATACAATTGGCGGATCCCGACTACAACATCTCGAGACCAGTGGATGTTCTGTTATACGCTGGTGTATGCTAACATTGTAATGAGTGGTATGTTACGAGGACCCATACACGCACCCATGGCTCAACAGACAAAGGTGGGCTGGGTACTGCTGGGCAATATCAAAAACCTTCAATTGCCACGTGCTCATTAATCTTGACGTTGTATCTCGATTTTGATGGATTGAGGAAATAACCGAAACCAATCATAATCTAACATCAGAGAAAGAATACTGTGAATCTGTTTATTCAACTACAACAAGAAGACAAGAAGACGGACGATATGCAGTCAGACTTCCAATGAAAACAAACTACGAACACACCTTGGGTACTTCTATGCCACAGGCAGTCGCACAATTTAGGCAGTTAGAAAAACGGCTGGCCAAACAGGAAATATTCTCTACTTCATACAAGAAGTTTATTGACGAATATTTACAACTGGGCTACAGGAAGCCATGTACTGAAGAGCATGAGCCAAGCTACTTCTTACCTCATCACGGCGTGCAAAAGCTGGACTCAACAACTAAAAACCTGCGCGTCGCCTTCAACGCCTTTGCGAAGACAAGTACAGGACAAAGTTTGAATAATAATCTCCAACAAGACCTACAATCTTTGATTCTACGATGAGCCTTTCAATACGTTTACACTGCAGACATTGAGAAGTTTTACTGTCAAGTACTGATACACGATGAAGACGAACATCTGCAAAAAATTGTATGGCGGGACTCTGCTACAGATCTCATCAAAGAATACCAACTGTGCACTGTAACATATGGTACCAAAGCTGTACAATTTTTGGCAATGCGCACCATAATACAGCTCGTAATGGACGATAGATCAAAATGTAGGGGGAGTATTGTGAATTGTAAATCTTTACATATAATTGATGTGTAGGATGTCGATGTAGATTGTATCTACGTTACGGGATGTGGTAATTAAAATTATGTCCGATTCCGTAGAGAGCGTTAATTAAATTAATAATATTTATGAATAAAATGTAATATGTAATTATTTATGAATGTAATTGCACTGAAAGTGTCGCGCGCGTAGGCTCAATATCAGCATATTTCTTAAACTATAGAAATACCATGTAGTTTTTTGTACAGTCAGTAACACATGGATGCATATATAGCAATGTTTTGTACAATGAAGTAATATGAAGAGACTAGAAGAGGCGACAGGACTTGGGTGTTTGTATCGCGCGTTAGAGCGTACGGGTTCTCGTATTGTTTTATTTCATTTTCAAGGCGGCTAAGTTCGGACAAATGAATAAGTGTGTATTTGAGTGTAAGTAGAGTGAATAGTGACACAAGTGTAGTGAGGTAGTGAGGTAGTGAGGTAGTGAGGTAGCGAGATAGTGAGGTAGTGAGGTAGTGAGATGCTGAGTACGTACGTAGTCGATCTGTTCGAAGAGGCGCTGCGTGCGCGTGAGCGCGTCGTCCAGGCGGCGCGCGAGCTGGGGCAGCGCGGCGCGCAGCGCGGCGTGGCGGCGCCGCAGCTCGCGCACGCGCGCCGCCCACGCGCCGCCCTCCGCGCGCCGCTCCGCGCCCGCCAGCGCCTGCGCCGCCTCCGCCTCGTCGCGCTGCAGGTCACGCGCGCGCTGCAGCAGCGCCCGCAGCGCGCACGGCTCGGCGCCGCCTGCACCCGCCGCCTCCTGCTGCAGCTGCTCGGCTGCGCGCGCCCAGCTCTCCGCCACCGAGCACGCACGCTCCAGCTCCGCCACCAGCTGTACGCCTGCACACGCCCGCTACATAAACACTACGCACGCGCCAAAACCTACCATACAATATACTTTCAACACTCGACCTTGTCTTATCTAACTGTAATGTAGCCGTATCTGATTGTAGTAACGACTCTTTGGTACCAGTAAATCCCTTTCACGAAGCGTTAGTTTTTATGAGTTAAGCACACTTAAAACAACACCGTTTATTAAGTTTTTTTATAATAAATATATCTTATTGATATATAAAAGTATATATATCTTATTGATATATAAAAGTATATATATCAATCAATTAATGAAAAAAATGCTGAAATCGATTGGCAAACCGAATTTTCTTCGAAATCTCTTAATGATTCCATTAAATATTTTTATGAAATATTTGAGAAATTAAGAGATAAGCACATACCATCAAAAATAATTAAACCGGACTCCTACCATACGTGGTATTCCCCAGCATTAAAGAAAGCAATAAAAAAAAACATAAGTACCTTCGTAAATTCAAAACCTACGGTAATAGATCCGATGAAAATTCGTATAAAATACTACGCACTCGTGTTATATATTTGGAAGATATGTGTCATAAAAACTACATATCAACCGTTGAAAGTTCAATAGAAAAAATCCTAAATATTTCTGGTAATTTTAATTTAAACGTAAATCAAAAACTCACTCTATTCCAAGTAGTCTCAATTTAGGTAGTGTAATTTAAATAACACAGGACAATCTATTAGTGACACGTTTGCAACTTATTTCAAGTCAAATTTCTTATACCCGGGCGCTCAATCAACTCAAAAATAGAAGTTAACGTTAAGCACATGTATCGTCGTATTGAAAGCTCTTGATCCATCAAAATCCGCCGGACCTGATAACCTACCCAGCCACATTTCTTATTAATTGTGCAGAGACGTTAACACTACCAATAAGTTTGCTATTTCGCAAATCGTTGCAGGAATGCTCAGTTCCTGATATTTAGAAGCATGCATATATCACCCCTATGCACAAGAAGGGTCTTAGGACCGATGTCGCTAATTATAGGCCAATTTCTAAGTTATGCATCATTTCCTGTCTTTGAAAAGTTGATTCATGAGCAGGTATACCCGTTGCAAAATAAAGCATAAGCCAGTCTCAACATGGTTTCTTCAAGTGTAGATCTACCGTTTCCAACTTGGTGCTCCTCAATTCATTCTTTACTAAAGGCATGGATGATAGTAATCGAGTTGACGTTATTTATACAGATTATAGTAAGGCTTTTGACCGGATTAAACATAATTTGCTTTTAAAAAAGCATCAGTATGTTGGTATCTGTGGAGACCTACTGCGGTGGTTCTCCTCTTATATCGACAATCGCTCGCATAATGTAGTTGTTAACAATTACATATCAGATTGGGTGTCAATACCGAGTGGTGTACCACAGGGGTCCTTGATGGGGCCGTTGCTATTTCTTATATTTGTCAACGATTTTGAAATCTGTTTTAAATCATCACACTTACTGTGCATTGCTGATGATATGAAAATATTTTCCACAATCTCATCTCAGGCTGATGCTGAATTACTGCAGGGAGATCTACTAAGATTGGAAGAATATTGTAATATCAATAAGCTTGATCTAAACCCATCAAAATGTACCCTTACGAGGGCGGCATTGAAAATTTCGGGAATCAAGGAAGTGACACAACATTACTACATTTTAACAGTGGTAGAGCCAAGCGGTAGCTGTTGCTGTCGCACGGATGGGCCAGCTCGAACCGGGGTGGTACCACGACCTCACAGAATACCAGCGTGAAGAAGAGGTTTACCTCTGCGTTGCGCTTGGTGAGTGCAGGTGGCCGGAGGCCCAATTTCCCTCCTCCCGCCCCATCAACATGGTAGTGGAATTAAATAAAAGACTACCCCAGGAGGGTACCAGCACCCCTGGAGAATCCCTCGCTGAGCATCCTCGACCAAACTACTCCACTCCTGGGCGTAGGTGCTCAGGCTGCCTCGCGAATTCTGGGGGGGGGGGCCGAAACTCCAAGCAAGCGGCAAGCGGACTTCATTCAAACCTTAACGCCGTTCACTACCATCTGGAGATAGCTAAGCCGGCCTTGCTCTTTCTAACCGAGACACAGGTGTCCTCTTCGGCTGATACTTCTACCCGGGGTACAAATTAGAACACTCGTTTGTGCCCCGGGCTGGAGTTTGCATGTATGTCAGAGAGGACATCTGTTTTCGACGCCTCGGCAGTCTTGAAGGTACGGACCTGTCCATCCTATGGCTGCGCGTAGACAGCGACGACCATCCCCGCGTCTACGGGTGCCTCTATAGGTCCCATAGCGGTAATGCCGACACAGACCGACTCATCGACCACGTCCAAATGGCTGCAGACTCCGTGCTACAACAGATCCCATCCGCAGAGATCGTGATACTCAGTGATTTCAACGCCCACCATGCTGAATGGCTTGGTTCTCGTTTAACCGATCATGCGGGTAGATCTGTCTATGACTGCTTTGGCGTATGGTCTAACACAACTGGTTACTTCGCCTACGATGTGGAAGACCATGTATCTTCCCTGTTGGACCTTCTGCTGACCTCTCATCCGGACGGATATCAGGTCTCCGTCGATGCCCCTCTGGGCTCTTCGGACCATTGTCTGATCCGGAGTACGGTGCCACTCACGCTCCAATCGCAGTTGCGATCTACAGCTGGCCGCCGTGTTTGGCACTATAGGTTTAACAGTGGTAGAGCCACGCGGCAGCTTTTGCTGTCGCACGGATGGGCCGGCTCGAACCGGGGTGGTACCACGACCTCACAGAAAACCAGCGTGAAGTAGAGGTTTACCTCTGCGTTTCGCTTGGTGACTGCAGGTGGCCGGAGGCCCTTTTTACTGGAAATGAGGCATTCCATCTTAGTCCTCACGGGTGACAACGCATCTACATTTTGATTTGTAATAGAGGATAGATGTAGATGTCTATGGGCCGCAGCAACCACTTACCATCAGGTGGACTGTGTGCTCGTTTGTCACCCTTATCCTATAAAAAAATAGCTATATATCGGCAAGGCGGGCATTAAGTCGAGAGTTTTTTATGTCATAATTTAATTTATTATATTGTGTGTTTAGTCCTGCTTTTTCTTTTCTTTTGTGGCGATTATTGTTCGTTCACTTATTAAATATATGCATATTGTACATTTAAATTAGAGTCCATTTTTGTTGCTCATATTAAATTTGTGCTATGTCCTTTCAACAACGAAATCGATTATGTTAGTGTATTTCTATTAGTGAGAACCTGTTATTGGCTTTTTTGTAAATTTAACATGTTATTTATTTAAGATTTGTAAACTGTTGGTTTTCCATAACATAAAAATAAAATAAATAAATAAATAAATAAAATACGTCTCGCCCCACTGAACACAAACTCATTGTCTCATCGAACCCACTACCACTACATTTCTTGCTTCCCATCGCAACCGGAATCATCACTAACAATACAATAACATGAAATTATTATAATATTAGAAATACGTGTCATAATATTTGCAGGTACCCTATATCACTATAATATTTTTCACGTAATCAACAACGCTCTTTTGAAGAACTACAGACCGATTTCCCTTCTGAGCCGCGTCTACGTGCTGTTTTCGAGAGTCATTACGAACCGTCTCGCGCGCAGACTTGACGACTTGCAGCCTCCCGAACAAGCCGGTTTCCGAAAAGGCTAAAAAACTGTACAGAAGTCCGAGGAGTACAATTTGCCACTATGTCTGGCGTATGTCGATTATGAGAAAGCCTTTGATTCCGCCGAAATTTGGGCGGTGCTGCAGTCCCTTCAGCGATGCCAAGTTGACTGTCGGTATATCGAAGTGCTGAAGTGTTTGTACAGTAGAGCTACAATCGCTATCCGAGTACAGAACCAGAGTACGAAACCTATACAATTGCAGAGAGGTGTAAGACAGGGTGACGTTATGTCCCCGAAACTCTTCACCGCTGCATTGGAAGACGTTTCCAAGCGTCTGGACTGGAAAGGATACGGTATTAACATCAATGGCGAGTACATCACTTACCTTCGATTTGCCGACGATATAGTCCTTATGGCAGATTCGCTGGAGGACCTAAGCACTATGCTCAATGACCTCAATAGTGTCTCCCAACGGATAGGTCTTAAGATGAACATGGACAAAACAAAGATCATGTTTAATGTCCATGTCACACCTATGCCGGTAGTTGTTGGGAGCACTAAGCTCGAAGTTGTTGACGAGTATGTTTACCTGGGACAAATAGTCCGACTAGGTAAGTCCAACTTCGACCAAGAGGTCAATCGACGGATTCAACTCGGTTGGGCAGCGTTCGGGAAATTACGGCACATCTTCTCGTCAGGTATACCTCAAAACTTGAAAACAATACTGTAAAACCAGTGCGTGTTGCTAGTGATGACCTATGGTACTGAGACGTGGTCCTTCACTGCTGGCCGGATGAGGAAGCTCAAGGTCTTTCAGCGAGCTATGGAGAGGGCTATGCTCGGACTTTCTCTGCGTGATAAACTTAGAAATGAGGATATCCGCAGTAGAACCAGAGTGACCGATATATCCCAACGGATTAGTAAGCTGAAGTGGCAATGGGCCGGCCATATAGCCCGAAGAACCGACAGCCGATGGGGAAAAAAGGTTCTCGAGTGGCAGCCTCGTACCTGCGGACGAAGTGTAGGGCGTCCCCCCACTAGATGGAGTGACGACCTGGTAAGATATGCAGGAAGTCGATGAATGCAGGTGGCTCAGGACCGTCCTTTGTGGCATTCCTTGGGTGAGGCCTATGTTCAGCAGTGGACTTGTGAAGGACATGTGATGAGGATACAGCATAACAAAAAAAAATATCTTACCCTGCTCCAATTTCTCGATCTTCTGTTTCAAAATTGTCTGACAGTCTGTAAACTTAGTGACCAAGTTCTCCACACTGCTTCGTAGATTCAAATCAGGCACGCTCCCAGTATCGTACTTCTCCCTTCTCTCCTTCACAACCGCGTCGTATACGGGTTGCAATTCCTCGAATTGTCTCTGCAATCGTTTCAACTCTCCGATCTTTTTCTCCATTTCTTCCTGCGTAGAAATTATAACGTGCTCCGCTAATATTTGCGACTCTATCTCCGCTATCTTATTTTGAATCTCTTTAAATGTGTCTCCCTGTACCTCTCCTTTTTTCTGACCGATGGCCAATTTTAGCTCAACCTCTTTTTTTATCAAATACGACAGCACCTCCTCGTATTCGTCGCTAATTCGTTTCGTTTCGTGTTGTATATGATCCTTGTGCGCTTGGGGTAACGGCTTAGTGAGCAATATGATGGACTGCGCGGCAAGTTCTTTGAGGCGCATGTCAAGCTGCTTGAGAGCTCGTAGCTTGTTGCGCACGTGTATGAGCTGGTTGTGCGAGGGCGGGTGAGCGGGAGAGTGCGATGGGCGGTCGGGCAGCATGCGCTGGCACCAGGCGCGCGCCTCCTGCAGCTGCTCCCACAGCGCTGCAGCGCTGTCGTCGAACTTGTCCCTGTCGTCCAGCAGGTCTAGAGAGTGCTGCACACACTGCAGTCGGCGCTGCACGTCCTCGCAGCGGCGAGTCAGCTCCTCAATGCTCGCCGCGTGATGCTGCGCCTCGTCTGCAACACGCGGAACAGCCGGGGGCTATTTACTATATACGTTACACATTTGTATGATATTGCGATAAAAAAAATTATTATGTGTAATGTGTATTGTTAAAGAGGACGTAGAAGAGGGTTGAAAAAATTATTTAATTATTTAAATACTAACATTATGAATAAGGCAACACTTCACCAATTATGGTAAGTTATTACTACAGCTTATGTTAAACAGCTTTAAATACAGAAAATGATTTATTGATTGAGGACAAAATAAAATAATATTATATACCTATAATTACATTGCCTAATAAAACAGGATATAAAAACCAAATTTTTGTGTAAGATAATGTTTGCAACTTAACACTTTGTAAAGCTTCCAACGTCTTCGATAGATGGCGTTGGCTTCGAATTAGAAGTCGTTAGCGTTCGGCTTCCGCAATTTGGATAGGTCTATGCGATTTATTTTCAATAAACGGAATCGAATCGGGGATCGACTCCGAGAACAGTACGCAGTTGTTGTCTTTTATTTAAAATTCCTGCTTGCTACATTTCAGGTCAACTCAATCTCCCCTAAATACAATCCGGTATTTAACAATAATTTTAATTGTATGTGCGTGCGTGCGGGAGTGCGTGGGTGTGAGTGTTGGAGAAAGAAAGGGAGAATGTATGGGGTAAAGAAAAGTGCGTATGTGGATGCGTGCGTCCGTCCGTGTCTGCGAGGAGCGCGCGGCGCTGCTCGCACTCGCGCCGCAGCCGTTCGTGTGTGCGTGCGTGCGTGTGTGTATTGTGTAGAGTATTGTGAGCGTGTGGTGCGCGTGTAGCGGCGGGCGGCGGCGGGCGGCGGCGGGACCTGCGCGAGCGAGGAGCGCGCGGCGCTGCTCGCACTCGCGCCGCAGCCGTTCGTGTGTGCGTGCGTGCGTGTGTGTATTGTGTAGAGTATTGTGAGCGTGTGGTGCGCGTGTAGCGGCGGGCGGCGGCGGGACCTGCGCGAGCGAGGAGCGCGCGGCGCTGCTCGCACTCGCGCCGCAGCCGTTCGTGTGTGCGTGCGTGCGTGTGTGTATTGTGTAGAGTATTGTGAGCGTGTGGTGCGCGTGTAGCGGCGGGCGGCGGCGGGACCTGCGCGAGCGAGGAGCGCGCGGCGCTGCTCGCACTCGCGCCGCAGCCGTCCGTGTGTGCGTGCGTGTGTGTATTGTGTAGAGTATTGTGAGCGTGTGGTACGCGTGTAGCGGCGGGCGGCGGCGGGACCTGCGCGAGCGAGGAGCGCGCGGCGCTGCTCGCACTCGCGCCGCAGCCGTTCGTGTGTGCGTGCGTGCGTGTGTGTATTGTGTAGAGTATTGTGAGCGTGTGGTGCGCGTGTAGCGGCGGGCGGCGGCGGGACCTGCGCGAGCGAGGAGCGCGCGGCGCTGCTCGCACTCGCGCCGCAGCCGTTCGTGTGTGCGTGCGTGCGTGTGTGTATTGTGTAGAGTATTGTGAGCGTGTGGTGCGCGTGTAGCGGCGGGCGGCGGCGGGACCTGCGCGAGCGAGGAGCGCGCGGCGCTGCTCGCACTCGCGCCGCAGCCGTTCGTGTGTGCGTGCGTGCGTGTGTGTATTGTGTAGAGTATTGTGAGCGTGTGGTGCGCGTGTAGCGGCGGGCGGCGGCGGGACCTGCGCGAGCGAGGAGCGCGCGGCGCTGCTCGCACTCGCGCCGCAGCCGTCCGTGTGTGCGTGCGTGTGTGTATTGTGTAGAGTATTGTGAGCGTGTGGTGCGCGTGTAGCGGCGGGCGGCGGCGGGACCTGCGCGAGCGAGGAGCGCGCGGCGCTGCTCGCACTCGCGCCGCAGCCGTCCGTGTGTGCGTGCGTGTGTGTATTGTGTAGAGTATTGTGAGCGTGTGGTGCGCGTGTAGCGGCGGGCGGCGGCGGGACCTGCGCGAGCGAGGAGCGCGCGGCGCTGCTCGCACTCGCGCCGCAGCCGTCCGTGTGTGCGTGCGTGTGTGTATTGTGTAGAGTATTGTGAGCGTGTGGTGCGCGTGTAGCGGCGGGCGGCGGCGGGACCTGCGCGAGCGAGGAGCGCGCGGCGCTGCTCGCACTCGCGCCGCAGCCGTCCGTGTGTGCGTGCGTGTGTGTATTGTGTAGAGTATTGTGAGCGTGTGGTGCGCGTGTAGCGGCGGGCGGCGGCGGGACCTGCGCGAGCGAGGAGCGCGCGGCGCTGCTCGCACTCGCGCCGCAGCCGTCCGTGTGTGCGTGCGTGTGTGTATTGTGTAGAGTATTGTGAGCGTGTGGTGCGCGTGTAGCGGCGGGCGGCGGCGGGACCTGCGCGAGCGAGGAGCGCGCGGCGCTGCTCGCACTCGCGCCGCAGCCGTCCGTGTGTGCGTGCGTGTGTGTATTGTGTAGAGTATTGTGAGCGTGTGGTGCGCGTGTAGCGGCGGGCGGCGGCGGGACCTGCGCGAGCGAGGAGCGCGCGGCGCTGCTCGCACTCGCGCCGCAGCCGTCCGTGTGTGCGTGCGTGTGTGTATTGTGTAGAGTATTGTGAGCGTGTGGTGCGCGTGTAGCGGCGGGCGGCGGCGGGACCTGCGCGAGCGAGGAGCGCGCGGCGCTGCTCGCACTCGCGCCGCAGCCGTCCGTGTGTGCGTGCGTGTGTGTATTGTGTAGAGTATTGTGAGCGTGTGGTGCGCGTGTAGCGGCGGGCGGCGGCGGGACCTGCGCGAGCGAGGAGCGCGCGGCGCTGCTCGCACTCGCGCCGCAGCCGTCCGTGTGTGCGTGCGTGTGTGTATTGTGTAGAGTATTGTGAGCGTGTGGTGCGCGTGTAGCGGCGGGCGGCGGCGGGACCTGCGCGAGCGAGGAGCGCGCGGCGCTGCTCGCACTCGCGCCGCAGCCGTTCGTGTGTGCGTGCGTGCGTGTGTGTATTGTGTAGAGTATTGTGAGCGTGTGGTGCGCGTGTAGCGGCGGGCGGCGGCGGGACCTGCGCGAGCGAGGAGCGCGCGGCGCTGCTCGCACTCGCGCCGCAGCCGCTCCGCCAGCGCGCGCGCCGCCTCCCGCACGGCAGCTCCGCCACCATCATCACTCGCACCGACATCGGCCAGCTCACCCTCGCACTGCGCACACAATATTATCTATCATTTTAAACCCAAAATAACGTGTACAGTCCATTCGCAGTAGAAGTAAAATCATCAGCAAATAACGAGTAAAATTGTTTTGCAATAGTGCCATCTACTTTATTATAGAGGGTTATTTTGCAATTACAGGCCAAATTTGCAGAGAAGGTTCAGTGTTCAGTTTACACCGAACACATTATGTACGCGTAGGCATTTTACTTTAAAGTCAGTACATGTAGGGACGCCAACAAGGTCTCGTGTGCTAACATACCAACATTTATAAACATTATAACTGTTACGGACCACAGCTGCCCCTGAAAAGGTCGCTTTGGCTAGGGCCCATAGTAGCCTCCTCGACGGGCAGCCGAGGGTTCGGGTCCAAATGGCCTTATGGAGGAATGTCCTATCATACTACACAATAGGGAGAAGGCTAGGTAAATAAATAAGACGTACCTGGTGCTGAGGCGAAGACTGTCCCAAGGCTCATTCAGGCGTTAGGTGTAAGGGAATGTAAGTAGTGTATGAGAAGTGTATGTATGTTTAACCCGAATTAGCCCATTTAATCAGCAGCAACCCTGACTCCGGCACCCCCCCCCCCTGCGTGGTATTCTCCAGCGGCGGCAGCAATGGACAATTTCTTTCTTCAATTCACTATGTCAGTCTATCAACTTACATTTAACTAACTTCAAAACGAAACTAAATCCCGTTAATAATAATCAAAAAACGTAACACGCGGTACGACCGATGAACAAATTATTTCAAAAACCGAACGCGACCTTTTAAGACACTTAACGCAACGGTACAATTAAACATTAATTTCCCAACAATTAGTCAACCCGGCGTCTAATGTTCTAGACTACAATTCCTCGTCGTTGCACAAATTTGGTAACAAAATCGACACTATTAGAGGTAGCCACTCGGCTCGAGTCAACTCACAGCAATGCTTATACCACCTAATCCGAGGCGGTCTTCATGAAACACAATTTACTTAGCGAAGTAACGCGCACGAATACTGAAAATCTAGACCATAAAACCAAAACTGGTCGCACGAAATCGCTGCCACGGGCACCACAAATACGTTACGTTGCGACGGCGCCGCGGCACTCAAACTACTCTTCTGCTCTCCCGTCGAGCGACTGCCAGCGGCACGCCCCCCCCCCCCCCGCCGTCGGCGTTATCTCACCTCGATACCAGCGGGTGATGCGCCAAGTCGATAGGATGCCGTCTAAAATGACCATTTTTGGGCCTAAACAATAACAATAAACATTTTGTGCATAAACAGTGTTGTAAGTAACATTTACATCAAAAGGTGTTGAATACCACAACATTCAGTACAAGTCATATAAGCAAATGGTGAAGAAAAATTAATTTAAAAGAATCTCAAACATTCTGTAATTATTATCTTTTGAATTAAAAACACGTGGTAATGCACCATTTTAACTGACTTTCATTCATGTATCGTTTACTATTTTATGCACGCACACATTCGTAAGGGCACCTTGTAGCGCAACTCCCCGCTCTTTTTTTTATTTATGGTTACATCGCTAAGTACCTGCGTCCGCTTGCCCAGCCAAGCCAACAGCTGACAATGTTGACCGTGACACCGCGGGTACTATGAAATGGTACAATATTAAAATGTTTAACGTGTTTGCAAAGACAAGGATTTAACGCACGTGTACCACCAATCGGAGAACATTTTTGCAGCTAATCAAAGGCTGTTAAACTTTTGACAGTTCACCACTCCGTCACATGGAAGTGCTCAAGGCGGTCATTCAGTAATAAGCTCGGCTGTCGAAAACAGCCCATTTCATTACCAACGTGACGTACAAGCACTGAATAATAACGATGGCCCACCTCGAAAACATTTTTGTGAATGGTTAGTGTCATTTTAAAATATTGCATATTTAAATAGTAAAATTATGTTATTAAACATATTACGCCGTTCGTTATACACGCCGACGCGATGTTCGAGTCTGCTGAGGTCGACAATACGCGGCACTAGTCGCACTGCCTATTATCCTGCATATTAAACTGGCCAGTCCGGTTTTAAACGCTCTCAATGCTAGACGCTACTCTCACGCCGCCTGAGTAAGCGTTATTTAAAACGCGCCAACCTATCATCGGATTCCTTGATATGTCACCTCTTTCCCTTGCTCTGTAGTCTATACTCTATACCCTGTACAACAGAGCTTGATCTTTTTGACAGATGGGTCTAGTGATGGGAAACAGAAAATATCTAGTATTGCAAAAAATAACATTTTTATATAGGTACTTGTAACTGTGATAAGATGGTGTTACTGTATGTATATTTTAAACTATTCAAAATAAATTAATTCATTCATCAATCAACTTTATTGCACTAGACATATAAAATCATTGGGTACGTAAGCGACGATGGGTTCATAAAGTTATTAATAAATAATATTGAGTTAAAACCAAGGTTGAAAAATAAAATAAAATTTTTTCTAAAACATAGTTTCTAATCGGGAAGAGAAGCACAACCAAGATTTTATCGTCAGCCGTTTGTTGCTAAATCGATAAAAATAATTTTAATTAAGGCCTCTTTGTAACCTATATTTGTAACAGTTACTGCCTGTTATTTGTGTCCCAACCGACCGACCGATGTAACATTGCACAAGCGTCCATTGTTTTCAGTTTTTTTTTATTTAAATCTTATTTTGAAGCAATAAAAGCCACTAAGATTTTTGGAAAATGCTTGAATATTTTATACTTTTGTGTTATGTGTCTATTTTTAAAATTTTTAAAATTATTAAAATAAGAAAATATTATGTTCGTCATTGCAAAGTTATGTCGATCGCAAATTTAACATCTGTCAAAAAGATCAAACTATGTTGTATAGAGTATAAACTTGTATTTCGAACTGTCCTTTGTGTGGGAGTAAAAAAATATATTATTTAATTCGTGGACTGTAGAATTTTTATTTGCATAGCATCCATCCCACATATCGTTAAAAAGTAAAAAAAAATTACTTATTACGACGTACCTAAGCTCGTTTAAAGTATGTAGGGAAAATTGGACTCATAGTATTGAGCGTGTCATTAAGTAAGTAAATAGTAGGCAAATGCACGGAGCATCGACTCTAACACACACGAGCGCGCGCTGTTGTTGTCCATAAATCACATTCAATTTCGGATATTTTCAAATAAATGTAGAAACCTTGTTTACGCGTATTTTTAAAAACTGCAAAAAGTGTATATCAGTATTTATATTTTGAACTTAATTATTAAATTTGGCTAGTCTTTGAAAAATAACCCTGTATAGGTAAAGTCATTTTATAGAACAAAAATTCTCAGTGTTACGTAAAATAGACGCTAGATAGCCTAAAAACGACAAATTTGATATAAATCGGTAAGTTATATGAAATCGTGATTATGAAAGGATTGGATGTTTTTTTTTTTAAATTATAACAACCATCTTTCATATACCGCACAAAGAGAAGACCGAATAATATTAAATACTGTATACTGGATTGTACCTCATTCTCTCACAGGCTAAATCCTATAGATGTATAATATATTTGTCTCTTTTTCGTGTCGCTTTTTCGTTTTATTGAGTTTCAAATCACTACGAATCTAAAGAAGTTTTCACTTCAAAAAGAACGAATTTAGAAAAAATACTTTTTCTATCAATTTATCACGTGTCTCGTGTCTCACTGTCAGTGCCAATGTTAAATAAACATTAATAGCGGTTCAGTAATCGATGCGATGCACGCAGAAACGGATTATGATTAAAGAGTCCTCACGTGCTGCAGCTGTTGTTGAGCGTCGCGCACCCAAGAGTCGAGAGCCTGGAAGTGGCGCGCACCCTCGTCGCCCAGCCGCGGCTTCTTGCTGGCCGTGTGGTCGTCGCTCGTCGTCGTTGCCGTCGTCGTGGTCGTGGTCTCGACTCGCATCGTCGTCGTTACAGTGCTCGTATCTGAATCCATCGGCGTCGGCGTCTCCATCGTTTCTTCCGTCGTGTCGATGTCGAATTCGAAACCTAACTCGCGTATCTATAATAAACCGGTAGTATAAACATTAAAAATACCTATAAAAATATGTATATCGACTATCTAAACAACAATATTAATGTATTATATAGATATTATATAATACCAACACAAGCTAATAATAAATGTATAAAAATGTATTTTACTACTCATTATCCTTCCTTCATATAGAATGCATTGGAAAAAGCAGTTGTAACAGTTATAGCTCATCTAACCCCACGTGTAAGTAGTACTAGTAGCTGCTGATTATAATTATAGTATAAAAGGGCGCTAAAAGAAAGACTTATAATACTTAATAAATGAAATGATAATGCAATAGTGATTTCTTGCGTTAAAATTAAATTTTGTACTGTGCACAGGAACTGGCACATTTTTGTTAAGGTCTATGTCCAACTACGGATTCAAAAAAATTTTAAAGTGTGCGATTACGATGTAGTAATTGATGACTAACTCTAGAAGCCTGCACGTCGAGTATGAGCAGCAGCGCGTCGAGGCGATCGAGCAGCGCCTCAGCCTCCTCGGCGAGCGCGGCGTCGGGCTCCTGGTCACCGTGGGACTCTCGCGCGTGAGACTCATGGGACTCGTGGGCTTGGAATTGTTCGTGGGCGTGGGACTGCAGCAACTGCGCCACAGCGCGCTGCTCCAGCCGCACGCCGTGCTTCACGCGCTGCAGCTCCTGGATGCGTTCCAGCACCTCGCCGATTTCGTTCACGGGGTTCGCTTCCATCTACACATATTATATCCAATAAATATTGTTATTCAAGTTGTTACGACCTGCAGCTGCCTATCTAACAGTAGGATCTTCCGGGCCCATAAGCGGAAGACCTTACAAGCAGATGCAGGTCGGGCCTCCTAAAGTGGCCTCGTGGAATGTCTCTAATTACAATAAACTATAAGGGGGAGCGTTCTATCCTACTACAATTCAACAGGGAGAATAGTAAAACCGAGCTTACTTACCTATATCCAAGACGACTGCTGTCTCAGGTTCGGTCAGGCCGCATGTGGTTGTAGGGTGCATGGGAAGTAAGGGTTGGTGATGTGTATCTGTGTGTGACTGGGTGTGGTAGACCTGATTAGACCGTTGCCGTCGGCAGCAGCTCGGACTTCAGCACCGCTCCAAATTGTGGTAATCTTCCGCGGAGCCGCCCACAGTCACTTTCTTCGTTCGTCACGAGGACAGTCCATTAACTTTATCGTACAATTAACTAACTTCCAGAAGCCACTAACTCCAATTTGTTATAAGGCGTAACACACAACACGAATACAGAATATCGGTCTATACTAAATCCCGTTACTATAATCAAAAACATAACACACCGCACGAATACGAATCTCCGGGTCAAAAAAAAATATTTATAGAATAGTAGTTAATATTGTCGAATGCACTTATACACGGATTCAGAGTTAAACACAACTAAGTCCCGGGAGAAGCTCTCAAACAAGGAATGCGCGTTACGAATCCTAGACAGTATATTTACTAGACGCTCTTACACTATTCCGCGTTCCCGCACAAAAATGACAGCGTGCTGTCGATAGCACTGCTTGCAAAAGACTCCCTTGCACTCACGTTCCGACCTCGCGTCCTTTACGCTCGGAAGGAGGGCCAAGGTGACCTTCACAAGTCGGCTGGCGTACGCGCGTGTGAATTCAAATTTCGTTAATTTGAAATAAATAAAGTTAATTGTTTGGCTTAAACACAAGTCATTTTCCGACGACGATTAGTTATTTTTACACTATACATGGTATATTGTAAAAAATTAATTTGATACATTATTTGATTTTGTAAAGTGTTTAATTAAGTAAATATTTTTTGAAAATTCTTCTACTACCGCAGCAAAATATTCATAACGTGAGCCCTAAGTTGACAGCATTGGCAACATACAATGAGGATAGTAAGTAGTGAAGTTAAAGAAATATTTATTCATACGACAAGAAATTATGTCAGGAGTTTATCAAAGTAACTAATTATTTGACATATTTTGTCTCGATTGAAAAACAGGTAGTCATTCAAAGTATAAATAAGTAAATAAAAATAGCTGACATGCGGTTTAAAATTGTATATGGCGTACGCGGTTTTTGTGCAAATTACACTTAATAGTAAAATTACACTTAAAGTGTGTGCATGGTGCAGTGTGTGAGTGGTGCAGTGCGTGCGTGGTACAGTGCGTGAGTGGTGCAGTGAGTGCGTGGTGCGATGCATGTATGGTGCAGTGCGTGCGTGGTACAGTGCGTGCGTGGTGCAATGCGTGCGTGGTGCAATGCGTGCGTAGTGCGATGCGAACGTAGTGCAGTGCTAGCGTAGTGCAGTGCGTGCGTGGTGCAGTGCGTGCGTGGTTCAGTGCGTGAGTGGTGCTGTGCATGCGTGGTGCAGTGCGTGAGTGGTGCTGTGCGTGCGTGGTGCAGTGCGTGAGTGGTGCTGTGCGTGCGTGGTGCAGTGCGTGCGTGCTGTAGTGCGTGTGTGGTGCAGTGCGTGCGTGGTGCAGTGCGCGCGGCGAGCGTTGCTAGTCGCGCGAGGCGGGCGCGGCGCGCGAGCGTCCTGCGGCACGCGTGCGACCAGCGCTCGCGGCGCGCGGCAGCTGGAGCAGCTGCATGTGCAATGTGTGTAGTGCACTGCGTGTACGCGCATCTGCTTGAGCGCCTGCTCCAGCTGCGAGGCGGCGGCGCGGCGCGCGGCGAGCGCTGCTAGTCACGCGAGGCGGCGGCGCGGCGCGCGAGCGTCCAGCGACACGCGTGCGACCAGCACTCGCGGCGCGCGGCAGCTGGAGCAGCTGGAGCAGCTGCATGTGCAATGTGTGTAGTGCACTGCGTGTGCGCGCACCTGCTTGAGCGCGTGCTCCAGCTGCGAGGCGGCGGCGCGGCGCGCGAGCGTCCAGCGACACGCGTGCGACCAGCGCTCGCGGCGCGCGGCAGCTGGAGCAGCTGGAGCAGCTGCATGTGCAATGTGTGTAGTGCACTGCGTGTGCGCGCACCTGCTTGAGCGCGTGCTCCAGCTGCGAGGCGGCGGCGCGGCGCGCGGCGAGCGCTGCTTGTCGCGCGAGGCGGGCGCGGCGCGCGAGCGTCCAGCGGCACGCGTGCGACCAGCGCTCGCGGCGCGCGGCAGCTGGAGCAGCTGGAGCAGCTGCATGTGCAATGTGTGTAGTGCACTGCGTGTGCGCGCACCTGCTTGAGCGCGTGCTCCAGCTGCGAGGCGGCGGCGCGGCGCGCGGCGAGCGCTGCTTGTCGCGCGAGGCGGGCGCGGCGCGCGAGCGTCCAGCGGCACGCGTGCGACCAGCGCTCGCGGCGCGCGGCAGCTGGAGCAGCTGGAGCAGCTGCATGTGCAATGTGTGTAGTGCACTGCGTGTGCGCGCACCTGCTTGAGCGCGTGCTCCAGCTGCGAGGCGGCGGCGCGGCGCGCGGCGAGCGCTGCTTGTCGCGCGAGGCGGGCGCGGCGCGCGAGCGTCCAGCGGCACGCGTGCGACCAGCGCTCGCGGCGCGCGGCAGCTGGAGCAGCTGGAGCAGCTGCATGTGCAATGTGTGTAGTGCACTGCGTGTGCGCGCACCTGCTTGAGCGCGTGCTCCAGCTGCGAGGCGGCGGCGCGGCGCGCGGCGAGCGCTGCTTGTCGCGCGAGGCGGGCGCGGCGCGCGAGCGTCCAGCGGCACGCGTGCGACCAGCGCTCGCGGCGCGCGGCAGCTGGAGCAGCTGGAGCAGCTGCATGTGCAATGTGTGTAGTGCACTGCGTGTGCGCGCACCTGCTTGAGCGCGTGCTCCAGCTGCGAGGCGGCGGCGCGGCGCGCGGCGAGCGCTGCTTGTCGCGCGAGGCGGGCGCGGCGCGCGAGCGTCCAGCGGCACGCGTGCGACCAGCGCTCGCGGCGCGCGGCAGCTGGAGCAGCTGGAGCAGCTGCATGTGCAATGTGTGTAGTGCACTGCGTGTGCGCGCACCTGCTTGAGCGCGTGCTCCAGCTGCGAGGCGGCGGCGCGGCGCGCGGCGAGCGCTGCTTGTCGCGCGAGGCGGGCGCGGCGCGCGAGCGTCCAGCGGCACGCGTGCGACCAGCGCTCGCGGCGCGCGGCAGCTGGAGCAGCTGGAGCAGCTGCATGTGCAATGTGTGTAGTGCACTGCGTGTGCGCGCACCTGCTTGAGCGCGTGCTCCAGCTGCGAGGCGGCGGCGCGGCGCGCGGCGAGCGCTGCTTGTCGCGCGAGGCGGGCGCGGCGCGCGAGCGTCCAGCGACACGCGTGCGACCAGCGCTCGCCCAGCGCGCGCAGCTGGTCCTCGATCTCCGCCACGCCTGCACACGCACCACCCACATACAAATTAATTATTCCTCACCTGTAGCCTCCACGTAATTTCAAATATTCCTTTCTACTTGTCTTTGGAATGTATGTTAAAACAAAATACCGGTTGTTTGTGAAACGCTCCCGAAAACGAAGACAGGCGATAGTACCAACTATACATTTGACGATGGGTGAGAAATAAAATTGCATGCAACGTTTTATTAGCTTTATTCACACCCCATCGTGATGGTTGTTGTGGTATTCAACACCTTTTGATGTAAATGTTACTTGACCACTGTTTATGCACAAAATGTTTATTGTTATAATGTTTACAAATGTTGGGTATGTGAGCACACACGAGACATTGATGGCGGCCGTACACGTACTGACTTAAATAAAAACTTTAAACTATAATGCCTACGCGTACATAATGTGTTCGGTGTAAACTGAACAATGGGACAGCTAAATAAAATGATAACGGACAGTTAGAAGTCAAGATAAAAACCTGGTCTTATGGGGTGAAAGAACAAATGTAGAAACGCAATGTTACCAAAACCTTTGTAATAGCAAATTGCGGGACATTGACTTTCCTCATGAGTTTATAAACTGTGCGAATGGCTTCTGTGGCTTGGCCGAACATAGGGTCGCATTAGATAATTTGTATGAACAGATTGTTAGTATATTATCTAAGGCGGCTAAGAAATCCAGAGTGACTTGTAAGGGGGGACCAAGGCGGGGTAAGCGGATATGTGGGTGGAACAGCTATGTAAAGGACGCTCACTATGAGGCCAGGTGTAGTTTTAAGGCCTGGGTACTCAGTGGTCGTCCCTTATCTGGTCCTATTTATGATGAAATGAGTGAAACACGAAAAATTTTTAAGAGTAAACTCAAATTTTGTCAGAAGAATGCTGAGCAAATCAAAATGGATAGATTAGCTCAAAAAACAGCAGATAGGGATTTTAAAAATTTCTGGAAGTCGACCAGTAAGTTGGACACTAAGCCTAGTCTTGCTACGAGCGTGGAAGGAATTAGTGAACCCAGTGACATCGCAAATATGTTCATGGAACATTTTAAAGTACAATCTCCGCTTGGGCCCTCAACACAGGTGGGTAGTGCTGGGACCGCTTGTGGGGGAGAGGAAGCTCTTGTGCATATTTCTGCTAAACAGATACGCAGTATCATAACAGGTATGAGCCGAGGTAAGTCTCCAGGACACGACGGGCTCAGCATTGAGCACCTGAAGCACGCTGGATTTCACCTGCCGCGAGTCCTGTCAATGTTCTACACAATGTGTATTAGTCACTCTTACTTACCTACAAAGCTGATGAAGACAATAGTAGTTCCCATTGTGAAGAACAAGACGGGAGACATCTCTGACAAGGGTAACTATCGTCCTATTTGCTTAGCGACTATCATAGCAAAGGTGTTGGACGGTGTGCTTGATACCATCTTAAGTGACCACATTCAACTGCATGACACACAGTTCGGGTTTAGACCAGGACTATCAACAGAAAGTGCTATTTTAAGTCTGAAGCACACTGTTCGATATTACGTAGATCGGGGTACCCCGGTATATGCCTGTTTCCTTGATCTTTCCAGGGCATTTGATCTCGTCTCATATGACGTGCTCTGGAGGAAGGTGGAGGACAGGGGTGTACTGTCAGAGATATGTGGTCTGCTCAAATATTGGTACTGTAAACAAATAAATCATGTGAAATGGGACGATACTCTTAGTGAACCGTATAGGTTGGAATGCGGGGTAAGGCAGGGGGGTCTAACGTCTCCCAGATTATTCAACCTATATATAGATGCTCTCATAGGCGAGCTCAGCAGCAAGCGTGTCGGATGCAGTGTTGGTGGGGTTAGTATTAACAACATCAGCTATGCAGATGACATGGTGCTGCTGGGACCGTCGGTGAGGGCAGTAAGAGAGCTACTGAAGGTGTGTGTAGCCTATGCTGAGTCGCATGGTTTGGTATATAATGTCAAAAAATGTGAGTACATTGTCTTTGGGGTCAGGGGCAAGCCTAGGACTGATGAACCTGACCTGTTCTTGAATGGGTCAAAAATTAAAAAAGTGACGTCTTTTAAATATCTTGGCCATTTTCTTGCCGATGACCTGAAAGACAATGTAGATATTGAAAGGGAACGCAGGGCTCTAGCGGTCAGGAGTAACATGCTGGCCCGTAGATTTGCTCGATGTACTGACCTAGTTAAAATTATCCTATTTAAGGCATACTGCCAGAGTCTGTACACGAGCAATCTATGGATCAATTACACTAAAAGGTCGCTGGATGCCCTGCGTGTTCAATATAATAATGCTTTCAGAATGTTGTTGGGACTGCCTCGATACTGTAGTGCGTCGGAGATGTTTGCGCATGCTCGCACGGACGGCTTTCATGCGATAATACGTAAGAAGACAGCTTCGCTGCTTAGAAGGGTGAGAGATAGTCACAACAGCATTTTGAAAACAGTAGCGGAGAACTATAATTCTCCGATTTTGAAAAAGTTTGTACATACTTCAATGTTTACTAACACTAGTTTATAAGTCAATTGTTACTAACACTACTATGGATTAATTTTGGTCCGAAATAAAGATTATTATTATTATTTTTATTAAAAAATCATGAAAATACTTAAACATTAAACCAGCAGTGTAATCTAAAATAAATAAATCATAAAATCAGCTGACTGGGGTCAATATCCGCGCGTAAGCCAAACTCTTATCTAGCTCGGTACGAAACAATGCATTAGGTATTTTACTATTCACTCTATCGTTCCCTTTCACATAGGCGCTGCCGCCGCCGAGTCGGCTGACTCGTGTCAACTCGCGTCAGCGTTGCCAACATATAGGGATTTCCCCTAATTGCGGGGAATTTAAAGTTGGTTGGGGATTTTATGGAGATTAGTATTATGCGAGTAAAATGCGGGGATTTTGAAAATCGATATACTTATCTTAACATTTTTGTTAGGTTAGGTTAGGTTAGTTTGCTTATGAATATCGAATGACTCCCTTTTTTTTTAAATTATTTTATGCACCACATTTAATTTTCTGATTTATTTCGACAACTTTTGTGTATCATTTAATAGTTTTCATTTCTTATTTTTTTAATTTTAAAGCAGAGAACCGCATGAATATATAAATGCAGATACTGTGGTAATTTTTAATGGCAACAAGAGAAGGAATTAAAAATACTCCATGGAGTAAAATGCTTGTTACAAAAATATGGAACGTGTGAAAAAAAATTCGGTAAAAACAAAAAACATGTTAGTTAAAAATAAATCTTATAAAATTTGTTGAATATTGCTTAATTTCTTAAAATAAAATTGAGGGAATCTGTTGAAGTTGTTTTGGGATTTAAGGAAAATTGGGGAATTTGACATGGATTTTCGGAGAATTTAGCAAATTGGTGTTGGCAACGCTGGCATGTTGCACCGAAATTTACCTACTAAGATTTTTTTGCAAGCCACATGAGAATTAGAGGCGGCAATCACAATAAAACTTGCAAGTCATTTTAACAGTTTTGACGTACCTCTTTTTAAATCAAAGTATTGGACGGATTAAAAACGGAAAGTCAATTAAAATATAGTAAAAGAATTATTTTTTAGATTAATTAACTGTCGATCATAATTGCAATTGATTTTAACTATTAAATTATTCAATATCATTTCATTCTATTTTCTTGTACAAAATCAAAGATAACGATGTAATAGCGTTTCTAATTGTGTAAGTGAGTACCCAAGTAGGTACATTTATTGATTTCAATATCATTTTTGTAGTAACGAACTTCTTGTTTTGTCAGGGTACAATTGATTGTCTAATTGTATTAAAACATTACAACTATAAATTCTAAATTCCATATGAAGACTAGTCGTAGGGACCATATGGAAACTAAACTTATAAAATAAAAGTTGGCAATGTCATAACACTTTTACGGTCTGTGGGAACGCAGTAAACTTCAGTTTTAGCGGGATTCATTATTAATTTTAGTTTTTGAGACAGTTCCGTGTTGACTTTGGACACGCGTGCGCGAGCGACAGTTCAATCGTTTTGTTTATTAAATTCTTATTGTTATTACTTGTTATTACGTGTTGTTAGTATTCCTGTTGTTACGTTTTTTTTTATTTCAATAATGCCTAACGCGTACGTTTATAGTGCTCGGCAACATGTAACTTGCAGGAATGCTTTGCGTGAATTACGAATTTGACAGGCCTTATGCCACGGAGGATTTAGAGCGGTAAGCTGTTTCATACTTTTTTTTTAAATTACTTAGTACTGAACTGATCTGAATAGGTACATAACTGAATACATCAGAATAAAATTAAAATGACTTTCAATAAGTATTATTTAATAATCAATATTGAATAAAAAATCATTCTAATCTATTCTATTCTAATAAACATAACTACACGATGGATAAAAAAGCATGACTCAATAGTTGTTAAAATTTCATTTTTTCACTAGCGGGGAATCGCACTAGGTATTTGGTTTATTTAACCTGTGAATTCGAATTAAAGTGGCTACGTGGAGACAAGCACAGTGGCAAAATAGTAGGTTAAGTAGATAAGTTAGGTATTTAGACAAGTGTAGTAAATAATTAGGTATTACAGTATTGACGTATTTGCAGTATTTCTTACATACTTATTCTTACATTTATTTCAAAATATCCGAAACTGAAAACGATTTATGAGCAACAACGACGTGCGCTCGTATGTGTACGAGTCAATGCCTACTATTTACTTCCTTAATTACACGCTTGCTACTTAGTTGATAACTGATAACTGTCATAATAAATAAAATAAAATACATTTCATCCACGACTGGAATAGATGCTATGCAAAAAAAAAGTTCTACACACCTCAAATTAAATAATATTTTTACTCCAATACGAAAGAAAGTTCGAAATACAAGTTTAGACTACAGAGCGAGGGAAAGAAGTGAGGAATTAATGTAAACAATTATTTGTAGAAAAAATAGTAAACCTGGAAGGCAAATGATAGGTTATGCGATTTAAATAATGGTTACTTAGGCGGCGCGAGCGGCTACGAAGGCAGTGTGCCGAGTATTGCCGAGCATTACCAACCTCAACCGACACAAACATCGCGTCGGTGCGTACTCGGTTGAATACACATATTCAATAATTCAAAACTGACAGAAATTGTATGTTGTTGTATATTGTCGTATTATAGACGTAAACGATGACCATATTTATTATGGCGTATTTAAAAATTGGAATCAAATATTTACAACTATTAACAATTTAAAACGATTCACTATTTACATCATAAATATGCAATTACTTAAAATAAAACTAACTTACTGATATTTTAATAGGTGTTCAAAATGGAGTCCGCTTCTCACAATGCAGTTAAGCACGTTTCTTTAAATTATTTTTCACATTAATTACATGTGTCTAAGCACTTTTCACTTCCGTGAATGCAGCAACTATTTTGCTGCTGAGGTCGTCATAGCTTTGGGCCTCTTCGACGTAAACTAGTATCTATTTCACCCCATAAATAAAAGTCTAGTGGTGTAAGGTCCCGTGACCTTGCAGGTCATGGTATAGGGCCGCCACTCCCAATCCACCTATCTTCGTATTCGCTATACAAATAATCACGCACAGCATTTGAATATTGAGGCGGAGCACCGACGTGTTGGAAATAAAAATTATTCAGCAACACTAGCACCCGTATTCAAGAACGATACTATGCGTGCGCACAGTAGGCTTTAACGCACAGTGGACGAAATTTTGTTTCATAAACGTCACTTGAGTGTTAGACAACACTATGCGCTCATCAAAATGAACGGACAGATAAAGTAGCTCGCTAGCTACTTTATGCTACGCATAGTGTGACAAATCAACGCAAATGTCAAACTGGTATGGGGTATATAGCTTGTTTGTTGATTTGTGATACGCTGATTGGTTTTGTTTGAATAATTAATTGCAATGGATTACAGCAGCGAAGTTGATTTTGATAATTATATCCTGGAGAGAATAAACGTGCAAAGAACGTTTAGCACAAGAAAAGTGATACGTGACTTTCAAAATCCTTTTGATTATTGCAGGGCCAATGATTTTTAAAGTCACATAGGTTTTCAAAAGATATCGTTATTTTGAAAGTTACTAGTGGCCTTAAGATTTTATTCATCTGGGAATTTCCTGGTTTGTAATAACAATTCAGTTAATCTACCTATCAACAGTTTCAAATCCACACTATTTTAATAATACTTATGCATATACATGCCTATAATAACAGTACCAGTAACGTCTTTAACCTGAAAGAAAACAACACGCGTTATTATTTTTTATCTGTCATTCAACTCGAGTGAAGTCGCGTCACAACGTTAACCAATCACGGCGCCCCATTCAGTGCTATGTGTCCGCACAACAAAGAGTCCACTAAGTATTGTTCATGAAATGAACGGCCTGCCATGACGAATGCAGTGAGAAATACCTTACTTAGCATAGTGTTTCTACCATACTTATGTATGTGTCGTTTGTGAATACGGGCCTAGGGGTATATCGTCCAGGAAATCTTGAATAACACCTTTTAACATGTCCAAATAATTACCACCCATTAACCGTCTTGAATGAAGTACGGGCCCACAATTATGTTATCAATAATGCCGGCCCAAACATTTACACTAAATCACACTTGATGATAACTATCTTTTATAGAGTATGCAAATACTGGCCACTAATGTTTGTTGCGACTATTATAAATCCCCACACGCGTAAATAGGGCTTCGTGAGCCCACATAATGTTAGTATTATTAATTTTTGACAACAACCATTCACAAAAAAATTTTCGAGGTAGACCATCGTTATTATTCAGTGGTTGCACACGTTGGTAATGAAATGGGTTATATCCAGAAAAGTTCAGTAGTTTTAGGACATAGTACTGGCTGTGACAAGTAATACTACCTACGAAAATTTAAAAAAAGGGCACTCGGTACTTAATGAGGTCACGGTCAAGTCAACACTGTCGGATGTCAGCCGGCCAGGTGAACGTACCCAGCGGTGTATTGGAAAGGAAAGGGCGGGGAGCTGGGGAGGCGCGTTTGTTTTTACCGAGCCAAAACAATTACCTAAATCAGTAACAGAGCGCGAGCACCGAATGCCACCGACAGCTGCTTCGGAATTCAACACTACTTTACAAATGACAAGCAATTAAAATAATGCATTTCTACACATTTTGAATATATAAGATAAAAAGTTTCAGTTTTTTTTCTTGTTTATTTTTTTTTTCACCATTAGGTTATGTTATCTATTCTGAAACTGCTCTGCAAATTTGGTCGGTTACTGCAAAATAACCCTGTACAAATTAAATATGTGTATTAATTATATAGTATACCTATTGCTTAGTTGTATAATATACACAGGATAATGCAACCTACATCCAACGCATCACGATAGATGACACATGAATGGATAAATATACTGGATGACTTTTTACCGTCTGAAAATAAAATAGGGTGTAACAGGTGAACGGGGTAGAAGCACTTATATTATAGTTTTTTTTAATAAAAAAATAAAATTATGAACTATCAATAAATACTATTAACCTGAAGTAAACTGTCTATACTAAAAAAAGTTTGAAAATAAATGAATAAATCAATTAAAACCTATCGAAATTCAAATCATACGCACCCTACTTTACGAGCGGCAGTAAAACGATGAATATGTAAACGCACACGGCGGTCGACGCACCCGCCCCGTAGGCCTCTTTGTCCTTGTCCTTTGGCAAGGTCGCGCTGCACGCTGTTATTTCAGTATCCTGCGATCAGCTGCGGCGTAGTGTCATATGCCCGCTGATAGTTATTGTAAACATGTACCAATACTCTTAATGTGGAGTAACTAGCAATGGTGACATTTTATGTCTTATCTGGTGAAAAATTGGACGGTGCGAGTCAATAATTACAATCAATTGGACAAGAGAGCTAATTCGATGATAGGTGGATAGGTCGCGGTCGACCTGTCAACGGGCCCGCAAGATCACCAGACCTAATACCTCTAGACTTTTATTTGTGGGCCGAACTAAGACGATTAGTGTACACAGAAGAAGCACAAAGTGTTAGTGAAAGTTTAACAAACACTTTACGAAGACGTGCTAGTTTGTATTTAGAAAGACACGATAGATATTGTTAACAATTAATGCGATATCGCTAAATAGGTAAACTTTTTGTAAATAACAATAATGTAGTATAATTTTGTAAATATCAATCAGTGTAATTTGTAAATAAGTTGATTTAGATTTTTTTAAATATGCCTATATGTTGCAGTAGACGGTAAGCATTAAAAATATTATTAGAAATATGAATTAAATATTCTTGGTTGCAACAATGTGTTGGCCGCCCCCACTCGGCCGCCTGGCGCCTGTACGACGAATGCTGAAAGAACGGAAGAAATGTGCGTCTCTTGCGCTCCAACTTTCATTTCACTAGCGATCGTAGCCTACGCCGTTTAAAATAATATCACCTATTTAGTTTTACGCAAATGCCGTAGGATGAATTGCTTTTATGTATTTTTTTGGATTTTCAGAAATTTTGCCTATCAGTTATATTTTACAAATACTTTCGAGGATAGCTTCTATTCCACTTACAAATACACCATATTATTTTTCAGACGGTAAAAAAGTGAGGCAGTATAAGCGTACCGTCGTCGTGCGCGTCGTCGTCGACGACAACGACGCAGTCGGCGAGCGCGTCGACGAGCGGCTGCTGGCGCCGCAGGTCGTCGTGCAGCGCGCGCACCGCCGCCAGCGCGCCCTCCGCGCCCTCCGCGTCCTCCCCCTCCACGCCCTCCACGCCCTCCGCCTCCATGCGCGACATGCGGTCCTCAGTCTCCGTCAGCCACTGCCTACACAGTACAAAAGTGCGAATTATAAACCGTATGTATGCAACATAAATGTACGCGTACACATGTGAACACTGGGTCCGTGCGTGTGGGGTCGCGGCGTGCGAGTGTGATGCAGTGCGTCACCGGAAGCGCTGCAGGTGGAGGTGCTGCGCCTGCATGAGCGCGGCGTGCACGCTGGCCTGCCGCTGCATGGCGCCGCGCCGCAGCTGCTCCCAGCGCTCGTTCAGCAGCCGCATCTGCAGCCGCACCTGCCACACAAACAATCACACCACTTACAACAAAAGGCTATAAAGAAAATAAAATAGTCTCCTAAATGAAAAAAACAAAGACACATTCCTAAGAACGTGTTTTTAACAAGCATAAGATTGTATTTCATGCGCATTATCTAGTACTAAAAATGTATCAAGTCGGTAATCAAGTATAAACAAGTTGACTTAGTCTTAGATTGCAAATACATTGAACAAACGAATAAGGCATCACTCACCTCATTCACCTCGTCCCGAGAGAGTGCAGCATCGCGCACGAGCCTCGCTCCTTCTTCTAGCACGCCGCCTATCCGGCATTGCTGCTCCGACAGTTCCAGCAGGAACCGCTGAAAATTAAAGTCGTAAAAATGTCAAATCATTACAGTGGCGTAGCGTGCCTTCGAGGGGCCCTGTATCAAAATTTGTTGGGGGGCCCCAATGAAGAGTAAAGATTTCATAAAAGGAACAAAAACGCTTGCATTGAATTCAAATTATTATATATTGATTTTAAGTTATTCATCATCATCGTTACAGCCCTTCATAAGTCCAAGGAATGAAAAAACGAATAAAGGAATAAAAAACATATACATAAAAATGGTCTTCAGTTCTCTATGTACACATAAATTATCGTCAATTATCACGACAACGGCAAAAGTACTAATTCCACTAGTTCATCATCATCATCATCATCATAACAGCCCTTCATAAGTCCATTAAAGAGCATAGGCCTCACCCAAGGAATGCCACAAAGCACGGTCCTGAACCACCTGCATCCATCGACTTCCTGCATGTCTTACCAGGTCGTCACTCCAAATAGTGGGGGGACGCCCTACACTTCATCCGCCGGTACGAGGCCGCCACTCGAGAACCTTTTTCCCTATCGGTTGCCGGTTCTTCGAGCTATATGTCCGGCCCATGGCCACTTCAGCTTACTAATTCGTTGGGCCATGTCGGTGACTCTGGTTCTACTGCGCATATCCTCATTTCTAAGTTTATCACGCAGAGAAACTCCGAGCATAGCCCTCTCCATAGCTCGCTGAGCAACCTTGAGCTTCCTCATCCGGCCAGCAGTGAAGGACCACGTCTCAGTTCCGTATGTCATCACTGGCAACACGCACTGGTTGCACAATTTCGTTTTCAAGTTTTGAGGTATACCTGACTAGAAGATGTGCCGTTATTTCCCGAACGCTACCCAGTCGAGTCGAATCCCTCGATTGACCTCTCGGTCGAAGTTGGACTTACTTAGTCGGACTATTTGTCCCAGGTAAACATAAACGTCAACAACTTCGAGCTTAGAGCTACCAACAACTACCGACATAGGTGTGACATGGACATTAAACATGATCTTTGTTTTGTCCATGTTCATCTTAAGACCTATCCGTTGGGAAAAACTATTGAGGTCATTAAGCATAGTGCTTAGGTCCTCCAGCGATTCTGCCATAAGGACTATATCGTCGGCAAATCGAAGGTGAGTGATGTACTCGCCATTGATGTTAACACCGTATCCTTACCAGTCCAGAAGCTTGAAAACGTCTTCCAATGCAGCGGTGAAGAGTATCGGGGATATAACGTCACCCTGTCTTGCACCTTTCTGCAATTGGATAGGTTTCGTACTCTGGTTCTGTACTCGGATAGCCATCGTAGCCCTACTGTACAAGCACTTCAGCACTTCGATATACCGACAGTCAACTTGGCATCGCTGAAGGGACTGCAGCACCGCCCGAATTTCGACGTAATTTTGATTGAAAGTCTTTGGGCTTTCTCATAGTCCACATACGCCAGAAATAGTGGTAAATTGTACTCCTCGGACTTCTGTACAATTTGCCGAAGGGTATGTATGTGGTATATGGTGCTAAAGCCTTTTTGGAAACCGGCTTGTTCGGGAGTAATGACTCTCGAAAACAGCATGTAGACGCGGCTCAAAAGGGAACTCGGTCTGTAGTTCTTCAAGAGAGCGTTGTCACCTTTCCGGAGTAGTGCCACCATGGAGGACGGAATTAAAGAGCTTCTGAAGGACATCAAGTATCGGTTTTCCACCCGCTTTCAGAAGCTCCACTGTAATTCCATCCAGCCTGGGATCTTGCCGTTTTTAAGATGCTGGAGAGCCATTCTAATCTCGCTCAGACTGACGTCCGAGATATCATCGGAATAGTGTCGGATAAGACTCGCTCTTGGATCGTTACTCACACTTACGTGTGGCTCCAACGATGATGTGTACAGCTGCCAATAGAACCTCTCAATCTCACTCAAAACCTCAGGTGTCCCGGAAACGACGCTGCCATACTCGGTCTTCAGCTTCGACAGTTGGCTCTTTCTGGCAGACAGATCTCTTGCAAAGACTTGGGAGCCCTGGTTCTGCTCGATCTTTTCTTTAATACGAGCAGAATTAAAGTTGCACAAGTCCCGCCGCATGCATTTGGAGATCTGTATGTTCAGTTGCCTGTACGCTGTCAAATCTACTGAAGACTGCAGCTATATACCCCGTCTAAAAGCCATTGAGATTAGAGTGTGATCGGAGACTTTTTGTTTCTTCTGCGGCGGGTCTTGCAAAACTTAGCTCAGACCGCATGGACAGTTTCCACGAGCTTGTCATTCATATCGTCCATTGTATTGCAATCTTCTAGGCACTGAAAACGGTTTCGTAGCTCGAGCTGAAAGGTTTCTGGACTTTGGATTAGAGCACGAGAAGGACGGAGCGTTGACTTCATTAGACGTGACTTCTCCAACTTAACGTTTAGGTTCAGTGTGCCTCTCACCATTCGGTGATCGCTGCCGGTTTTCACCCTCGCGATCACTGAGACATCACTGAATAGTTGTCGTCTGGTCGTCATAATAAAGTTAATCTCATTTTTTGTCGAACCGTCGTGGCTCGACCAGGTCCACTTCCTGTGGGGCCGCTTCTGGAAGAAAGAGTTCATCATAAAGAGTCCTTCTTTCTCCATGAAGTTCGCCAGCTGCTGGCCCTTTGGGTTCCGTTGCCCTATTCCGAATTTCCCTACTTTCAGCTCACCGTTCTCTCTTGTGCCTAGTTTTGCGTTGAAGTCTCCCATTAACACCGTATAGTGGGTTTTGGAGGAATGCATTGTTCTAGAGATATCCTCATACATTTCTTCCACCTCCTCATCGGCGTGTACCGAGGTTGATGCGTAAACCTGTATAACCTTCAGCGATTACCGTTCGGTGATTCTGAGTATAAGGTCCGCAACCCTCGTCGACACACTCCCAATCTTTACAACGTTGTTAACGAGAGACTTGTGGACGATAAATCCGACACCTCCTTGGGACAGATGGTCGCCCTCCTGGTGATAGAACAAATTGCCGGATTCGAGGATTACCGTGACCTCCCCCTCTCTTCAGACTTCGGATAATCCTATGACATTCCAGTGCAACTTGTCTATCTCTTCTTCTAGCTCCAGGACCTTCTCGTCAGTCCTCAGGGTGCGTGCGTTATAAGTTGCCATGTCGAGTCGTCGTAGGTGGCAACAGAACCTCCACCGGAGACTCTTAGCACCCCCTGCCTCGCTGTTACCATGGTCGCCACCTTAGCCAGGAATAGCGGGGCTGCCGGGGACTGGGGGCCATCTCTTCGTTACTTTCATGGGGGTATATTGCCATAGTTGCCACGCTTGGCGAGCGGGTTGGCAAGCGCAGTTTTTTTATTGTTGTTTTGCTGTTATCAGAAAGATGCTGCTGCCCATCCTCTGCCTCAGTTTCCGTCTGTCGCCTTTTACGACACCCACGGGAAGATATGGGGTTGTGAGTATTCTTACCCGCCACTACACGGGCTTATGAGTTATTACTTACAATAAATACTCCTAGGAACTAAGCTAGCCAAACAATTTAATTTTCGTGCCTTTTGTTCGGCGAACATAGCTGAAGACGATTTCAGTTTTACTAAATTCTTTACTTCTTTAGAGAATAGTGATAGCCTTTCCTGTCCCATTAGAAGTCCTTGGAGTTTTTGCTTACACACGTTGGGGGCCCCTGTAGCCCGGGGGCCCCGTATCATTGATACGGCTGATACGGCGGTAGCTACGCCCCTGAATCATTACGAACTGTTAAAATTTAGTTAAAAAATATTTTAATCAAATTAAAAACAAAAGTTACTTTCACGGCTTAGCACTGAATGGCGGCGAACAATCCCTAGAAATAACCGTTCCGGGTCTGGATGGTTGTCCTTTTTATATATGTAAACTGCTTCCACGACATAGAAAAAAACGCAGTGCGGGGGTAACCTTTTTAAAGAATAGAAGGAAAGAAATTTTGAAAGTCTATATGAATGATTTTTGAGCTATTGATGAACTATATCTCAGGCTTCACCAGTCACTAGACGGTGTTCTCGCTCGGTACGGGAAGCGGGGTCGGGCTGAACGGCGAGGCGCCCCTCGGCCTCCAGCAGCCAGGCGAGTGTAGGTGAGTACCTCGTGCGCGTGGAAGTGGTGCTTGAGCGCGGCGAGGTCCTGGTGTGGCGGGGTGGTGTCGGTGGGGGAGGTGGGGCAGGCGGGGTCGGGCTGCGCGGCGAGGCGCTCCTCGGCCTCCAGCAGCCAGGCGAGTGTAGGTGAGTACCTCGTGCGCGTGGAAGTGGTGCTTGAGCGCGGCGAGGTCCTGGTGTGGCGGGGTGGTGTCGGTGGGGGAGGTGGGGCAGGCGGGGTCGGGCTGCGCGGCGAGGCGCTCCTCGGCCTCCAGCAGCCAGGCGAGTGTAGGTGAGTACCTCGTGCGCGTGGAAGTGGTGCTTGAGCGCGGCGAGGTCCTGGTGTGGCGGGGTGGTGTCGGTGGGGGAGGTGGGGCAGGCGGGGTCGGGCTGCGCGGCGAGGCGCTCCTCGGCCTCCAGCAGCCAGGCGAGAGCTTCCTCCAGCGCTGCGCCGTACCCGCCCAGCTCCGACAGCGTCGTGGCCGACGACAGCGGCCGCGACGCTGGCGTGCTCTGCGCACACAGACACAACACTTACTGTTTGAACACACATACACCTTCACACCGTACAATAAATAATAGCTATTAAAACATCTATTAAGCCACAGCACTTACCTCTATAATATATAAAGTATAGGTCAGTGGTGCACAGAAAATAAAAATAGAAACTTGTATTCAATATAGGTTATAAATAATACTTAATGAAAGTCGCTCTTATGTTTAATTTACAACTGATTCGGAAAATACCTCTGTCCTGGGAAGAACCACGAAAATATCGAGCTAGACTTTTATTTTAAAAAAAAATCAGTTTACAATCATTAAACTTACACAATAATTAACAAAACATAACAAATTAGAAATAGCACGATAACGATTATTATCATCTGAAAATCCGTTAATATTATAATAACAATTTCCAAAAAAAAAGTCTTTTTTAATAAAGTTTTTTAACTTAGCAGTAGGCAGATTTTATTTATTTTCTGAAATGTTGTTGTAAAAGCGTATATGCATCGCTTAAGGGGGATCCTCCGATAGTCGCGCCAAACATTTTTGTTTTGAAATATACGTTAAACACAGACACTATTTGTTTAAAACTAATCATTTTATCACTTTTCTACACTGAAATGTGCTCGCGATTGACCTTATTAGGAAATAACTTACAGTAATTATTAAGAAAAACAATAGTGAAATCTAGGAAAATTTTGACACTTCTTTAGTAGTGTAAGTGAATTTTGACAACTTGACAACCAAAAGCGCCAAAACATAGTTTAAACATTGGTACGCTAGATAGCGTGCAGAAGAGATGGCGTGCAGAAGATATTATAATGAGGGCTAATAATCTTCCACTCACCAGATGTCGCTAGTCGTGACTGAGGTAAAGTTTTCTGTTATACAATGTCAGTTAATTGAGAAATTAGTTATAAATAATAGTTTATCATTATCTAGAGTATTATATTAATACACAACACAATGCGTCAGTGGTTTAATTTTTAATTTTTTGCACTCTATAACTCTTTTTTTTTAAATCGGCTTTTTGTTATACCTATTTATAGTTTGGTTTATTGATTTTTAATGTTATTAATATAAAATATAACTAATAATACAGAAAGAAACTTTAAAAATTACATTTTCCTAAGAAATTATCGTCCCCGCTATGAAAACTGTCAAATATTTTACCTCACTGTAAAGTGGCGCCGCCCTGGTGGCAGAAAAAGTCCTGGATGCCCTCATTATTATAAATCAATATCTTACATACAAAATTGACTTATTTCCTTACCTACCGTTCATTAAAAAAAGCAATAAAATAACATAAAAGTGACGACCTTTGACGGCAATGTAAACAATTTTATTTCTGTTGCTTAGCAAGCATTATTCGTGCGACGATGCCGTCCTTCCTAACCTGAACCTATGTACATGCCCTACGTTGAAAGAAGAGCGGCGTTGCTAAACTTCTTTCGCTCGTTTGAGTGTATAAAATACAAATACATTTTGAATTCGAGATTGTCACGCGATAGGATTTGCGCCCGGAACTTCTTGCGGGTTATATATTTTTGTTTGACTTTCATTAATTAAATTTGCATTATTTCTATTACGTATTTGATTCCAATATAATAGAATATATTTTAATTTATTGTAGGTATATTCATTAATTATATAGGTATAGTATTAAAAACAGTAAGTTTGCCTTTAATTTCAAATCTCGTCTCAATACTAATTAATTATCTACGTCATATGTGTCGGTGTTGAGTGCAAAACTACAAAGGCATTGTTTCGTATTTTAATTTGTTTGAACATGTTTTTGGTCAAGAATAAATAAAATTATAAATTGGTAAGTCACCAAAGTAGTAACAAAATTAATTTTGCAAACATTTGCAAAATATAGATAAAATATCTATTACGCATTTTGCAAACAGTTTCAGACAGACACACATTATTATCAGTTTGTTTTATTTTCTTGTAGTACCAATCTCAAGGTCGCATCGTATCGTTTGCGGACCTGGATTTCTTTAGTTCATTGGTCCTTGGATAACAGATAAAAATAATGGTTATGTACCTATTTATTATTAATTTTGTTTTATTATGTTTATTAGATTAATAATTAATTATTTATTATAAAGATATTTATAAATATTATAATCTGTACAAATAAATAAAATTGAAGTGTTTGTAACGTTAAAATTAGAAAAAGAATTAGGGTACCGCGCAAAAAAATTGAAACTCCTAATAACACGCGGGCGAAGTCGCGGGGAACAGCTAGTAATAAATATAAAGCTATATAAAATATAGCATAGAAATAAATGTAAGTATAATGTTCAAAAATTGGTAAACAAATGTACGAACCGTAGTAGCTCAGGTGGTTAGCGCTCGCTGTAAATTTCACAGTACGCGAGCAACTCGGGTTCTATCCCTGCCGGAATGTTTTTTCACCTTCTTGGTTCTTATCGCATACTAAATCGTGTTTTAGATTTGTTGTTATCTTTTTATTGTTCTTAGTGTTGAAATATATTATTTCCCAAAATTATTATCGAATTAAATAGTTTATTTACGCCTACAAATATAACTTTTATTTTTATAAAATAGTCGTTTAATACTGGTATTCAGCTGAATCCGGTTTGACTGGGAACCGACCCCAATATAGTTGGGGAAAAAGGCTAGGCAGATGATGAATCGGATATAATACATATCGTAGCAGGTGGCGTTCTGTAGTTCTCCTACCCATACAGAAAAAAGGAAAACTTTTATTCATTCACGCCATCTAGTGTTCAATTTTCGTAAATATAGGGACTAAGAATTCACCCACGTCTGTGTGTGTAAACGACACTATATTCAATGACAGATGTTATTTTTGAATTTTGTGTTGAATTGTGTGGATTTTGAGGCAATGATACGACCTAGTAAAAGTACATGTAAGTTTATTAATAATTTTTTTTTATTTAATAACTATGTTAGTAATGTTGGGCTACCTACATAATTTATATTATAAACAATACTTGTTTATTATAAGCGCAATAAACTGAATAAATAGTGACAGCGTCGAAAATATAGTGTCGGATATAAATAAAGATTTTGTCCATAATTATTACCATTGTAATCTTGATGAATATCAATTAACACAACTGTATTTGAATTAATTTGTAAATTAAGTACGTTTATAAACTCTATTGAGGTTTAAAATTTTAATCGTCACATCTTTTAAACAAAGATCAAGTAATTGGAATAACTGGAGCTGTATCTTAGCAGGTAACTAAGAATGAAAAGACAACCATAACATTATTTTATCTGATATAAAACAGTATTTCCGCAGGGAGCGGTCTCTCGATCGGTTTATGGACCATAACTGTTCGTATTATACGTTACTGTCCTCTGGTAGATAAATATATTGGAAAAATTATATATTTTTTGTTATTAAAACCGAATTGAAACAACCTTATTAAAATTTAAATAATGTTTTAATAAATGAATAAAAATTTAAATGGTTGAATGAAAATTAACATGCAAATAATAAATGCAATAAGAAACATGCTCAAATTAAATAAATAAAAATTTTTCAACTGGCTTTCACTCTCACTATTGCTTAACATTCGTATTAACTGTAAACTGTTAATAAATAGCAAATGAAGTCGTACCAGTGTGATTGTGTGACTTACCTCAGCGGTGGGCTCGGGCAGATCGTCGCGCGCATTCGACAGAGACTGGAACAGGCACATGACATACATCATGATGGACTTCTTGTCCGGGTTGGCCGTGTGCACGTCTGCAACAGGAGGCGGCGGAGTGTGAAATTCAAATTTCCTAGGATTGCGGTGCCGCTAAATGACGGCCTAATAAAAGCGGTGAATGACGACACTATAACATTGTCAATGTAAAAAAGATAGCGTGGTTTCCTAGACGGCAGCAACCAACGTTGCGGTGTCACAAATCACCTAAGGTTACCTTAGTTGCTGTTCAAAAATCAATCAAAATCAAAAATCTTTATTTTCAAACCAGTAATACTTAAAATTAAACACATTATTGGAACACTCCTTTTAAGTTACGAAACTTGTGTTAGGAGGCTCCGCTCTTCCCATCCTTCATTTATATAAATTAGTGTTTAGAACTTGGGTAACACATAGATTTTTGACTTATAATGAAACTTATATAGTATTTTTAAATAAAATATCTGTAGGTGTTAGTTGTGTGATTGTGTAGTGTATGTGTATGTCGTTTGTGCGTGTTGAGTTATATATAGTATATTTAGTAAATTATTAATAACAAGTTGAGTGATTTTTTCTAAAAGTGTTTCGGTTTCGTTGTAATTTAAAGTTTTCAACCATAATTAATTTAACTTTTTACTTCCCGATGTTTCGGGTGCTTTTCAGTTGCAGGAGTGTACAAGCTGGATTGTGAATGTGGTGTCGCCTCTTAGATAGGACAAACAAGAAGATCTATAAAAACCCGCGTGAAAGAACATAGCTGACTTGAAGTACCGACGTTCCGGGACGTCTGCAGTGTGTGAACATGTTCAAGATCGTCCCAACCATTACATTAGATTTGATAGACCACAAATCCTCGCAAAACACCGATTCCTACCAAGGATGATTCGCGAGACTATTGAAATTAAAAAAACAGCCTAATTTTAATAAAGAAGATGGATGGGTGCTGCCATCTGCTTGGGACTCTATAATTAATAAAATTAAATCCAAACCCAAGCATACCACTGCAAGACTTCAAGATACTGTAAGCTCATTCTGCGTAGATCGGACCAAAAATTAATATTCAATAGTAATTTAAAATTTTGTACAGCCGACTTCAATATAAGCGACTTCAATATAGGTTATTTAAGAATAACTCAATAACCATTGGTCTGACCTTGATCAAATTTATATGGGACCACACGAGAACGTTCAGGTTTCATATAAAAAAAGAATCATCCAAATCGGTTCGCCCAGTACAAAGTTATGAGGTAACACATAAAAAAAAACATACACTCGAATTGAGTACCGTCTCCTTTTTGGAAGTCGGCAGAAAACTGAAGGTAGCCGGGCTAACTATGATATCGGGACGTCAAACACCTGAGTCCCTCCCGTGACCTACTTTGTTCAGTAATTCGGGGGTTGTTACATGTCTTAATTTTTTGAAAATCCACATTAATTTTCTTATGCGGCCAGTTATTAATTCAATATGGTGGTATCAAGACAGTCTCTGGTCAATTAGAACACCTAAATATTTTGTTTTCTTTACCCTGTTAATAACAGCACAGTCACAGCTAGAAAGTAAGCTGTCTTGGCAAGTGTGTATTTTAATGCTGAAGTTAGCTGGTGGTTGAGTGGAATTGCACATAGCGAAACAAATATAATTTGTTGTATGCGTGTTTATTGAGAATAGGTTGTTATTTAACCAGACTGCTATAGTTTTAAGTCCCTTTTCTGTACGTATTTTCACTTCCTCCCAAGTGTCTCCCGAAAAAGTAACAGCTGTATCGTCAGCATAGGAGAAGATGACGAATAGAAAGTTTGCACAGCTCATTAACATAGACCAAAACCAGCGTTGGCCCTAAGACGCTACCCTGAGGGACGCCGAAAATAACATTTTCTTCGTCACTCAACATAGCGTCCACATGAACACGCTGAGTGCGCTCATGTGGGTAGCTGAACATCAGGTTTAGCGAAGTATCCATAAAGTCGATAAGCTCCAAAAACTTTAAAAGATCAGGAATAAAAACCGTTTCAAAAGCTTTTCTCAGGTCTAAAAATACTGTAATACACTTTTTGCCATTATCTAAATTCTTTGCGATCTGTTATTTGCATGGTGGCCGTCTTGACGGTGCCTGATAGTTAAGTAACGTTTTTAGGATTCCGTGGTTACACAACAAGGAACCCTTATCGTTTCGCCATTTCCGTCCGTCCGTCCGTCAGCGGTTTTATTTAGAGACCCTAGGTGCTACAAATCTGTAATTTGGCATAGTTATAGATATTAATCACGCCTAGAAAACTGTGAAATAAAATCTTAAAAAACATTTTTCTTTTAGGTTTACTTCCCATAAATATATAAGTAAATGGAGGATGATTTTTTTTACCCGTCTATCCCATCATGTGGTTATCGTTGGATAGATCTTTCATAAACACTGGAGGAGGTGTGGAACAATATATTTTCGATTCAGGGGTCCGTTTGCGTACTTATTGTAGGCCTCGTTCAAAGTATTCATACTGATGCTGATTTGAAAATAAGTCCTTTAGTTACGATCTTTCTCTTTGGGTCCCTTATTAGTCGTTATAGCGGTTAAATCGCGAACTAACTTATTATGCTCATTATCAAGAAAGCCCACGTATTGGGACTGGCAACTGCAGTACCATACCTCTACATTGTGCGTGACCCGACAGGCACTTGGACAGTTTTTATTTCGATAGCGGTAACCGGTGATGATAAACATAATTTAAAATTAAAAATTTTGTACAGCCGACTTCAATATAAGTTATTTAAGAATAATTCAATAACCATTGGTCTGACCTTGATCAAATTCATATGGGACCACACGAGAACTATCAGCTTTCATATAAAAAAAGAATCATCGAAATCGGTTCCACCAGTACAAAGTTATGAGGTAACACACATTAATAAAAAACATACACTCGAATTGTGTATCGTCTTCTTTTTGGAAGTCGGCAGAAAATGAGCACCAACTTCAATTCAAGCAAGTTATATTTAGAAATAAAATATTTTAAATCAATAGGAACTTATCTAACAAGTGTACACAATTTTTGTTTCGAACATATTGTGTATAAGTATAAGTGTACATAATAAAATAAAATTAGTGTTAGAAAAAAGTATTCTCTGGATTTCTCATCTCTGCGCTGTTGACTGCGACGCACTAACATCTCAAATGCACCTTCTGCACCATGAGCTTTGAATCATCTTCCTCCACGCGATTATTTTCCTATTCTGATGACTGCTTAGCCTCCACGTAAATTACTAATGTTAAATGCCCTTAACGGTGATGGAACTTTCCACATGACGTCTTTTTGCAGCAGCTGTGTTAAGACCGCTATATGACGGTCCGGGAAGGGGAGGCGGGAAGGCGAGGCAGCTCACGCAAGGGCGCGGCGGGGGCGAGGTAGGCGAGGGCGGTGAGCGGCGGGGCGGGGCAGCTCACCTTCCGGGTCGAGCAGGCGGTCGATGGCGAGGTGCGCGTGCGCGAGCGCGAAGGCGTGCTCCAGGCGCTGGGCGGGGGCGGCGCGCAGCACGGCCGCGAAGTCGAACAGCTGCGGCCGCCAGCCGTGCAGCAGCGCGTTGAACGCCAGCCCGTCCGACCACGACGTCGTGAAGTTGCGCACCTCCACGCCGGCGTACTCCTGCAACGTGACTCGCTCTAGTGCACCGCGCCTGCAGCCCGCGTGCACCACGCACACGCTGTAACGTCTCATACGCGGCTGTGGCGTTTACGGTTTCTGTATAGCTTCACATCACAAAAATATTCACCATCTTGATCGTTAGCAACCCACCGCCTTGAGTTTCACTAATAATTTCCTGTTACATACGACCACGTTTTAAAATTAAGGGATCTCCAAAGAACTAAACTATGCTTTTCTAACAAGCAGGCAACCCACTTACAATTCTGCTGGCGTTGCAGATGTGAATGAGCGGCGGTGATCGCTTACCATCAGGTGAGACGGCCGCATGCTTGTTTACAGACTTTTTCTATTTAAAAAATAAAACAAGACAATTGCCCGTAGTACCTGCGTATGTTTTTGGCACCAAGCTAATAGTGTCTTTTCCAGGTTAGTTTGCTGCAATTCCGACATGAGATCCTTAAGGTGGTAGTGCACCTGCCAATGCAGGATTATACTCCATACCAGACCTGCAAAACGTGTTCTTATATGAATATACATACCAAAAAAATAGTCTCCCAAAAGACAAAATGACAGAAAAAAAACATAGGTATTACATATGTAGTGTTATTATTTTCTATTGAAATTTATAAATCCTTACTACGTAAGGGTAATATGGTCACTTCAAGCTTTGTCGCCCTATTAATCCAAAACCAGAAGGAGAACAGAGACAAAAACACAAAGTCATATACTAGAACTAATATATTAAGAAAAAAATAGCAAACAAGCCTTAGCAATAATGAGGAATACTTCGAAAAATCAACTTAAAAAAAACAGTGACTATATTTACTATACTGCTGTCAACTGTTAAAATGGCGTCGATAAAGCAGCGTCCATTTGACATTTTTAATATTTGATTGACTCATGAAAAGCTATAGATTAGAGTTATAATAAGAAAGTGACCATATTTAACCGGATGACCATATTACTCTCACAAACGCCAGTTAACAATTCGTCCTTATTTAAAGGTATGCTTGTTCGACTATAATTTATTACATTAACAAATTAACTTTTAAAGTACATAAGCTATTGAATAAAAATTTGAGCAGATTTCATGTAATCAACTAAACTTTTAGTTTTTCAGTAACTGTCTGGTTGTGTAATATGTACACGCAATTTATCTCGCTTAGTTGTGGTCGTTGGTAGTGGTGAACATGAATGGGCGGCTGCAAGTGTGGCATGTGATGCAGTAAGCAGGTGCGCACCGAGTATGAGCTTGGGGTTGCCGTCGACGATGTCGGCGCCGCTGATGTTGACGAGGCGCACGCCGGCCGCCTCGAGCGCGCGCAGCGCCGCGTTCACGTTGTTCAGCTGGTGCACGCGCATGCGCCCGCGCTCGCGCCTCTGCGCGCACGCAACGTTACATCAACAAAACATATATTTCTTCTATACGTTATAATATAAGGCGACAAACGAGCACACAGTCCACCTGGCCCATTGGCACCTACATCTATATTCAATTAAGAAATAAAACGCATCGGCGTTGTCCCACTTGAGGACTAAGACAAAATGCCTCATTCTCATTTCCTTTCCCGTAAGAAGAGTCGCCGGTTCCCTACACTACGGCAAAAATACTGTGTACTACGATACTAATAGTAGTAGTGGCCGTCAAGTAGTTTAGAAGAGGTACTACATAACATACACAGAATAGCAGTATACAAATAAGTCATTGGTCAGACCTGATAGTTAGTGCAAGCACAGTTGACCACTATTTTACAAATTACGCTATACATGCTAGATATAGCCAAACTACAGCTATATATTGGTTGAAGCTCAACCAGGGAACGAATACGATCTCACAGAACACCCGCGTAAACTAGCAGCCTTTAATGCTGCTGTGTTTTATAGTGACTGTAAATAACTGGAGACCCTATTTACTGGAAATGAGGCATTCCGTCTTTGCCCTCAAGGATGAAAAGTCATCTGCATTTTGATTCTTAACCGAGGATAGATGTAGATGTCTAGGGTCACAGTATCCGCTTACCATCAGGTGGACTGTGTTTTCGTTTCTCATGATTATTCTTAAAAAAAGTTATTACATTAACAAAACAAACGTAAAAATGCTCAGTTAGATATGTGACAAAGATAAGACGGTGAGCTGGCCACAAACTATGATCTCAGCTTAAGCTTGTCTATACAAAAAGTATCTGTAAGAACGTTGGTGTCAAGGTCGTAGAATAATGATTAAGATTTTAAACCGACGAACAAAAGCAAATAAACCGAAAACAAATTGCAAGATATCATAAATCCTCAGCTATTGATTCCAATTTTGTTCTGAGTGATTGCCGTGTCCAGGCACCTGGCACATAATGCTTCAGGCATTAAGTTCACCTTCGCCATTTTGTGTACGTAATATAATAAATAATTAAATGGTTAAGAAGTAATGATAAACAATTGCGCAATAAATGATGTAGTATAATGACGGTGAAAGAGAATCCATCTATCCTTTCATCTTGTAGAACGGAGAGATCAGGCGCAAAACCTACGGGCTCTACGTGCTTTCTGAGGCGCGGGAGTTAAACACCGCTTAATTCCTGACTGCAGGCTGTTACGGAAAATTTCTTGACAGAAAAATATAATAACTGTATTTGGCTCGACCCGGGATCGAACGTCATGGGGACGTCATGGGGACCTCATAATCAGCTACCGCAATTAGGATCACTAAACAAATGATGCAGTCAAAAAAAAGAAAGAAAAACAATAAATAAAACTACGTCATAATTACAATTTTTCACTTATGATAGCAATTTTAAGAAATCAAAAGATAATATAAATAAATACAAAAGTAGATCTCACATATTGCTGCGCGGTGAGGATCTCGAGCAGCGACAGCAGCACCTCGCCGTCGCGCAAGTCCTCAAAGAGATCCTGCACCAGTGGTTTGTTGTTCTGCGAACACCAACATAAAACCATTGCATCGATTTCTCTTACGTTTATAACTATACTGATTTTTTTTTTATAGGATAAGGGTGACAAACGAGCACACAGTCCACCTGATGGTAAGTGGTTGCTGCGGCCCATAGACATCTACATCTATCCTCTATTACAAATCAAAATGTAGATGCGTTGTCACCCGTGAGGACTAAGATGGAATGCCTCATTTCCAGTAAAAAGGGCCTCCGGCCACCTGCACTCACCAAGCGAAACGCAGAGGTAAACCTCTACTTCACGCTGGTTTTCTGTGAGGTCGTGGTACCACCCCGGTTCGAGCCGGCCCATCCGTGCGACGGCAAAAGCTGCCACGTGGCTCTACCACTGTTAAAATATGTTCGATATTTTTGAAAGGTAATACTGAAAAAAGGGGAGTCATGTCAATAAATGTTTGGCACAGTACATTATTCACTTTATAATAATATTATAAGTACGTAACATAACATATAAAAACTCTCACGCCCGTCGCTTAGAGGCGTAGGCAGAAACTACGGACTTGTATTTGGCACGATCCTGGCGCACCTCTCTCGCTTCTTTCGCATTAATATATTATCTATTGATACATAATCATCAGTTAAAGGTACTTTTAATTTTACTTATCTTTAATATATCAGCATTTCTAATGATCTCTATCATACCTAGCAGCCTTACCTTCTTGCATGCTTTTAATTGCTTTCATTATTTCATACATACTTATCTCATTTACAAATCTTTTGTTTCAGTTTCTTGGTTAATTTTTTCAGACGTTTCCTCACATTTAAACATACTTTCAATATATTTCTTCCATCTGTTTAAAGTCGAAGCTTCGTCATTCAAAATACAGCCAGTGTTGTCTCGCACAGCATTCATTCTAGAGTCTAGACTATTCCGCCGACAGTTCTTGCGAGTTTATTAATATAAAATATTATAAAGATCAGGATATAGCCCACCTTCACCAGCTGTGAATTGATCCATTTGGCGAATGTTTTCTTCTGCACGTCCTCCCGCTCGTCTGCAACAACAATGCAATCATTATATTATAATGCGATGAAAATGTGGCATTCGACGTGTAACTACGTGTACTTCACATTCAAACATGTTCACTTATGATGATTATGTTCACGACTGAGAAAATGCCATTTTGCTAGTCCTATATTTTTTATCCGTCAATCCTCAAAAACTTAATATATTCCAAAGTTTCAGACATGCCGGTCTACTAGGTTTGCTATGTAAACACCAAATTAATTACGTTTGTTCTTTAAAGTTCCGCTGTTATACAATCATAACCCTAATCTGGGGGCACGGCAGTGCCTCCGCCAAGTCGAGCAAAAAAGCGGCACGGCCGTACCATCCTTTTCTCGAAGCAGTTCAGGCCATTTCCGAAACCCTATAACTTTGTTATGGATAAAACTAGAAGCCTGAATTTTTACTAACCAAGTTGGCATTGTATAAACTCGGTATATTTTAAATTTCATTGAATTTGAACCAGTAATTTAAGAATTATAACTAGTCAAAGTTTCTTAATTTTGTCACTCACTGACTGACCGATCATCAAAACTCTAAGGTACTTCTAGCAGACATAGAAATTTCAAATTTGGAATACAATTATTGTTTAATATATAAATCATGGAAAAATTAAAATATTTTACAATTTCGGTCCAGTCTGCATAAATAACTTTGTAATCCCATATAAACATATAGTATTACAAAGTTACATTTGCAGTGAATGAATCACTAAACAATCTAATTTAATATAATATGTATTACTTTTGAGATATATTGTGTTTTCATGCCATTGCCAAGTCAATCTATGTATCAATCTATGGACTGAATAAGTTAACCGACTTGGTATTACATGGATTTCACAACTTTTTACGGTAGAAGAACTGAGTTGCGAGACTTGGCTTTTTTACAAGTTATGTTTTTGATGGCATAAATAACTTCGTTTTGTTCTTTCGTGTGTCCCTCGCATTTCACCTTGATTTGAACCAAATAAAAAAAAATACAATCTCTGAGATATATTGGTATCGGTATAGATCTCAATTTTAAGATCAAAAAGTAATATAATTGATAACTTCGGCAGAGGCAAGACCGTGCGACAGACCCAAAAAGCGCTAGCTAGATAATGTGACTGTGAGTCAATGGACTTACAAGCTTACAACCGAGGACATTAGAAAATAGAAAAGTTGGAGACGTATAAGTAAATAAGGCTGAGAAGAAGATTAAGAAGAAAAGAATAGAAAAAACTGACTTTTGCCGACTCAACTCGGCACAATATGTAGTACTTTCTCGCTTTTTTATATCCCCGGTCCCCGGTCGTTGTAAGTGTCACGATATACCGAAATATACGACACAGGAAACTGTTTTTACATTCCCACGAGGCCTTTGGGTGTCGGTTTCAGTTTCATGTTCAGGTACGTACTTGCAACTTATATAATCACCTGGTATCTTTAATTAAATGTAAATAGAAATTTAATTAAAATCTTCGAATTATTTCATTTTTTTTTTAATTTTACGGGATAATAATTGCGCAAACGCGGGCCATCACAAATACTCAATTAACTAGTAAAACCACTTTTTATAAAATACGTACGTAAAAAAGGAGGGGTAACAACGACCGTGACGACAAATAACGAGGGCTTTTTTTTAACGTTTGTAGTATACGTGACACAATGTTTGGAAAAATTGTAAATTTTAAAGTCATTAGGAGCAGGGTCAAAGGTTTGTTGGTTGGGAAGGAGATATCAAAAATTCGTGAACATATTTATTTACGTATATTGCTCACGTTACGCACGCTACGGGCGGTCCGAATAACGTGTAACATGTAACCTCTTTGACTATGAGGACCTTGAAAGTTTATGAAAGTATTGGGCATCAAGTAGATGGTTTGCTTTCAGCAGCAGCCGCACCTGAACCGGGCCGCTCTGTTTTTATATTCACATCCAAGCCTCATCGGAGCCGTTTCGTAGCCGCACCGTCGTCAAGTGTTTTTAGTAAAGTGTCGATCACAACCGAAACTACAAAACACTAATTACTCCCTACGAAACACCGAAACTTGACAAGGTCTGTTTTATTCGTATTATCTTATATTTACCCGCAATAAATAAATCCGTCGATATCACTGTCCACATTGAGCTAAAACTGAAGTAAAAACTATGAGTAGTTATGCATGTTATCACTCTAAGGCCAGTATTCATATCATCATATCTACGTGCTCAACATCAACACGGCCAGTGTTGTTGGTTTGCATACTTCATTTATTTTGGTAATACCTCTATTGTATTTACAACTAATGCATTCCATGAATTTTCTAAGACATGAAGTCATTATTAATAAGTGTACATTTATTTAAATATATTGGTAAATCCAATTGGGCATACCTTAAGCGCATTAAAAAATTACGTATAACATGATTATACAGAATTTTTAAAATAGTTTAAATACATTTCAACGCACTATTGGCTTCATCACCCTCGAAAACCATGAAAATGACACCCATGATGAAAAAACTGATACCTATTTCAGCCGCCATCTTGGATTTACATTTCGACAGCACTGTCGGCTTCAACACCCTCTCAAAGCATGAAAATGACACCCAAGATGAAAAAATTGGTACCTAATTCAGCCGCCATCTTGGATATACATTTCGACAGCACTATCGGATTCAACACCCTCGAAAACCATGAAAATGACACCCAAGATGAAAAAATTGATATATTTTGCAGCCCCATCTTGGATTTACATTTCGACAACACTATCGGCTTCAACACCCTCGAAAACCATGAAAATGACACCACCCATGATGAAAAAATTTATACCTGTTGCAGCCGCCACCTTGGATTTACATTTCGACAGCACTATCGGCTTCAGCACCCTCGAAAACCATGAAAATGTCACCCATGACAAAAAAAATTATACTACTTACTTTTAGTACGTACTACTAATATTTATTCTGTGCTTTTAAATATTGTAATAAAAAAATCTCTTATTATTATTATTATAATCAAGTATTTAAGAAATTTGGTTATTCGAATATTGTGTATTTGTACAGCGACCTTTTTGAGCCGCTGCAAACAACCGAAACAATGTCCACTCACGAGGGCGACTAAAGCCGAACATATAATAAAGTACTCTGTGAGCCGAACTAAACTACTATGTGGCTGTAGCTCCCCATTTACAGAAATAATTTATATACGAGGCTACCAAATCAACGAAAATTTCGCCATTTTGGAGCCGAAAAAAATTAATTATAGCTAAACAAAACAAAATTACACTGCCATTTACATTCAGTGGCTTCCCACATGATAGATGAAGAGATTAAAAAATAGATTGAGTTAAACAATTATTATTTTCAAAAGTTATCGTGTTTACAAGCCACAGGGACATGATAAATCCACACCATAAGCCACTAAAACCCTTTTTTTATTTAAAAATAGCAAAAATAAAAATAGCAGTTAATCAATTTAAAAAAAATATTAATAAATTCAACAATCATTTATCTTTCTAACAATGTGCTTTGTATATCATTTATATGTATAATATGATTGCTAGATACGATTTTATTCGATAAAATGTTGGAATTTTAATTTTTAGGCGATAGTATAACATACCTTGCGCTTTCGCTTAAGGTATGCAATACTTTGACTGAATCTGAATGACAGGGTGAGAAATAGTGTGATAAAAGAAAAGTGTCGTTTTGCAAGATGACGTTGTGACCAGTATTAAGAAAGGAATGCTTCGGTGGTTTGGTCATGTAGAAAGAATGAACGAGGAAAGAGTGACAAAGTAAATTTATGTTGTAGAAGTGAACGGCGGACTCGGGAAGGGACGATACATTGAAAATGAGCCAGATTAGGAGTACCCTTAACCGACGAGCGTGTATGCGTAGATATATGGATGTAAAGGAGGCAAGAGAAATGTCAGGATCGCGCCAAATGGAAGTCCGTAGTCTCTGCCTACCCCTCTGGGTGACAGGCGTGAGTGTTTGTGTTGTGTGTTTTAATAATACTAATAATTATTATTATTATATATCACACACTCTTTTGTTTTTAGAGGTTACAACGGTTTACAGAGAATTGTAAAAGTACTCTATTGAATGATCTTCAATTCCTACAAATGGTTTAACGACATCGAATTCAATAGATGCATCTTAAAATATTCTCTTTTTTTCGTTATCGGGTATACTTTCAAATTAGCTATTTAAAACAAAACTTATTTCATACAATGTTCCAACATTTTTTCTGTTTATATTAAATTCAACGGTGTCGGTGTCGGTGTCGGTATCTCACAGGATCTCCCCCTCTTGCAAGATATTAATTAATAATTCGAAATCGTTGTACTTATTCGGGTATTGGACGAATGTTCAGTAATTATTAAAATTTAATAAACTGTTTTAACAAAAAGCTTTATGTTAAAACATGAAACAAGTGGAAAATGTAACATTAAAATATGTTATGTTATAATTATATTATGTTCAGTAGTTCGCGTCTGTCGTGGTTAGGTGAATACGCGAATACGTAAACTAAAAATTTTTATAATTATTGTCAAACTATATTGTATTTTATTATATTACATTGTTGTGCGTAAAATGTTAACGCCAGCAGATATGTACAGTTGGACTGTACTATTATTTTAATTTATTATAATTTATTATATTAACATACTTATTATTACGATTTTTGTTTGTCTTACGGTGCGGCGCAGCACTAGTGAGATACCGGTGCTGCTATAATACATGAGAACTGTGGTACTTTAGATGCTGCATATCGATGTTGAATAGCAAAAAGTCATCATAATCATCAAGCCAAAAACATACCATCGCAAAATAGCAGCTCAATTAAAAAATAAGCTCAAAATAAATAGCGGCCGTGTGTGTGTGTGTGTGTGTGTGTGTGTGTGTGTGTGTGTGTGTGTGTGTGTGCATGCGTGCGTACGTGCGTGCGTGCGTGCGTGTGTGCGTGTGTGCATGCGTGCGTGTGTGTGGTGTGTGTGTGTGTGTGTGTGTGTGTGTGTGTGTGTGTGTGTGTGTGTGTGTGTGTGTGTGTGTGTGTGTGTGTGTGTGTGTGTGTGTGTGTGTGTGTTTGTTAATAAAATTTTGTCGTAGGATATGTTTAGATCGAATCTACCGAACCGGCGTTCGAAAGTGTTGATTGAGACTGATTGATTGATCGATTGATGCTGATTAGGCTTTCAAGTCGTCACACTTTCATCACATCAGAAACACTTTATTGTCATTAAAAAAACTGCGTGGAATGCCGCCAAGCATTTCAAAATCGAACGACGCGTTCAAAAATTATTGCCATTTAAAAATTTCTAAATAATCGTCGCCGCTGCGCCAGGAAGCTCCAGGGATAGCCTGCAGGGTCAACCGTTTTTTACTGGAATTTTGTTAATCGCAATTTTAAATACTGAATTTATCACGTGTGTCGTACACGTGAAGATGAAAGCAAACACGTGGAGGAAGAGGCGTTTGCCTCTATCTATGTTCTATACTACATTATGTTTATTTTTCTTCAATGTAACTTTTTACTCATTATTTTGTATCTTAACTAGACAGTGTAGTGTATGTACTACAACAAATGTATTACTAGTCACCCATCGTTGAGATACGAGAGCCCGCGCGTGACGTTCTTGGCGTAAGCGTCTCTTCCACTTGCCGCTAATGCTTTAGCGGACACGAACTCGCCTTGTTTCCGTCACAAGCTCACAAGGTACTAGGTAGTACTTTTATACATTCTGTAAGAAGGGCATTGATATACTAAACATTTCTAGTATATGTATGTGTAATAATTAATATGTGTTTATGGCTCTCACGATACAGGTCTGCGAGCCTAGTGTGAGAACCACTGTTAAATTATTTGTAAAGGTGCTAACTGTCAAATAAAGTATTTTCATTTTCATTTTCATTTTCATATACATGGACAAGGGTCAAAGACGAACTTCAAGTTTTGCAATATTTTATTCACAGACTAGCGGTCCGCTCCGACTACGCTTTGGTAGTATCTGCTGATGTGGCGTTGTTTACATTTATAAGATCTTTCAAGATAAGCATCAAAAACCGATTGTTTTATAAATTTTAGATTCTCAAAAAAAATTTTTAGTTATTGGATAATCACTTCTTGCATTGCTCTCTACCTGATCGTAAAGTTTTATTTTAGTTCAGCTAATCCGAAGATTAGCCCGGACAGACGTAGTTAGTTTTAAATATTACACACAACCTAACCAAAATATGCAAACAATAACCGGGCTCTAAAAAGAACTTTAATGACACCGATTAAAACGTTAAATAACTAGTTTATCATTTCATATTATATTCACAAATTGAAACGCTATTAACATTACTAATATTCCAGATAACTAATCCAAGTAAGTTTAAAATGTTTGTGTTAGGAATGTTTAAACGGTATTCGAATGGCGGATTCAAACCCACGACTTGCCGAGTTTTCACCCTGCACAAAATTAGAATTAGCTAAAAGCTGGGAGTACATATTATTTAAAGTTACTAAAACGTTCAAACGCCAGAACCAAAGCCTTGTTAAAATGAAGATAAACATATCGCACTGTGTTAATTCGCCAAGCGTCTACCTCATCAAGACAATAATAACTGTCGCTGTAAGATCTCTAGTGTCATGTCTAATATTGTGATGTTGTTGCTGTTACGCTTTTGTCTCTTACAACCTTATCCGACTCAACGCTCGCGGACTGAATGGCCGCGAACTGTAAAAATGCTTCATTGCCCAGGAAGGGCTCCTTCCGCCACATGCAGACTTGCCAACTCTACAAAAGCAGTTTGCGAGATTTTCTACTGTGGTTATAAACAAAGAATCGTAAATATACCTTTTATAAAAACAATTTTCAACTACATTTTCCAAAATTTACAATTCTGTATTTTAACCAAAAATTTTTATGATTATTATAATGAGATGACTGATTAATCAATGATTCTCTGTAAATTAGGCACTTGTTGGAGGACTTTTTAATATGTTCAGATACGGGACGTCTCCGAAAATACGAAAAAGTTGGCAACCATAGCTACGAACTACTTTACGAAATTAATAATTACACGTGGATTGATCCTCATGTTCAGCGAGCGTGGCAATATGTATAAAGATAGCCTCCCAAGCCTTTAGCAAACTCAGCATTTCATCTCAACACTTTTCAATTGACACAACAACACTTTCCACTAGCAAATTTAAAATGGTTCATTAGCACACACCAGCACCATACGATTCAAGGGTTACGCGTATAGAGGAGCTAGCTGGAGATGTGATCAGACAAACAACCGGCACGTGTGTGCGAAGTGCGCCCGGGGCAGGCCAGATGGAAGATCCGTTAGCATCGCTCGAGTGCGCATTATTGCACTTCGTCGAACCTCGCCCAGTTGCCATCGACCTTGAGAAAAAATTGACATTGTCACCTATGATCATAGGTTATATCGAAATTCGGTAATGTTATCTGTCTGTCGAAGAGTTTAAGCAATGGAGGTAGATAGACTCATTACGTTTTCTTTTTATAGGATAAGGGTGACAAACGAGCACACAGTCCACCTGATGATAAGTGGTTGCTGCGGCCCATAGACATCTACATCTATCCTCGATTACAAATCAAAATGCAGATGCGTTGTCAGCCGTGAGGAATGCCTCATTTCCAGTAAAAAGTGTGTCCGGTTCTCTACATTCACCATCTGAAACCAGTAGCGTTAAGCTGCTATTTTACGCTGGTATTCTGTGAGAGCGTGGTCCTTCCCCGGTCGAGCTGACCCATTCGTGCTACAACTATACTACTAACATAGCTGCAGCATGACTCTACCACGTAAAAAAATACGTACTAATCAAAACTTAAGTTAATTGTTTAACGCCACTTATCACCGGGCGTAAATAGTTGTGACAGTGATAAGAGCAATTCAGAGTTCAGACTTTTCCAACGCCCGAGCCTCGAGCGAAATCATGGGCTACGTGGGGTTCAATCGACTGCAAAACAACGTGCCTTGCTAGGTACGAGTTATCAACAACCAATTATATCATTGAGCGCCCTACTGTATGTACGGTAAAGGAATGTTTCAGGGCTAAACGCCAAATAGTTCGTGTGCTTTGCGCGTGTGCCTCTGTACTTTGAATTTGCAATCATCGAGTTTACAGCATTAACTTTTGACTTATAGTATTATTATTATTATATGAGTTACTTGCTCTCGCTATACTTATTCATCTATTTTCCATAAAGCGCATTGTCGCTTACTACTAATCAATATGTACATTGGACACAGGAACGATTCTAAGAGGAACTAAATCGTCCTACGACCACTATGAACTTACAATAGGTTATTCATTCATTCGAAAAGTAAAGGTTTCAATTCCCTTTGAGCAGTTATATACTACAATAAGAAATATTATAAAAACGACACAGCATAGAAATAAAAATAAGTTAGAAAGTAGTGTGGAGAAAACAGTAGGTGTCTTAAATCGAAACCCATATGATATTTCTTTTATAGAATAAGGATAACAAACGAGCACACAGTCCATCTGATGGTAGTGCTGACATCGACATTTATCCGCAATTAATAATCAAAATGTAGATGCGTTGTCACCTGAGGACTAAGATAAAATTCTCTTCTCTACACTCACCATACGAAACAGCAGTATTAAGCTGCTGTTTTACGCTGGTATTATGTGAGCCATTGATGCTACAACTGCAACCATTATATAGCTACAACGTGGCTCTACCACGCATGGGAAATCAGAAGCAAACGTCGCGCCAATACTGTTATAGCACTAAACGCATTTTGTGTTGTCCGTTGGCGCACAGGTGTTACAAATATTAGCTCTTCAGTTACTTTTTTAAAGAACAAACTAAGAGTCCACCTCATGATAACTGGCTACTGTAGCCATGCACACTTGAAACCAACTTTAAACAAAAAAAGCTACAGATGCGTTGTCCACTAAGCACTAAGATGGCACGCCTCACAGGCTATGCTTACACCCTTCAGACCCTCTATACCCTTCAGACGGGAACGCAGCCGTGCACGCGCTACTGCTTGGCCCACCCAGACGGACTTCTAGGCACGAAAGTCCTACCACCCAGTGTAGACCAGACACAAGGTGAGAAAATTGCGGCAACGCAGGATAATATAGAGGAATTATCGTATTATACGTATCGGCTTTCTAGTTTAATTCAAGATAAGTGTGTCAAGTACAGAATGACGTTATTTCCAGCTCTTATCTTATAAAAAAATCTAAATAACGTCTAAAATCTAAACAACCCATACTCCTCTTTTGTATACATTGATTCTTTTCTTTTTTTTTAAAGGGGAAAAATAACTTCGAAAATCATTGCTATATGAAATTAAAAAATCATTTTTTTATAAGATAAGGATGATAAATGAGCACACAGTCCACCTGATGTTAAGTGGTTGCCGCGGCCCATAGACATCTACATCTATCCTTCTATTACACATCAAAATGCAGATGCGTTGTCAGCCGTGAGGACTAAGATGGAATGCCTCATTTCCAGTAAAAAGGGACTCCGGTTCTCTACACTCACCATACGAAACACAGCAGCGTTAAGCTGCTAAAATGTAGATATCATGTAGATATCTCTTTACTCACGACTCGGTACAAGGCTTAGACAACTCAAGTTAAAAGTATTTTTAAATGTTCCTTCACAAAATTAACATTGACACAAAACGATATAATAATAAAAGTTTGCGATTGTGCATTGGAACCTAACCGCAACATATTGGGAAAGTAAACGCTAAATCAACATACTTACATAACATTACATAAGATGTTTAAATATTAATACAAGGATTATAAGATAAAGTTATACTAAGATAATCTATTATATTAAGTACGTAAAGTAAAACTTTGTACCTACCCCTTTTCAAGCATATTCCGCGCACAAATTGTGAAATTTGGCTTAGTTAAAGTTTATATGGAGAAGAAGTGCAGAAAGCTCAAATGTATACAAATTCATTAAATTAATTAAAATAAAACATACATTGTTTACTTTAACTGTCGATATCAAACACATAGCGTCACTTGGACAGATTATGACGTTTTTTATATATAATAAGAATGACAAACGAGCACACAGTCCACCTGGATGCTGTGGCCCATTTAACTCTACATTTATCCTCAGTTAAGAATCAAAATGCAGATGCGTTGTCACCCCTGAGGACTGAAATGGAATGCCTCGTTTCCAGTAGAAAGGGTATCCGGTTCTTCTGCATTTTACGCTTACCAGGCGACCCATTCTCATCATATGAAGTATAGTATCAGTATCAAGAAGTATATAAGTCTATAACTAAGGTGCAGTTGAAATTGAAATACAACTACTAATGTGTGGTAGAGCCACGCTGCAGCTAAATAGGCTGCACTAAAAGTATCGGGAATGGAATATTTCCACTGTTCCTGTCATATTTAAATCTTTTTAATTGAAAACTCCTTGGTTTTAAAAATCGAATACCATTTATTTATTTAAAAAAAGATTCTCGGTCTTGTCACAAGGTTTTGTCAATCTTGTTTAGTCGTTGAGAAAATGGAATTGACTCGAGAAAATTCAAGAGCGATGATTTATTATGACTTTCGAAGTGGTTTAACACGAAAACAGTGTGTTGACCGGATGATTTCTGCATTTGGTGATGAAGCCCCTTCCAAAACCACAATTTATCGCTGGTTTGCTGAATTTCAACGTGGACGTGTCAAGCTCAGTGATGATCCCGTCAAGGTCGTCCTAAAACTGCAGTCACCCTAGAAAACGTTTATGCTGTGCGTAAGCTGAGTGAGGAAGATCGACATGTGACATACCGCGAAATTCAGGCAACTTTGGACATTGGCATGAGTCAAATACAAATAATCCTGCATGAACAATTAGGTAAAAAAGTTGTTTTCCCGATGGATACCGCATTCGCTCTGTGAAGAGCAAAAAGCGGCTCGCGTTACTTGGTGCGTCAGAACTCTCGAAAGATTCCACGCAGGATCCTCAAATGCTGTATACAACATCGTATCAGATGACGAATCCTGGATATACGCGTACGAACCCGAAATAAAAAACCAGTCACGAGTTTGGATGTTCGAAAATGAGTTAAAGCCAACAAAAATTGTTCGTTCAGGGAGTGTTGCAAAAAAAAATGGTGGCCACGTTTGTCTCCAAAAACGGCCATGTTACGACTATTCCTCTTGAGGGACAAAGAACGGTTAATGCAGAATGGTATGCTAGCATATGTTTGCCACAGGTCGTTTCTGAACTCCGTAAAGAGAATTGCAACCACCGCATCATCTCCATCACGACAATGCGAGTTCTCACACCGCACACAGAACAAAAGAGTTTTTAGAGCAAGAAAACATAGAATTATTAGAATATCGGCCGTACAGCCCCGACCTAAGCCCTAATGATTTCTATACTTTCCCTAAAATAAAGACAGAGATTTTCATCACCTGAAGAAGCTGTGGACGCCTACAAGACGGCCATTTTGGAGACCCCAACTTCCGAATGGAATGGTTGCTTCAATGATTGGTTCCATCGTATGGAAAAATGTGTCAAATTTCGCGGAGAATACTTCGAAAAGCAATAAATACATTTTTAAATAGTAATCTTGTGTCACTTCCTTGATTCCCGAAATTTTCAGTGCCGCCCTCGTATATTAGTTGTAGCACGAGTGGGTCGGCTCGACCGGAAAGGATCACGCTTTCACAGCATACCAGCGTAAAGTATTTTGTTTTATTTTATTCGTATGGTTTACTAACAGTCAACTTACACAATACAATCTTAAATAACAGAAAAGTTTCTTAAGCTAAGTGTGACTACTTACTAGTAAACACAGCATGCAATATAACAATAACTTAAGTGGGTTTTGATTTTACTGAATAAAGTTAACAATTTGAAAAGGAAAAAAAAACATTGTTTATCCGTATGATAAAAGAGAACACAAGCTGGTTGCACTAAATTAAGTACTTGTCATACTGTCGACAATCTTTTTACGGAAACTGTAAGCGGAATCAAAGTTTACGTCAACTCTGTGTTTGTAGCTATTTAGCAGCTTACACAGTCTGGGTAATGGAGAGTTGGAGCCAAGAACGGTTCTGCGGGTTGGTAGTCTCAGTGGTGCTATCGGATGACGCGGATATTTTGAAGGCGCGCTAAAATCAAATGAGTTAAAGTAGCAGCTTAATGCTGCAGTGTTTCGTATGATGAGTGTAGAGAACCGGAGATCCCTTTTAACTGGAAACGGGGCATTCCATCTTAGTCAGTCCTCAGGAGTGACAACGCATCTGCATTTTGATTCTTAATAGAAGATAAATAAAGATGTATATGAGCCACAGCATCCACTTACCATTAGGTAGATAGACTGTGTGCTCGTTTGTCATCCTTATTCTAAAAAAAATGCTTAACTTAAAATTTAATAATTACGGTCGACTTTCAACTATTAGACGACCAGTAGAAGTAATAATTCGTCGGTTCAGCACTTAACGAAACCCCTATCATTGCTCTTATCTAACCCGCATGTAGACCGTTATCATTAGTTCTCTTTAAAATAAACTTCGAAATAGTTCAAGCAATGAACAGATTAAAAAAGTTATTTTAAAAAATTCACGTTACCACCCAGCCAACGTTGCCAGATACACTGTAATTACAGTAGATCTACCTAGTATTTTCACGCCGTCTACTGGATACCGTATTCTCATAAATGCAGTGTATGGAGACACAGTTTTTGTTTTCAACGAAAAACAAAAGTTGGGTGGTGGGTCACACACACAGGTGGGTTGTCATTCCTAAGAACTAACACAGCTTGTAATTATATTTTCTATACAGCAGAGCAAGCACAGTAATTTGGCGGCAGAAACAGGTAAGATGGGTGGTATCCAGACGGAATCCTAGAATGGAATCCATTATTTACGCAATTGAACACAATTATTCCTGCATATTGCATAAGCATTATCATTACAGTCCTGCAATAGTCCACCGCTAGACATAGAACTCCCTCAATGAACGTCATAAGCCACGGTCCTGAAACACTTGCACTGATCGACTTCCTGCATATCTTACTAGTCCGTTTATTTAGCAGCGTAAGAGATTTCACTAACACACACATACAGACAGAGGGAAACTATATAACTATAATACGTGGTAGATCTATGTTGCATCATCTATATTATCGTTGTAGCTAGAATGAGACGGCTTGACCGGGGGAAGACTACGCTCTCCCATAATACCAGCGTAAAATGGCAGCTTAATGCTGTTGTGTTTCGTATGGTGAGTGTAGAGAACCGGAGATATTTTTTAATGGAGACATGCCATCTAAGTCCTCAGTAGTGACAACGCATCTGTATTTTGAATCTTAATTGAGGATAAATGTAGAGTGACTGTGGGGCACAGCTTCCACTTACCATCAGGTGGACTGTGTGTTCGATTGTCACTCTTATTCTATAAATCAGAAGATTGGCTGCAACATAATTCTGATATAAATATTAACAGTAAAAATGTGATTGCTAAAAGACTTATTGAATAAACTACGTCAAAGTGAAAAATATTCACTGAAATCTTGTTATGGAGGCCACTCGATTATGGAAGCTCCGGGGCTTTAGCCCCTATTGCCCATCCATAAATCCGGCCAATGTGTACCGACTAACATAACGGCATGCCATAAGCTAACATTGTTTGCTCTCACGTAAAATCTTGCACCATCCACATGTTGCCACAGACGCCGCTTACACGGCAAAGTTTCTCATTAAAGCACGATGTTTAGTTTAACTTTACGTGTATTAAACATGACATTGTTTTTATTTTATAAAACTGACAACAATAAAGGCTATAGATGTGTTGCAGCCCCTGAACACTAAGATGGAATGATGGTAGAGCCACGCGGCAGAATTGCTGTCGCATGGATGGGCCGGCTCGAACCGGGGTGGTGCCACGACCTCACAGAATACCAGCGTGAAGTAGAAGTTTACCTCTGCGTTTCGCTTGGTGAGTGCAGGTGGCCGGAGGCAATTTTTACTGGAAATGAGGTGTTCCATCTTAGTCCTCACGGGTGACAACGCATCTGCATTTTGATTCGCAAACGAGGATAGATGTAGATGTCTATGGGCCGCAGCAACCACTTACCATCAGGTGGACTGTGTGCTCGTTTGTCGCCCTTATCCTATATTAAAAAAAAACATGGCCTGTAATTACACTGTCTCTCAGGTAGACCTTCAGATACCTTTCAAACAGACAGTAGAACACTAAATTAGCATGAAAAAAGTTTCTTAGCATGCTTCGTGCACGAATATCCAAATTCAAATCGACCTTGTGCAAGAAATTCACTATGTCTTTAAATATATTACCACTACTTCCACGGTGGTCCAATAACACGGTGCTGGGAGTAGTGGTAACGGGCCATAGTGCACGCAATTGAGACAGGGCGAGAGGTGCTTTTCAAACTAGGTAAGACACATCGTTTTATTTCATTACACGGATCTCAGCTAATTAATTTTTAACATCTACATGTCTATCTATATCGCAATTGAGACAGGGCGAGAGGTGCTTTTCAAACTAGGTAAGACACATCGTTTTATTTCATTACACGGATCTCAGCTAATTAATTTTTAACATCTACATGTCTATCTATATCGCAATTGAGACAGGGCGAGAGGTGCTTTTCAAACTAGGTAAGACACATCGTTTTATTTCATTACACGAATCTCAGCTAATTAATTTTTAACATCTACATGTCTATCTATATTACTATGATAAAACTCTAACACAACGTCTGTCTACACACGCATCACGCAAAAACCCGTGGACGGGACTTTCACCAGCAGATAGCTGATGTTATAAGGAGGAACTTAAGCTAGTTTTATTTTAGGAAAAGAATTAATGTTCCGCGCAAAAATATTAAAACCTATTAAATACAATCGCAATATTTTCCTCATTTAATTCAATTCGATTAGCGCAGCAGGACTCGCGATATGCACATGAGCAGTACGACGCGCTGCGTGCCTGCTTATGCTAATAATTTATAAGCATAAGCATTATCTATACTTAATATTATAGACAGTGTGAATTTTGTGAGTTTGTGTATATGTAGAGGGTATTCTCATAAACCACTGCACCTATTTGAAAAATTCTTTCACCATTTCAACGGCTCGCTATTCCAGATGGACATAGACAGATATATTATGAATGTACATAAATTATGACTATGTACATAAATTATGTCTAAAAGTTATGATGATATTTGTCAACTAGTCGGAAAACGTCGAGCCTTTTGTGAGCTTTGATAGCGTACGCTGAGTCAATAATTAAAGTAACACGAAAATAATGTATGGCTAAACTGTTACTTTTGAAAAGTTCTAAAAAAGTATCTCTGTCTTCTAAGGATAACTCACCGTATGCAATCATTTTTATATAAAAACTCTAGCGCAACAAAATAAGTATGGCGGCGGTCGGCGCGGCGTAGCGGTGGCTAGGATGTCGGCGCGGGAGACTTAATATAGATAATTGTTCAAGCCGGGCAAAGCCGGCGCGGGCCGCTAGTTACTCGTAGTAATAAAATAACGAGCTCCCAACAGCTCGCAGCGAGCGACGTTGCAGCAGCTACGGAACTAATTAGTACTAGTAGAGAACAGACTCGAACTGTACTACAATACGAAACAGTTCTATGATGATTGTACAATAATATATAATGACTAGCGACTCGCCCCGGCTTCACATGACTACACACGATCCATTAATGTGGCTACACGATCCATTAATGTGGCGTCAATTATATTTAAGACTGGCTGATCCCGCGACTTCGCCCGCGTGGAATTTATTGCGATTGGATTTCATGGGTTTTAATTTTTTTTGCGCGGAACACTAATTAATCAAACCGTCTGAGGATAAGGTTTCCACAGCATAGGTCTAATTTTTTCAGGTCCTCGTTTACGATACAAGCTATACATATTTGGAACACCCTCCCCGATGATATTAAGAATGCTACAAATAGAAACTCATTTAAATTACTTTTACGACAACATTACCTGAGGGCTCTTACTAACTGACATTTTTCTTTCTTCAAATATTTATTTATTTATATATTAATACGGATATTTATAAAGTTTATAAGCATGTATATACATTACATATATATATGTAATGTCATTAAGTCCGCCCTATGTACCCTTTACCTTAAGGTCTTACATTTAAGTTTTTTAGCATACATACATACATAATACATAAACACTCACGCCTGTCACCCAGAGGGGTAGGCAGAGACTACGGACTTCCATTTGGCACGATCCTGACACACCTCTCTCGCTTCCTCCACATCCATATACCTACGCATACACGCTCGTCGGTTAAGGGTACTCCTAATCTGGCCCATTTTTAATGTATCGCCGATTTGGTCGATAAACTTTCGTCTAGGGCGTCCCTTCCCGACCCTGCCGTTCACTTCTGCAACATAAATTTGCTTTGTCACTCTTTCCTCTTTCATTCTTTCTACATGACCAAACCACCGAAGCATTCCTTTTTTAATCCTGGTCACAACTTCATCTTGCAAGTTTTTTAAATAAATAAAAATTAAAAAAAATTCCTTTCCTAAAATAAAAGTATTAGGCTACTTTTATTTTAGGAAAAGAATTAGGGTTACTCCTTATAACATCAGCTATCTGCCTGTGAAATTCCCATACAAATCAGTTCACAAGTTTTTGCGTGGTGCGTGTTCAGACAGACGTCGTGTTAGAGTTTTATTATAGTATAGAAGAAGATAGATAATAATCAAAGACCATCTATTTTAGCAATTTTTCGTTTAGTCAAAAAAAGTCTAAGTTTTTTTACATAAAATATTTTGCCTAAATCCCTCCTAGCATTTGACCTCTACATGTGCGTAAAGCTGCATCACAATCGGTTCAGCCATTCCGATGACTAGCGCGGACAGACAGAGAGACATGTTTTTAAATGGTTCGTTATGTCTTAATATCATGCAAACAGCCCCCAGGGCTTCATAGAAGCCAACTGGCTTCTATATTATATAGTCAGACACTTCTTTTTTTATATATGACGTATATAGTAATAGAATATTTTATTAATCTTGAACAGAGTAACTGCACGCTAGATTTTTAATTCTACGATTATTCAGTCCGGTGTGCTAATAACGGCATGGGTTACGTCACCACAAGATGCGTCGCGCTAGCGTGCGGAAGCGATCTAAAGAACATACGGTTAGGCCTAGAGTTGCCAGGTCGAAAAACCAAATTACGCTATTTATTATTCTGCACAGCTGTCACTATTTCTTTAACATATCCTTAGAGTATGTATAAGCATAGCTTGGCTGATGTATATTCTTACGACGTTCTCCATTAAGAGCGCCCATTTAAAAAACATGACATTAAGTTTTCCGATTAAATTGAATAGTACTTATATTATTTTATATTATGTATAATACACTTATGGATATGCTACTATCGTCTTGTAGAGATAGTGGCTTAAAACAATTTCAATTTATTTTCATTAAGTTCGTCGCGCGTCTCTATATATTTCAGAACATTTTTGTAGTTGCTTTTATAGTTGAGGAAGTTTGATGAGACAATATTTTTAATTAAACTACTGCACGTGAATCTAATCACCCAAAATCGGTACATTTAGCGTCCCTATCATAAATCAATGAGGACGTGTCCTCGTACTCCTTGAACTAGGGACATCCGCGCACCTCGGGAAACCTGGCAACTCTAGTTAGGCTCTATGACACCACTGCAGTGCTACGGTGAATGAAACGGTGAGATACACAGATTTCCTGGAATACATCATCTATCCGTTCACATTCAGTAATGTGTACTGGTTACTGGCAGTTACAATAAAATAAACATTAAAAATAATTTCAAACGAATTTATTTTTCGCTCCCATTTTTTTCTGTTGCCATTAATTCATTTAAAATTCAATTCATATATTTAACATATAGTCTACGCTATTATAGAGGTAAATAATCAAAGATGGCCCAGTGGAAACTGGTGTTTACAATGTTACAGTCATCGTTTACAGCGAGGCAATTAAGTACTAATATGTGTTAATAACAATGAATTAATTAATGACCATATCCATAAGAGTATAATATATATAAATCTATTTATAGTATGAGATATGAAAATATAACGTTTATTTTTCGATCAACATGGTATTGTTGATCGAAGCGTTTATACGTTTACGTTTAAAAATATGACTCGGGTTCTGGTTCCCATCACTTATATGGAACGTACCTACTTGACACTTGTTTTCGTTTACAATAGTACAAATTTTACTAGATGTAAGAAAAAAGTTTTAAAGCTGATAACAACCATATATAATGGCAAGCACGGCACGCGCTGCAACTCATGTTGTCCCGCACATAGATTAATCTTCATGTATGCATAGCTGACGCAGTAGAAACTGCAGTTGTGTGACACCGGTATCAAATAAATTATTTGCCAACATATTATATTAGCCTACATTGTAATTGCATAATTCTGGTATAATATAATGTAATTGGTTTCTCGGAAACGGCTCTAACGATTTGGATGAGATTTTGTAATAAGATAATGTTTTACTTTACATTAGCTTTAGAGCGTTACGCATAGTTTCCACGTTCATACAAAAAATACTCATGTAGCTGCAATCTCTGAGAAAACTATAATTATTTCTAACGTGAGCAAAGTGCGATCGGTACCTACTACCTTTGATATGTGCGAAAGTCGTATTAATAATTTAAAATTTAAAATTTTGTACAGCCGACTTCAATATAAGCGACTTCAATATAGGTTATTTAAGAATAACTCAATAACCATTGGTCTGACCTTGATCAAATTCATATGGGACCACACGACAACTATCAGCTTTCATATAAAAAAAGAATCATCGAAATCGGTTTGCCCAGTACAAAGTTATGAGGTAACACACATAAAAAAACATACACTCGAATTGAGTACCGTCTCCTTTTTGGAAGGCGGCAGAAAATCTCAATATAATAGAACAAACATATTGACAACGGCTCCCTCCACAGGCCAGTGTTCAAAAAGATTGCGCATACGAAAATTACACTTCCTGTAATTAGATGTTTCTAAGAAATTTAGTGTAATAAAAACTACTTACATATGTAGCTTGAATACATTGTAATCTTAAATACAAGTAACATCATTTTACATTCTTTTTTTTTTAATTTTAAATCAGCCAATGGCAATATTAGACAATTTAAAAAATGAAGCGTATGCTAGCAGACTAGAATAAAAATAATAATAAATTTCGGCAAAAATAAATGATAACAGAATCTTTATTTAAGAACTACATAAAGATCAGCCAGCGTGAGCAAAAGGCGCGCAATTTAAAACGCATTAAGGATGGCATCATCGAATTTACTGAACTTTTACTGTAGACTTTCGCAGCTCTTGACGATAATGGGCCGTAATCGGCCCGCAGGCAAAGAAAATATACACTACGCGAACTACTACACTACTGCCGCAGGCCGATTATTTGACATGATTGTCTAGACTAGACTCTAGACATTGTCACGCTCAACATCCGCGGCCGTGCGAATCAGGACCAGGTACCTATGGTGAAAACAACACAACCAACCTCATTTTTTTCATGATGGTTGCTACTAAAAATATTTTTATTTAATTGTGCGTGGTATTTTTGTTTGTTTAGGCATAACAAAAGTTACGTTTATATATTTGGTGATGGTTACAATAATTTGACGTTAATCCGTGAAACTAAATAAATATAAAACAAAATACCTACACGATTAAATAAATATAAAACATTTGAACAAATATTATATTAAGAATATATATGTATAATCTTTGTAAGTCCGGATGCGTAGTGTGCTCGTAAATATTTGAGTGCTGAATATTACCCAAGCTCAGACATTTCAGGTGACGTCGAAACTATGCTCATATTATTGTAAGAACACGACACATGCACACATATGTTCCTAAAACTATGTTGCTGGTGGAAAATAATAATCAAATAAATTGTTATAATAAATAATTTAACTATAACGTTATTCATTGGTCTGAGCATACAAAGTTATAAACGTTGCTCTGTACTTTTTGAACACAAGTTCTGACTAATGAATATGATGTTGACTTGAATGAATATATGATGTAACTTCGTTACGCGCAGTTCGTTCTTTAGAGAAAATGCCTTCCGTTAAAGTACGTAAACGCAACCAGTGGCCCGGATATTAGAAGCACAGTGGAGATAAATTATTGTACAGAGCATTAAACCGTTGCAAACACTTCCAATTGTAATGACACAGAAACGAAAACGGACACATCGTACAGGCGGAGGAGCGCGTGGCGTAACAGCTCGTCGTAATTAGTGCAGCCATGCCCGGCGTGCCTTCGATGGGGACGGGACGGGAGTCGTCTACCGCCGGATGCCTTAAATGACTTCTTATCGTAAATAAATAGTGTTAGGTTAGCCAGAACAGTTTTATTCACTAAAATAAAATGTTCTGGCTGACCTAGACCCGCGGCGAGAGGCAGCGTCAAAAGTGTAAGACGTCTTGTAACGCTAATCCTACAGTGTCAAGCGTGACGTTTACGCTTTACAACGGAAAGCTCATGTCCAGCAGTGGAATTAATATAGACTGAGAAATAAGAAATGATTTAATATGGTAGAGCTAAGCGCTGTAACACAAAGTGACTCGTATGTTACACGCACCCACAAACACCTAAAAACGAAACAATAAGTCCAACACATTAAGTATATTAAGGCCAAAAATGTACCATACGCATAAATTTGCGCTTAGACGTGGAATTGCGGAAAATAACGCGTCGTTACACCCTCTGCGTACATATCGAAACATCAAATTGACGAAAAGGTAGCAATGGAAGCATCATTGGATAGTATGCTAGTAGCATGTTAAATGGCTAATGTTTTCATGTCGTCGTGCAGCGAACTTAATTCGAGTCCGCAACTGATAAGCACTTGGCCCACAAACATTTAATTAGCTCTAAGTACTCTACCTCATTAGGACACCGAGTTGTAGCTATGCATGTGCAACTGGATATTGCCTTTTGTGCACTCACTTTGAAACACAACAAATATAAATAATTTATAGCTAATAAATTATATAATCTATTACCATACCCATAATGCAGCATATGCTGCACTCCAGTAGGTATTGTCGTGAGATATTGTCCAGATCCAGAAATTACCCGAGCAATGCTGAGGTGGATCTCTAGTATTATTATAAATCGTAATAGTGGAGCAATGGAGTCCAGCTTCTGCTTTTCATTTTTATTCATTTACTCGGCCTTTCTAAAGTCCACTACCAATCATGGGCCTTGCCTGTAGACCTCATAGACACAATATTAGCCATAGTTGCCACGCTCAACAGGTGGCTTGCCAGATTTTTATTATCTTAATGTTACTGTGCAACCGCTGTATCAGAAAGACATTACTGTATATCTCCTGTTTCAGTTCATCTCTGTCACCTTTTGCCACACCTATGACATTATATGGAGTAATGGATTGGGTAATTTTTCTCAGTAAGATTCAATCATAAAAAAAGAGTTAAATTTTGATTTTCTAGAGTATTTAATTTTCATTTTCTAAACTTTCTAGCGTATTCTAAAATGTCACAATCATTGAATTTAAATTTTATTTTTGTGCTATAAACAATAAAAAACAAAAGGATTATATGACTTTGTTTAAGAATACCTTTGATTTTGAACCAAACACCATAAATTCAATTCAGTGACAGTGTTCTAAAGAACTACATTTTTAGTATCTCTGTGTGGTAGAAGCTAACTAGGAGAAATTAATGCCATGACATCACCACTCAACGACTGTCAGCAGTCAAATTAAGCTGAAGTGTTGTTAATTAGCTTGTAACATTTTGTCAGCTTTTTTAAAATGGTTAATAATTTTAAGTCTCAATGTTTTTGCTTATGACTGTATTCTCACATTAGTTAGCTTTTTATAGGGAAAATATTTTTTTAAGTAAATAATTATTAATTCAGTGATCCGTTTCTTTTTTTCTTCATCTACCTAGAATGGTCTAAGCCCATAGAGTATAAAAGATATACAATTAAAAGTTATGTTGCAGAGTCTATATACCTCCCATGTCTGGGCACAGGCCTCCTCATAATTTTAAAAGGGTTATGAAGCAATTAGTCTGATTCACTGCTCCAGTGTGTAATGGCAGATTTCACAAAATATTTTATTCCTCCGAGATTCCCTTCGCCGCTGAATATGTTGTAAATCAGCACTTAAAATTTTAATCAACTATTTCATTGATGCTGGTGGTGAATGAACCCAGGTTGCTCATGTACTGTGAACTTTATGAATGATTTGCTAACAGCTTAAATCATAAATAACTTATCATGAAAATGCTGCTGCCATCTCCTATTTCATTTCTCTCTTTCACCTCTTATGATACCCACAGGATGATATGGGGAAGTGGATTCTTTTATCCCACCCTACATGGAAAACTACACAGATCAACTAGTAATTTATAGTATATAATATATATATATATATATATATATATATATATATATATATATATATATATATATATATATATGAGATACTATCCCCAGCACTGGTATAAAACAGTAAAAAAAATTGTTCATTAGGTATTGACTCCTATTTCAAGGACAGGATTCAGAGGTCTAACTTACGCACACATACACATGCTTTGGGGCTTGGTTACAAATGTGTACACTGAAGAACAGAAATAATTCATATTCACTTTTTTGTGGTATCAAGCTCCATTATGGACATAATAATAAAGCTAAGCATAAGCAATTAGTCATCAAGTAAAAGTACATTTAAACATTTTTATTAAGGTTTTTTTTAACTTTCCACTCTTCAAACTATGAGGGCCCTCAGGCCCATGCATAGCCTCAAATGGCGTTTTTTTTAATGTTACCCTACTAAGATTTTTCCTGTATGGTGGAGGCAGTTTACATACATAAATTGCACAAGGTCAAACATCCAGACCTGAAACAATTCCTTGTAGGTCATACTTGTTTTGTGCGGGTTTCAAGCCTGTGGCTCTCAGCGCCGTAAGCCATTGCGCCACGGAGCCTTCAAGTCTTCATATATACTATATTACTTGATTAAAGATGTTTAAATTTATTCCTATTAAGATCTACAATAATAAAATAAAATAATGTATCTCTTACCTAATTTTTTTACTCTGCATAGCAAAAAATAATTGCATATACTACATTAACTAATTAATTTCTTTCAAATCTTTAGTATAATAGATTTTTGCAAAGTAACACCTAATTCTACTAAATATTACACTACTATAAGTCATATTTTGAATGCAATACTCCATACAAAGTGACTGACACAGCAGCTAACGGATTAATTATCTATGCAGTTATTCAAGCACATCAAATAACACCCTTCAGGCTTGGAACTAATAAACTGATACTATTTTTTTAACTTGTTAGTTTTAACATAACACAAACCACAGAAGTAAAACTAAATCAGTAGCAGTATATGACATCATGCTTGTGAAATATTATGCAGAGCAACATAGATAGATTTCTGAAGAACATGATCCACTGAAAGGTGAGCATGTCTAAGATTTCATTTGAGACAGCTTTCTTAAGCACAATTATTAGTGCATGACACATTCAACATTTGTGTTGTGGACATATTGGACATATACCCTCTTATACACTCACACGCTTTTATTGCTGGCATTCATTCCAGTATCCAATTACCTATTTCATAATATTATTAATGGTAATGGAAATTTAAAGTAAACAAAATAATTAAAGGAGACCCAATTATAACAAAATATTATTAGATCTCAAATTAAGCCCCTAAGATTAGTCTTAATGTGTTGTAAAAACCCAATATTAGTGGCTAAGTTACACATAAAATATAATCATAAAATCATGAATAATTTGCAAGCAAAACAGTAAATTGTATATTTTATGGCTAAAATAATCCAACATTTTAAATTTAATAAGCATCATTGTGTAATACGTGCGTTTATAGCATTGTGTAATAATTGTTTTAACTTTAAAACTTTTAGTGGGATAATCCATAAAATGATAGTGGAATGCCTCTAGCCTGTTATCAATTTTTGTATACACAGTCATAGATAAGATAAAGAAGGGCAAGAAATTTCTTAAAATTTCAGTTTGGGAGTAATTTTGGACGCATCGCATGTTACTTCATCGCACATCTTAAATTTTTTCTCAAGGTCTTACTTAATAAGTTACATTGATTGCTGCGTTTGCGTTGCCGCACCCAACCTCGGACCAAACTTACCTATAGTACTTGTCTCCATTTTCTTAAAGTGGTATCTCTTAACAACTATATCTGTTTTCAATCAAGTTTTTACGATGATACAAACTTTCTGAAACATGACAACACAAACACAAAACACTTGATAACTTTTTCGAACTTTATCTCAACTTTTTTTAAACACTAAAATAAGTAACAACAATGATAACCGAGGGTCATCTTACTTTTTATCACTTTTTCACCTATAATAAACTTAGCCAACGAAATAGAAAATAAACGTGAAAAAATTAAGCATTAACCCGCTCGACAGCAGAAGCGAAACCACAGACTAAAATTAAGTACCGAACTATAGAATAGCGATCCTACAAAACGAACTTCAGCGCGCAGCAACCAAAGAGTATAATAACTATCCACAGCAACTTCACAGAGAATAGTGATGATTCAACTCGACACTAATTCGAGTTAACTGGAGTTGTACTTAACTCGAGTGGGATACTAACTAAATCGAGTTCGGGCAAGCGGTAATTAAACGAAACATGCGAGCATGCGAAGGCTGAATTCGTTCATTGCGCTTATGTATATATTATATAATACTAATAAGTTGGTTAAGAATAATTTGTGATAATTAAATTATTATAAATATAAATACCTACGTCATACAGTTAGAGTGATATTTTTTATGAAGATTGTTTATTCGCAAACCAAAAATACAGATAGTACTATTAATACGTTTTTATTTCAATCCTACCTATTAAGTTTAGTAATGATAATCGCCCCTAGTCCCAACATATGCTATAGCATTGTATTAGCGGGGCTCCGAAACTCGCTCAAGTACTTGCGTTATAAACTTCCGGGAGTACAAGTACAGTGGGGTGCCACACGCTCTAAATATGAGTAATTTTTAACCATTAAAATAATCAGTTAAAAATAAAAAACACATTTATTAAGAAAATAAACTTCACCATAGTTAATAAAATTATCATAATAGCTGATCAGAAACAGAAACAGAAACAGAAACTTTTTTATTCAATATAGATTATAAATAATACTTATTGAAAGTCACTCTTTTGTATAATTACCACTGGTTCGAAAAAAACCTCTGTCCTGGGAAGAACCAGCAAGAAACCCAGCGGGACTTTTTTTTTAAATAACAACTTACAATCATGTATGTTACACAAATTAACAACACAACAAATTAGAAATAGCTTGCGAGCGATCACCTCACTTCACTTCGATCGACGACGACGATCGACTTAGGGACCGTTCATAAAATACGTTAACACCTAGGGGTTGTCGCTTAGTGTGACAAGATGTGACATGGAGGGTCGGGGTGGTTTAAGAAAACGTGACTTTCGCAGCTATAAAACACTTTTTCAAATTTTTCTCTTGTTTTTTTTTTAATTGTTTTTACGATTAAAAGTCATTTGTTTCATATTTATATATACAAATATTTTTACGAATATATAATAGAATAGTATCATTTTTATTCAATATACTTAGTTAGATTACAGTAATACTTATTGAAAGTATTTTTTTAATTTTACCACTGATTCGCAAAAAACCTCTGTGCAGGGAAGAACCAGCAAGAAACCCAGCGGGACTTTTTGAAGTTATACTTCTTTTGGGGCGTTCGGGAAAAATGATGAGAGTGATTTTTTACGATGCGCGCGCACACCGACACTTAAAAACGACACCATGAAGTTGTTACGATGCGCGCGCATTGACTGACTCCTAAAAGCGACAACTTCAGTGAGTCTGTCTCTCAAGTTTTCGTGGGATTTGACAACTATATTTAAGGTAGTTTTCTAGTTATTTTTGTTTTGTTACGCTATAAAAGTATAACTTTCTACGTGTGTACATAAGTACACGCACGTTTTTTTTTAAAGCACAATTTACAATATAATATTTTATATAATTGTTATTAAAACATTTAGAAACAGCATGGTAGCGATCATCTCATTCCCAGGGATTATTATAAATCATGTACTCTTTATTAGCATAATAAATGATTACTAGATGATTTTTGCTTAATAAATATTTTAAACCTTTTGATAGATAAGGTCTGCATATTTTTTAGGATTTTGTTGTAAAAGCGTATAAATTGTCCCATGAAGGAGTTTTTTTTATATTTTTTTTACTTATTATAAGCCAGTGCTTGACCACAATCCCACCAGGTGGTAAATGGTGATGGAGCCCTAGATAGTAAATCGCACTGTCTTAGCGTAACAAAAGCCGATTCACTCTTGCCTTGAAAACGCCCAGATTGTATTCGGACGGAAAGATAGACAGACATCGGCAAATTATTCCACTCCTGTACGCATTGCTCTATTACAAAAAAAAAAGAAGTAAACTTTTTGGTTCTAATGCGCGGAATACCGACAACAAAGGGATGAACACCCGCCGACCGCCTGGTTGTCTGACAGTGGAAAGGAGAGGGAGGAATCAAATCGTGTAATTCTTGCGCACACTCATCAAAATATGAAATATCTTTATGGCACCAAAAAGAAGAGGATATTGCAATGCCAATTATAGATATTTCGGAACAGTTGAAAAATCCTTGGATTTCTGATAAATAACAGAAATATTTATTTGTTCGTTTTACAGATTTTTATGAATTTATTAAAATTTTATTATTGCAAGCCGTAAATATTTAAAAATGTTGAAATTTGTGTACTGTTATTAATTGCCATTTATCATGTACAGGGGAGAGCTCTATCATTTGAGACGTAATATTGAATGGGGGGGGGGGTCTTAGAAAATGGGAAATAGCGTGATGAAGGTGGGCGGGGGAGAGGGTCTAAAAAAGGTACAATTTTGCTTAACGTATTTTATGAACGGCCCCTTATAAAAATTCACGATTTAATAACTTACCAATACAATCGCCTTAAGAGCCATGTGTCAAGCAATATGTTTGATAAAATAACATATAGAATGAAGTAGATGGCGTATTAAAATGGCATTAAATTTTTTATTACAGCCCTTCACAAGTCCACTGCTGAACATAGGCCTCCCCCAAGGAATGCCACAAAGCACGGCCCTGAGCCACCTGCATCCATCGACTTTCTGGATTTCTTACTAGGTTGTCACTCCATCTAGTGCGGAGTCAACCTATACTTCGCCTACCGGTACGAGGCTACCACTCGAAAACACTTTTTGCCCATCGGTTGTCGATTCTTTGTTTGGTTTTGTTCACTTTTATTTTATTGTAAAAAAGTACTGTAGTAGGTTGTTAGCGAAATTAATTTATTATTATTTGCCTAATGCTGTGTATACTTAAAATGTAAGATCATAGAGTTTATTATTTTTTCAATAATGCTGAGACGTCCTTTTTTCTACCTTTATCATGAAATTATGGAGTGTAGAGTACAAGGAGAACCATCTTATAAGGGGCGAAAGTTGAAAAAGTGTCCCACTATATACTGAAAATAGAGGTTCCAAAACCTACCACAATAGCGCTGGCGTCTGAAAAACTACGATATGAATATAGCTGTTGTAGACAGAGTGAAGTCAGCTGAATTCAAATATTTAAAAAATTTCATGACTAGAGTAGTTAGTAAAATGCCAGTATACAAAATCTCAACTATTTACGTAGTATAAAACCAAGCGGATTGGTCGGTTCTTGTTTATTTCTCCATCTTATTCTAATTAATTTTGGCGCTTTTTTTTTAATTTATCCTATGCTACTGCAGCACCACCCTTATTGGACGCGTTTTTAGGGACACTTTTCATATAAGGAGATGGTTCTCCTTCTACTCTACACTCCATACATGAAATATGATTTAGTGTTATTTGACTTTAAATTTAACGAAATAATGAATGAAACATCTAAGGGATAGAGTAATGTTATAAATATGAATATAAAAATGAATCATTCAAATCATTGAATCTATCAAATTAATACCTTAGTGTTTGAATAGAAAATTAAATATTATTTATAACCATTAAAATTAACAGTAAATTTTTTTAACATCATCATAATTACAGCCCTTCACAAGTCTACTGCTGAACTAAGACCTCTCCCAAGGAATGCCACAAAGAACGGTCCTGAGCCACTGGCATCCATCGACTTCCTGCATGTCTTATAAGGTCGTCACTCCATTTAGTAGGGAGCCGCTTTAAACTTCACCTACTGGTGCAAGGCTGCCACTTGAGAACTTTTTCCCCATCGGTTGTTGGTTCATTGAGCTATATGGCCGGCCCATTGCCACTTAAACTTACTAATCGATTGGGCTATGTCGGTTACTTTGGTTCTACTTCAGGTATAATCCAAATATAATCACGCAGAGAAACCTCGATCATAGCCATAGCTCGATGCGCGACCTTAAGTTTCCTTATACCATGTGAAAAACCACGTCTCAGTTCCGTCTTTATGTCATCACTGGCAACACACACTGGTTTTATAATCTTGTTTTTAAAATTTTAGGTATATCTGATGAGAAGATATATGTCGTAATCTCTATGGACTAATAATAATAGCATAGGTGTGTCTGTGAATAAGAATCTCTCTAGTCCCTTAAATACGGTAAGGCCCCGGGTGAGGAAGAAATTACAACAGAGCTTCTAAAAGCGGGTAGAAAACTGGTACTTAAAGTCCTTGAGAAAATATTCAATTCCGTTCCGAAAAGGCTTTAGTATGGACGACTTAACCTACTTAGCGACTTATCATAACCGTAAAAATCGATTTTCCAAAAATTCAATCTATCGACTTTTTGTTCCTTTTGTCACATCCCTATGTACAACACAAGGCATCAGAGTAATGTTGCTACCTGGCTAAAATTAAAGTCACTATATCAGTTAAAAAAAAGTCGCCAGAAATCGCTAAATATATTATGGTATTTTCTTAGATTAATAATAGGTCATCGCGCGCTCAGACTAGATACCGCACTACTTGAAAATGACAGCTCCGTGAATGCGGCATCTCAATATTGTAATGTGTATAATGCCGCCTCTACACGTTGGCCAACACGCTGGCGAATGTGTTGGCAGAGATATTGGCCAAGAAATTGTGATCGCGTCCACACGTTGGAAGGTCGTTCAGTTTGCTTCGGTTCAGGCCAATGTGCGGACGAATTTATTAAAATGATTATTGAAGCGCTAACGGCTGCTGCGGTTTATTTTTTCACAGCATACCACTATTTTTTTATTTAATTTTCACTATTTTTAATATTTAATATTTTTAATATAAATTTTTAATATTTCTTTATTATACACTAACGTTATACAGATAAGTAAACTATATAAACATTAACACACCTAGGCATAGGTATAATTAACACTTTTACAACTAAGGCCTGGAAAATATTCGAAGCCTGTCTATAAAACTGTTGTAAAATTTTATTAAACAAAGCCTTTTTAAAAAGGGTTATTCTTATTATATAATTATAGAATAAAACTAAATAATAATAATAATAAATAATTTATTTTGTCAAACATTAAAGTTACATTATACGATCAGTGATCGAGGTCACCTAGTAAGCAAAATAATGCCTGTAACAGGTGGCTTCGCTCTTCCATAGCTAAAAATTAAAGTATTATTAACGAAATAAAGAAACTAATAGGGAATAATAAAGACAGTACAAACATGATTTTAGTATCCTACTTTTTAATTTGATTTTAGTATGCTACCTATAATATAGCATTAATACATCAATAAATAAATGAATACATCAATCACTACAACGTGAATGTGTATAAGATAAGGCTGATCAAAAAGAAATGGAAAAAAGAAATTTTATTTCTTGACGGCTCCGTGGCGTAGTGGCTTAGCAATGAGTTGCTGCCCTGGGGGCCGCGGGTTCAAATCCCGCACGGAACAAGTATTTGTATAGCCTGCACATAATTTCTCCGGGTCTGAATGTTTGTCCTTATGCAATTTATGTTTCTAAACTGCCTCCACGATACAGGAGAAAATCCTGTGTATAATAACATTTTTTTTTAAAAAGACTTGTGTTTTACAAACAATTTTCAGCTTGGTAGGGCTCTATAAAGCGAAAAGTTTATTCATTGGTCATTGTTACTGCCGTTATGTAGACACTAGTTACGATGCGTGCATATAAAATTTAAGCGTGCGTGCGTGCGATCACTCTGAGAGCTCGTAGCAAACTAAACGTGCGCCCAACGTGTGGACGCGGCGGCCAATACTCTGCCACAACCCTTTGATCTTTTGTAAAAAACCGACACCAGACGGATCTCGCGCCAACTTGTGGGCCATCGTCCCAATACGTACCAACGTAGCTTAAACACCCGCTCCACACGATGGCCATCGTTGTTGGCCAACACGCTGGCGAATGTGTTGGCAGAGATATTGGCCAAGAAATTGTGATCGCGTCCACACGTTGGAAGGTCGTTCAGTTTGCTTCGGTTCAGGCCAATGTGCGGACGAATTTATTAAAATGATTATTGAAGCGCTAACGGCTGCTGCGGTTTATTTTTTCACAGCATACCACTATTTTTTTATTTAATTTTCACTATTTTTAATATTTAATATTTTTAATATAAATTTTTAATATTTCTTTATTATACACTAACGTTATACAGATAAGTAAACTATATAAACATTAACACACCTAGGCATAGGTATAATTAACACTTTTACAACTAAGGCCTGGAAAATATTCGAAGCCTGTCTATAAAACTGTTGTAAAATTTTATTAAACAAAGCCTTTTTAAAAAGGGTTATTCTTATTATATAATTATAGAATAAAACTAAATAATAATAATAATAAATAATTTATTTTGTCAAACATTAAAGTTACATTATACGATCAGTGATCGAGGTCACCTAGTAAGCAAAATAATGCCTGTAACAGGTGGCTTCGCTCTTCCATAGCTAAAAATTAAAGTATTATTAACGAAATAAAGAAACTAATAGGGAATAATAAAGACAGTACAAACATGATTTTAGTATCCTACTTTTTAATTTGATTTTAGTATGCTACCTATAATATAGAATTAATACATCAATAAATAAATGAATACATCAATCACTACAACGTGAATGTGTATAAGATAAGGGTGATCAAAAAGAAATGGAAAAAAGAAATTTTATTTCTTGACGGCTCCGTGGCGTAGTGGCTTAGCAATGAGTTGCTGCCCTGGGGGCCGCGGGTTCAAATCCCGCGCGGAACAAGTATTTGTATAGCCTGCACATAATTTCTCCGGGTCTGAATGTTTGTCCTTATGCAATTTATGTTTCTAAACTGCCTCCACGATACAGGAGAAAATCCTGTGTATAATAACATTTTTTTTAAAAAAAGACTTGTGTTTTACAAACAATTTTCAGCTTGGTAGGGCTCTATAAAGCGAAAAGTTTATTCATTGGTCATTGTTACTGCCGTTATGTAGACACTAGTTACGATGCGTGCATATAAAATTTAAGCGTGCGTGCGTGCGATCACTCTGAGAGCTCGTAGCAAACTAAACGTGCGCCCAACGTGTGGACGCGGCGGCCAATACTCTGCCACAACCCTTTGATCTTTTGTAAAAAACCGACACCAGACGGATCTCGCGCCAACTTGTGGGCCATCGTCCCAATACGTACCAACGTAGCTTAAACACCCGCTCCATACGATGGCCATCGTTGTTGGCCAACACATTCGCCAGCGTGTTGGCCAACGTGTAGAGGTGGCTACACGTTGGCCAACACGCTGGCGAATGTGTTGGCCAACAACGATGGCCATCGTATGGAGCGGGTGTTTAAGCTACGTTGGTACATATTGGGACGATGGCCCACAAGTTGGCGCGAGATCCGTCTGGTGTCGGTTTTTTACAAAAGATCAAAGGGTTGTGGCAGAGTATTGGCCGCCGCGTCCACACGTTGGGCGCACGTTTAGTTTGCTACGAGCTCTCAGAGTGATCGCACGCACGCACGCTTAAATTTTATATGCACGCATCGTAACTAGTGTCTACATAACGGCAGTAACAATGACCAATGAATAAACTTTTCGCTTTATAGAGCCCTACCAAGCTGAAAATTGTTTGTAAAACACAAGTCTTTTTTTAAAAAAAATGTTATTATACACAGGATTTTCTCCTGTATCGTGGAGGCAGTTTAGAAACATAAATTGCATAAGGACAAACATTCAGACCCGGAGAAATTATGTGCAGGCTATACAAATACTTGTTCCGCGCGGGATTTGAACCCGCGGCCCCCAGGGCAGCAACTCATTGCTAAGCCACTACGCCACGGAGCCGTCAAGAAATAAAATTTCTTTTTTCCATTTCTTTTTGATCACCCTTATCTTATACACATTCACGTTGTAGTGATTGATGTATTCATTTATTTATTGATGTATTAATTCTATATTATAGGTAGCATACTAAAATCAAATTAAAAAGTAGGATACTAAAATCATGTTTGTACTGTCTTTATTATTCCCTATTAGTTTCTTTATTTCGTTAATAATACTTTAATTTTTAGCTATGGAAGAGCGAAGCCACCTGTTACAGGCATTATTTTGCTTACTAGGTGACCTCGATCACTGATCGTATAATGTAACTTTAATGTTTGACAAAATAAATTATTTATTATTATTATTATTTAGTTTTATTCTATAATTATATAATAAGAATAACCCTTTTTAAAAAGGCTTTGTTTAATAAAATTTTACAACAGTTTTATAGACAGGCTTCGAATATTTTCCAGGCCTTAGTTGTAAAAGTGTTAATTATACCTATGCCTAGGTGTGTTAATGTTTATATAGTTTACTTATCTGTATAACGTTAGTGTATAATAAAGAAATATTAAAAATTTATATTAAAAATATTAAATATTAAAAATAGTGAAAATTAAATAAAAAAATAGTGGTATGCTGTGAAAAAATAAACCGCAGCAGCCGTTAGCGCTTCAATAATCATTTTAATAAATTCGTCCGCACATTGGCCTGAACCGAAGCAAACTGAACGACCTTCCAACGTGTGGACGCGATCACAATTTCTTGGCCAATATCTCTGCCAACACATTCGCCAGCGTGTTGGCCAACAACGATGGCCATCGTGTGGAGCGGGTGTTTAAGCTACGTTGGTACGTATTGGGACGATGGCCCACAAGTTGGCGCGAGATCCGTCTGGTGTCGGTTTTTTACAAAAGATCAAAGGGTTGTGGCAGAGTATTGGCCGCCGCGTCCACACGTTGGGCGCACGTTTAGTTTGCTACGAGCTCTCAGAGTGATCGCACGCACGCACGCTTAAATTTTATATGCACGCATCGTAACTAGTGTCTACATAACGGCAGTAACAATGACCAATGAATAAACTTTTCGCTTTATAGAGCCCTACCAAGCTGAAAATTGTTTGTAAAACACAAGTCTTTTTTAAAAAAAAAATGTTATTATACACAGGATTTTCTCCTGTATCGTGGAGGCAGTTTAGAAACATAAATTGCATAAGGACAAACATTCAGACCCGGAGAAATTATGTGCAGGCTATACAAATACTTGTTCCGTGCGGGATTTGAACCCGCGGCCCCCAGGGCAGCAACTCATTGCTAAGCCACTACGCCAGGGAGCCGTCAAGAAATAAAATTTCTTTTTTCCATTTCTTTTTGATCACCCTTATCTTATACACATTCACGTTGTAGTGATTGATGTATTCATTTATTTATTGATGTATTAATGCTATATTATAGGTAGCATACTAAAATCAAATTAAAAAGTAGGATACTAAAATCATGTTTGTACTGTCTTTATTATTCCCTATTAGTTTCTTTATTTCGTTAATAATACTTTAATTTTTAGCTATGGAAGAGCGAAGCCACCTGTTACAGGCATTATTTTGCTTACTAGGTGACCTCGATCACTGATCGTATAATGTAACTTTAATGTTTGACAAAATAAATTATTTATTATTATTATTATTTAGTTTTATTCTATAATTATATAATAAGAATAACCCTTTTTAAAAAGGCTTTGTTTAATAAAATTTTACAACAGTTTTATAGACAGGTTTCGAATATTTTCCAGGCCTTAGTTGTAAAAGTGTTAATTATACCTATGCCTAGGTGTGTTAATGTTTATATAGTTTACTTATCTGTATAACGTTAGTGTATAATAAAGAAATATTAAAAATTTATATTAAAAATATTAAATATTAAAAATAGTGAAAATTAAATAAAAAATAGTGGTATGCTGTGAAAAAATAAACCGCAGCAGCCGTTAGCGCTTCAATAATCATTTTAATAAATTCGTCCGCACATTGGCCTGAACCGAAGCAAACTGAACGACCTTCCAACGTGTGGACGCGATCACAATTTCTTGGCCAATATCTCTGCCAACACATTCGCCAGCGTGTTGGCCAACGTGTAGAGGCGGCATAAGACAATTGCAAGGATGCTAGTGTGCGTGAAAAATTGTGTATGCCAGCAGCTTAACTATTACCCGATTAACGGGAAAATTTATTTTAAGCCATACTTAATAGTTAAGTTCATAGTTATGTATGTAGACCAGAAATACTTAAAAATGAATAATTTATTAATAGCGAATGTATAAATATATTGCATACCTTAAGCGAAAGCGCAAGGTATGTTCTACTATCACCTAAAAATTAAGATTCCAACATTTTATCGAATAAAATCGTATCTAGCAATCATATTATACATATAAATGATATAAACAGCACATTGTTAGAAAGATAAATGATTGTTGAACTTATTAATATTTTTTTTTAAATCGATTAATTGCTGTTTTTAAATAAAAAAAGGGTTTTAGTGGCTTATGGTGTGGATTTATCATGACCCTGTGGCTTGTAAACACGGTAACTTTTGAAAATATCAATTGTTTAACTTTAACTGAATCTATTTTTTAATCTCTTCATCTATCATGTGGGAAGCCACTGAATGTAAATGGCAGTGTAATTTTGTTTTGTTTAGTTATAATTAATTTTTTTCGGCTCTAAAATGGCGAAATTTTCGTTGATTTGGTAGCCTCGTATATAAATTATTTCTGTATATGGGGAGCTACAGCCCCAGAGTAGTTTCGGCTTCAGTCGCCGTCACAGAGTACTTGTCGCCGTCGTGAATGGACATTGTTTCGGTTGTTTGCAGCGGCTCAAAAAGATCGCTGTACAAATACACAATATTCGAATAATCAAATTTCTTAAATACTTGATTATAATAATAATAAAAGATTTTTTTATTACAATATTTAAAAGCACAGAATAAATAATAGTAGTACGTACTAAAAGTAAGTAGTATAATTTTTTGTCATGGGTGACATATTCATGATTTTCGAGGGTGTTGAAACCGATAGGGTTGTCGAAATGTAAATCCAAGATGGCGGCCTCAATAGGTATCAATTTTTTCATCATGGGTGTCATTTTCATGGTTTTCAAGGGTGCTGAAGCCGATAGTGCTGTCGAAATGTAAATCCAAATTGGCGGCTGAAGTAGGTACCAATTTTTTCATCATGGGTGTCATTTTCATGGTTTTCGAGGGTGTTGAAGCTGATAGTGCTGTCGAAATGTAAATCCAAGATGGCGGCTAAATTAGGTACCAATTTTTTCATCATGGGTGTCATTTTCATGGTTTTCGAGGGTGTTGAAGCCGATAGTGCTGTCGAAATATAAATCCAAGATGGCGGCTGCAATAGGTATCAATTTTTTCATCATGGGTGTCATTTTCATAGTTTTCGAGAGAGTTGAAGCCGATAGGGTTGTCGAAATGTAAATCCAAGGTGGCGGCTGCAAAGGGTACCAATTTTTTCATCATGGGTGTCATTTTCATGGTTTTCGGGGGTGCTGATGCCGATAGTGCTGTCAAAATGTAAATCCAAGGTGGCGGCTGCAATAGATATCAAGTTTTTCATCTTGGGTGTCATTTTCATGGTTTTCGAGGGTGTTGAATCCGATAGTGCTGTCGAAATGTAAATCCAAGATGGCGGCAGCAAAATATATCAATGTTTTCATCGTGGGTGTCATTTTCATGGTTTTCGAGAGAGTTGAAGCCGATAGTAATGTCGAAATGTAAATCCAAGATGGCGGCTGCAATAGGTATCAATTTTTTCATCATGGGTCTCATTTTCATGGTTTTCGAGGGTGTTGAATCCGATAGTGCTGTCGAAGTTTAAATCCAAGATGGCGGCTGAAGTAGGTACCAATTTTTTCATCTTGGGTCTCATTTTCATGGTTTTCGAGGGTGTTGAAGCCGATAGTGCTGTCGAAATGTATTTAAACCACTTTAAAAATTCCGTATAATCATGTTATACGTAATTTTTAATTTTTTTTAATTCTTACAGTGGTAGAGCCACGCGGCAGCTTTTGCTGTCGCACGGATGGGCCGGCTCGAACCGGGGTGGTACCACGACCTCACAGAAAAACAGCGTGAAGTAAAGGTTTACCTCTGCGTTTCGCTTGGTGAGTGCAGGTGGCCGGAGGCCCTTTTTACTGGAAATGAGGCATTCCATCTTAGTCCTCACGGGTGACAACGCATCTGCATTTTGATTTGCAAACGAGGATAGATGTAGATGTCTATGGGCCGCAGCAACCACTTAACATCAAGTGGACTGTGTGCTCGTTTGTCACCCTTATCCTATATATAAAAAAAAAATTTTAATGCGCTTAAGGTATGCCCAATTGGATTTACCAATATTTGTGTATATTATGTATAGGTTTTTCTTCTGAATAAATGTCATATAAATGATAAGGCCTCATTTTTATCAGTTTATTTTTTATATTTAAATGTCTGACTAATATTCACAAATTATTTAAAATAAATAGTTATATATTATATGCTGTAACCAAAATAGTGCTTTCTATTTCTATTCTACGCGTCAATATGAACAACTTTTACTATCTATCTTAGGAATCGCAAGAAAAATGAGGTTTTCCATACATTTTGAACAAGTTTGTACGAAATTCTGTATGGAATAACAGATTTTGAGATTTATTTTACAGGATTAGGGTGACAAACGAGCACACAGTCCATCTGATGGTAAGTGGTTGCTGTGGCTCAAAGACATCTACATCTATCTTCGGTTAAGAATCCAAATGCGGATGCGTTGCAACCCCTGAGGACTAGGATGTAATGCCCCGTTTCCAGTAAAAAGGGTCTCCGGTTCTCTACACTCAACATGCGAAACAAAGCAGCGTTAAGCTGCTATTTTACACTGGTATTCTGTGAGAGCGTGGTCCTTCCCCTGTCGAACCGACCCATTCGTGCTACAACTATACCAGTTATATAGCTGCAGTATGGCTCTACTACGTATAGATTAAAAATTTCGAAGATGATCCTATAATAAAGTTATTCATGTTTACGGGCAGAATAATTCCCTAAGTTATTGAGTACTATTTTGTTACATTTTACTTAGTATATAAGGTCGGGGAAAAAGTTGGTTCGTATTTTATATACAAATTCAAGACATTTTTGTTTTAAAGTTTTATTACATTTAATTATAATATATATGGGTCCATTTTGTTCGATAACTTGTTGCGATCTTGTAAGTAGTGACATAATGGCATTGCTGTAGAAATCTTGGGATTTTTGATCAAAAATGCGACAAGTAGTTTTATTAGATATATTCAATACCAGAGATTTGAAGCAACATGAAATTAGTCATCGCATTTATAATGGAAATAAAAATAATATTCTTAATTATTTAGAACATGCGAAACAATATATTATAAACTTAAATAGTAAAACCTCCAGAAAGCTTTCGTTTAAAGAACACAAGCAACAAAAGAAAATAATGATTAAAAGTTTTAAACCAGTTTCAAGTACTCAAGCAAATACTGGATTTTTAGGAATGTTTGTGTGTATTGAAAATCTCAAACAGATAACTAATCTTGTGGTATGGCGTTATCGTGATGAAAGATCAATCCTTTTTTGATGATCAATGCCGGCCGTTTTGTTTTCTATTTCTTGCTTGAGTCTCATTATTTGTTGGCAGTAGAGATCAGAAGATGGTTTTACCAGGCGGTAAAAGCTCATGATAAGCAATACGCTTTCAATCCCACCATACTCACTGCATCATCTTATTGCGTGTTAATCCAGGTTTCGCTACAGTCTGTAAACAAAACACATATCAATACAGTAAAAATCACCTTTCTTCTATGGCCTTCATACAAGAAACGTGATTTAGGGATCCGTTAATATTTTATTTTATTTTATTTTAATTATATGTTGTTATAGCAGCAATACAATTAGCCAATACACATTCTGTAAAAATTTCGAGTATCTACATATTACGGTTCATAAAATACAGCCTGCTGACAGACAGACGGAAGGATAGTGGAAACTTAGGTCCCGTTGACAAACTTTGGGTACGGAACCCTAACAAACGGAAATAATGTTTTAATAATAGAAATAACAAGTAATAAAACAACATAGAAAAATTAGGTCATTTGTCAATACTACAAAAATGAACACTAAATAATATAGAATTAGGTTATATTATAATATTATATATAATATATTATAATTATATTATATTATATATTATAATTATGGGATAGAAACAATAATCCGGATGTCATATGTCTTTCGGAAACTTTTATAAAAAAAGGATATGAGAATTTTTTAAGAATAAGCGGTTATGTAATGGCCGCTAATTTCTGCAGAGAAAAGCAAAGAGGGGGAACTTGCATCTTGGTTAAAAAAGGATTGATTTTTAATGAACTGGCATTTATAAAAAAATATGCGTCCCAGAATACATTTGAAGTTTGCGGCATAGAACTGACGTGTATTAAATTAATAACTGTTTGTCTCTACAGAACACCCCAATCAGATCCGACCCAATTTCTATCTAAACTAAATAATCTCTTACACGATTTAACTATGAAATACAAATCTAGAGTACGTTTTGTATTGGCTGGTGACTTTAACATAAACACATTAAAAAGAGGTTATATCACAAATGAACTTCAAGATTTATGCTATAATTACAATTTAAAAATACACATTGATGTACCTACCCGTAAGTCATCTTGCATCGATCATATTTTGTGTAATATTCCGGATGCAGCTGCAACAGTGTTACCACTTTATCTATCTGATCACGACACAGCACTATTGTTAAGCTTTCCTTTAAAACATGATATACAAAAGCAAGCGATATACTATATTTATAAAAGAGATTACAACTTAGATAATATTAGGAAATTTAAAGAATGTCTACCAAAAATGTATTGGTCTGAAGCGAATACGGCAAATGATGGTAACGTCGCTTTCAGTAGTTTTCATGACTTATTCTGTCTTTTATATAATCTTTGTTTTCCAAAAGTACGAATTAAAGTAGATATAAATAGTAATAAGAAACAAAATTGGATAAGTAAAGGAATCAAAACAAGTTCTAAAACCAAACGAATCCTAAGATATAAATACTATAGAAATACAAATGCTGTTAATAAAGCAAAATATATGACATATTCCAAATTATTAAGAAAATGTATTTATAATTCAAAAAAAAAATCCAACGTAAAGTTTATTAATAACAATGACAACAAGTGTAAGGCTACGTGGAACATTATTAAAAATGAAATAGGTAGCTTACATAGCAAAAACAACATAGAAAAAATTATAATTAATAACGCAGTTATCACGAACCCAATAGAAATAGCCTCTGCGTTTAACAATCACTATATTAATTCAACACACGAAACAACACACACAAAAAGAAAAAACTTACTAAGTAACAGTTATCATATTAACTCTATGTTTCTCATACCTAAAAAAGTTAAAAGAGAGACAATGTCATTAAAAAATACTAATTCTGCGGGCTATGACGACATAGGTACAAAAATTATAAAAAATTGTATCAACGAAATTATAGAAATCTTAACTCATTTAATAAATTTATCTTTTTCGTGTGGAACTTTTCCAGATGCACTTAAGTTATCCATTGTTAAACCATTGTTTAAAAAAGGAGAGAAATATATAGTCAACAATTATCGCCCAATAACGTTGATACCTATTATGTCCAAAATATATGAAAAGTGTATGTACAAAAGAATAATCGAATTCTGCAACAAATATAATATTATAATTAACGAACAATACGGATTTCAAAAAGACAAATCTACAACGTTGGCCATTTTTTCTCTCCTAAAAATAATACTGGAAAATTTTAATAATAATCATTTAACTACAGGGCTATTTTTTGACCTATCTAAAGCTTTTGACTTGGTCTCACACGACCTCCTGCTACAAAAACTCGAAAAGCTTGGGATTAGAGGACATACTCTTCAATGGATATCTTCATACCTTAGTAACAGACAGCAATGTGTTACGGTCATGAAAATAGATGAAAATAAGGATCTCATACCGTATTCGTCTGAATATAGATTCAATAGGTATGGCGTTCCACAAGGAAGTGTGCTCGGTCCTATTTTATTTCTATTATATATAAATGACATTGTTAATGTAATAAATCATAAATGCATATTATTCGCGGATGACATTTCAATAATTGTGACCTCTAATAAAAAATGTAATACTATTAATGACCACGAGACTGACATAAATAATACTATAGATAATTTAATTGATTGGCTTGACATAAACAATTTGAAAATAAATCTTGACAAATCTGTATATATACAATTCAATAAATGTAATAATAAGAAATATAATTTTAATCTTAACAAACCAAAAATAAAAGCAGTAACAAATAAAACATTTTTAGAAATAACTATAGACGAAAATTTAAACTGGAAATTGCAAGTAAACGATGTATCTACGAGATTAAATAAGTTTGCATACGCCCTTAAACATTTAAAAAACGTTACAAACATAAAAACGGCTGTTCTGTCCTACCATGCATACGTGGAGTCAATACTGCGCTATGGACTTATAATCTGGGGTAAAAGCACGGATCAAAATAGAGCATTTAGTGCACAAAAAAATGCATCAGAGCAATATGTGGGCTTAAACCAACTGAATCATGTCAACAGATGTTTAAAAAACTTGACTTATTACCCTTCCCGTGTCTTTATATTTATGAAATATGCATGTTCGTATGGAAGTATAAATATTTATTTAACACGGCAAATGATGCAAATCCTCGAAACCGGCGAAATCCATACAAGCTCATTTTAAGTAACATACCTAGAATAAGTAAATATAATAAAAGTTGTCTATCTATGTGTGTACGTATTTATAACAAGTTACCAAATAATCTAAAAAGGTTAAATACTAAATTATTTAAATCTAAATTACAAGAATACCTAACTAAGAATAATTTCTACAGCATTATAGACTTTTTTAATCATAACCCTTAATGTACAAAACAAAACCTTTGCATGCTATATGTAACTGTAGCAAAACATGTTGTTCAATTGTATATTATTTGTAAAACCTTTTCATACCATGTTTTAAGCAAATAAATATATTATTATTATTATTATAATAAGTTAAATGTAGTATATATTATAAAATATAGTAACCATAAATTCACATATAAAAATCTCAGCCACGGGGAACTTTATTTTTGTATACGCGGCAACACTGAATGGCGTCTTTCATATTTTGTAACTTATTTATGGCTCGTGTCATTTTATGTTGAAATTTCGTAATTGTATGATACTTACTGATAGTATGTGATCCCAGTATCTTTCTTATTTCTTGTAGTATTATTTTACACAGTTTCACTACGCAAATTGGTATTTTACTTCGGATTATGATCGAAATTTAATAAAACATTCGGTACGTCCACATCACATGTCACCTGCAACGCGACTGGCTCGGGTACGCCGATTTCGGCGTAGTATTTGTTGCCGCATTTTACGAGAACGCCGGCAGTATCTAGTCAGAGCGCGCGATGACCTATTATGAATCTAAGGGTATTTTATTAAAAGCAATATATTACGTGATATTGTAAAATTTTGTCTTTTTGATAAATGAACAAATTCTTACTATAATTAATTATTCTTAAGTGACAGTGGTCGGTATTTTTTTTGCGAGCTGCTATGCAAGTTTAACAAGACCAGTATGACTGCGACCAATATTTTTTTATCGTAGGGATATCCTCATGGATACCTTCCGCCGTGGAGGCAACGAAAAGGTTTTGCCAGACTTCTACCGACTGAAATCCCACGATGGTCACTATCAATGAAGTTACATCACAAGGCGCGAGCGCCCGAAACACTGCCAGAGGTCCCGTTTCTGGAATAGGAACACCGTAATCAAGTGGAAGCCCGTGACGAACGCCTTGGCAACGTCGTCTCCGAGTGGGATCAGTACTCTCCCGATACCGCACAGCTGCCTCCTTCTGGACCATTACTCACAGAAGGTGGCTACGGTGCTGCGTCCAGTTTAATTTATTATTATCGCTGCTTTACTTTACAGATAGTTCACTGTTAAGTCCGGCATAGTTGCTTAGCTGTTGCCATTATCACTTCTGGACCACGTATGTAATTTTACACATAAGTGTTATATTTGCGCACTATGGATCCGTAATCAGTTAGGACGTGCAGAAGTGTTTCTTCCGTTAAGGAACGGAATCGGCACATCCTTGAGTTGCCTAGTCCCAAGATAGCCATGTCCTTTTTTGAACAGTATGTTCAATCAGAGCTCTTGCTAAAATATGCTGTTTGTTCTTACTTAAGCCCAGGACTTCTGAAGCGTATTTGCGATCATTGGTGTATCAGACCAAAACTTGTCAAATACTTGTTTTCTACGTGGTAGAGCCATGCTGCTGCTATATTACTGGTATAGTTGTAGCACGAATGTGTCGGCTTGACTGGGAAAGGACCACGCTCTCACAGAATACCAGCGTAAAAAAGCAGCGTAACGCTGCTGTGTTACGTATGGTGAGTGTAGAGAACCGGAGACCCTTTTTACTGGAAACGAGACATTCCATCTTAGTCCTCACGGGTGACGACCCATCTGCATTTTAATTCGTAATCGAGGATAGATGTAGATGTCTATTGGCCATAGCAACCACTCGTTTGTCACCCTTATCCTATTAAAAAAGTTGTAGTAAAGGATTTCAAGTTTCAGACGGGCCGGGCTTTTTTAGTTTCTACTAAATGACTTGGGTCCAAATTACATATGTACTGTTTCACCACTCCCATGCGAACTTATCGTCTTGTTCATTGCCTACACTACAATACTCGCATGACTGAGAAACCATCTCAAAACGACCTACGCGTACATGTTTACGTGGTATAGTCATGCTGCAACTATTATAGTTGTAGCACGAATCGGTCAGCTAGACCAGGATAGGACTACGCTGTCACAGAACACTCGTGAAATAGCAGATCAATGCTGTTGTGTTTCGTATAGTGAGTGTAGAGAACCGGAGGCCATTTATACTGGATATTGGGCATTCTATCTTAGTCCTCAGTGATTTCAACGTATCTATATTTTGATTCTTAATTGAGGATAGATGTAGATGTATATGTGCCACATCATCCACTTACCATTACATGGGCTGCGTGCTTGTTTGCACAGGCGTAAATAGGGTGAGGCAAATAGGGCACATACCCCGAGCGCCTTTCAAATGGGGGCGCAAAATCACCAATGATTAAATTTAAAAGTCAAAATAAACCACAATAAACCAATTCATATCAAACGATCCTTTCCGCGATTTCCGCGCTTTGCGAATTACCGAGAAGGAATGAGTAGTGCGCGCAGACAGTGCCCTTGCGCGTTCAAATTCGATACGAATTTGTAACTTGAGTTGAAAGTTTTCAGGGCTTTGGATTAGAGCACGAGGGGGACGAAGACGTGACCTTTCCAACTTTAACGTTTAGGTTCAGTGTGTCTCTCACTATTTGGTGATCGCTACCAGTTTTCACCCACGCGATCATTGATCACTGAACAGTTGGCGTCTAGTCGTCATAATGAGGTCAATCTCATTTTTGTCGAACCGTCAGGGCTCGACCAGGTCCACTTTCTGAGGGACCGCTGAAGAGTCCCTCTTTCTCCATGAAATCGGCCAGCTGCTTACCCCTGGGGTTCCGTTACCCTACTCCGAAGTTCCCTACCTTCAGCGCACTGTTCTCTCTTGTGCCTAGTTTTGTGTTGAGGTCTTCCATTGACATCTTATAGTGGCTTTTGGAGGAATGCATGGCTCTAGAGATATCCTCATACATTTCCTCCACCTCCTCATCGGGATGTGCCGAGGTTGGTGCGTAAAGCGAATACCGTTTGCTGATTCTGAGTATAAGCACAGAATAAATAATAATACAATATGTATAAGGTTTTTTTTTATAGGATAGGGTGACAAACGAGCACACAGTCCACCTGATAGTAAGTGGTTGCTGTGGCCCATAGATATCTACATCTATGCTCGTTTGCGAATCAAAATGTGGATGTGTTGTCACCCGTGAGGACTAGGATGGAATACTGGAAAAGCAGTAGTACGAAACACAGCAGTGTTAACCCTTTCGCTGTCCCGTGCACTACATATAAGTCATTGCTATTGTCTTACTATTGTGTCTGAAAACCGGACAGTAAAAGTGTTAAGATGCTATTTTACGCAGGTATTCTGTGAGAGCGTGGTCCTTCCCCGGTCGAGCCGACCCATTCGTGCTACAACTATACTATTAATATAGCTGCAGCATGGCTCTACCACGTAATAAGTATAAGGTATTCAACGTTCGTCGACACATTCCCAATCTTTACAACATTGTTAACCCTGTGGACGATAAATCCGACATCTCTTTGGGACAGATTGTCGTCTTCCCGGTGATAGAACAAGTTGACGAATTCTAGGATAACCGTGTCCTCCCCTTCTCTTCGGACCTCAGACAATCATATAGTATCCCAGCGCAACTTGTCTATCTCTTCTTCTACCTCCAGGATCTTCTTGTCAGTCCTCAGGTTGGGTGCGTTATATGTGGTCAGGTCGAGTCATCCTAGGTGGCAAACGAAACTTCATCGAAAATTCTTAGCACCCCCTGCCCCGCCGTTACCATGGTCGCCACCGTAGCCAGGAATAACGGGGCCGCCGGCGAGTGGGGGCCGTCTCTTTGTAGCTCTCACCATGGAGGATATATTGCCATAGTTGCCACACTTGGCAAGCGGGTTGGCAACCGTTGCTTTTTTATTGTTATTTTGCTCTTATCAGAAAGATGCTCCTGCCTATCTCCTGCCTCAGTTTCCCTCTGTCGCCTCTTACGACACCCACGGGAAGATATGGGGTAGTGGATATTCTTACACCGCCACTACACGGAATGTACTTTCGTTGTCAAATAGAGAATAAATATGTTTTGTAATATTTATGTCTGTTTTATTTAGTGTAATTATTAAGTGGCGAAGCTTGCGAAGTCACTTATTGATTTCACGATGTCTGTCCGTCTGTCCGTCTGTCCGTCCGTCTGTCCCACGTTTATCTCGAGAACGGTTTCGAATTTTCAAATTCTGTTTTCAGCAATCGATTACTGATCACCCAGGCATCTGAACCTCCTATTTTGAAACTGATTGCTCAACGGCAATCGTTAGAAACCGCTACAAAGCTGATTGCTACGCCACTTTGCTATGCTGTTAGCTTGCTAGGTTTATTTGTTTTTATATTAAAATAAATTACAAAGGGGCGCAACTATGAGGCGTGCCCCAGGCAACATTTTCGATTAGTACGCCTCTGCTCGTTTGTCATCCTTATTCTTTAAAAAAGAACTTGTTGTTACACTTCAAGGCGTTTAAACGGTTCACATAATCTCCCACTAGCTTTAAAGTCACTAAGTTTGATCTTAGTGCTAACAGTGCTGTTTTTTGTAGTGTTTTTGCATGATTTCCACACAACGTAATATGGCGTAAATTTTTGGCCTTGAAAATAGAGACGAATCGTCCCAAATTCATATTGAGTTTAAATTTCCCCTAAATTCAATCAAATTTGCACAGTCTAATAACATTAATGTCCTCTAGGCCGAATTTCAATCACGGCGGCCAGTCTCCAGTCAGTCGAGAGGAATACAGTGCACAAGTATGTGCGCAAGTACCGGTGCATACTCTAATCCCTCACTCTCGTAGTCCGATGGGAACGAAATCCGACGCGACTGGAGAGAAAGAAGAAAATGGAAATTCGTTTGTCAAAGGTCATTTTTATCAAATCTACTACGGTTTAGAAACGAGCTTGGACTGGAGAAGGAACAACAGAAGAAACTGCGCAGGTATACTCTTTTGTATCATTTTGAAAGTTAATATTACATAGCATAGTATATAATATAAAAGTAAGGTTAAGTAAAGTTGCAGCCTATTTACGTCCCACTGCTGGGCACAGGCCTCCTCTCATTCCTTAGAGGGTTTTAGGGCAAGGAAATGTCCGCCGCGCTGCACCAATGCGTGTTGGCGAACTTCACATGTCTTCGAAATATTTTTTTCTTATTTCTCAGACATGCAGGTTTACATTCGCACGCTCAGCAAAATCCATCCCACTAAACACGGAAAGCCTGCCTACTTTGCGCCTATGCTCGTGTAAAAGTTCGAGAGCTTGACTATTAGTAAGATTATAAATAACCATTTTGGTGTCAATAATAAGGTTCTTAGTCTTCATTGACTCCATAGTTGCTAGCTGGCATTTTGCAGCACCAGTTTGGCATACCTGGCATATATGGCAGAAAATCTCTGTGCATGCATTTTCAATTTTTTAGGTGTTAGATTTTATCGACATGATGTTTTCGTTAACCGCCGAGCACGTGGTAAATCAGCACTTAAAATTGCAATTAACAATTTCATTGGTGCCGGCGGGGATCGAACCCGGGTTGCTCGTGTATTGTGAAACTTACAGCGAGCGCTAACTGTCGAGCGCTGAATGTCTTAAGTACGTATATTTATATAAATAAATAATTTGAAAAACACAATAACAAATTTTTTGGCCCAACCCGGGATTCGAACCCCGTGGTCGTACCACATGATTAGCAGTTGAGGTGACGACCACTAGCCCAACGATGCAGTCGCGTCCCCTGTGTCCCCTGCACAGACTGATAGGATACTAACGCGTGGTATGTGCCTCCATTATTTATACCACGCCTTGGTTATTTTTATATGGCCAATTGGTAAACCAACTTAATCAAAAAGTGTACGAGTAACATGTAAACATAGCTTTAACCATTATAAGTCAGTTATTATGCTTTCACCTATAAGTAAGTGATCACCGCCGCAATGAACAACTGCAACACCAGGAGATTTAGTTCGACCGTTCAGAGAATGCGTTCCTGACAACTATCAGTTAGTCACGACTAGTGACGGGCACAACATAACACTGAGTTCGTTACCGTTCCTCCAAAATGAACCGCCGCGTTATTTTTAAGATTATTTTCGTTTTAAATTGCCGGAATCATTTAAAATTTATATTTTAGTAATTTAAGTGGAAACCAAAAAAAGGTAATATTAATATAATAAAATTGTTTTATTTATTCTTTGTTACAAAGTTACAATCTGTATTTCTATGCAATAAAGTACATTGAATTGAATGTGCGTACAGAATATCAATCAGACTCCGATTCGCTTGAGGAGGTGGTGTCTTCATCATCATCTTCGCCTACATGTATAATTATATTATTATCAATAACAGAATCAATCCTGATATCTCGGTCAAAATGTTCCACAATCAGGTTTTTAGTCTTCTCTACAACCTTTGCCCAGTCATCTCTTGTGACTTCCCCGCAGGCTTCTTTTAATAGGGTCATCATCTTTTTCGTGCTGAATGGCGGGGAAGTATTGTGGCGGGTGGCGTAACCTTTTATTTGAGCCCAGATTAGCTCAATCACGTTATATTGGCAATGATACGGTGGAATTCTTAGAACGCGATGACCGTACTCCAGAGCCAGTTCATCGATTTCGTATTGCACACTTGCCGCTTTATTTTCTTTAACTAATTTAATTAGCTCTGGTTTCAGCATCTGAATATTTGCGTCAATGCCTTTTGCTTGTAACCAAGCCACCATTTCTTCTTTTTTATTAGCTTATTTTATTAGCTTATAACTATTATAATATATATAATATATAACTATTATATTATTAGCTTATTATTTTTGGGTAGGTGGTTTCTGTATTTGAACCGAGCGATAGGAGGCATTATCCATGAATATTACAGAAGGCTCTGGTAGGCTGGGCAAAAGCACGTTCTGGAACCATTCTTTAAATGTAGTGGCATTCATTTCCTCGTGGTAGTGATTTGTGGTTTTTGATTTAAATGCCAGTAACGCGTTCTCCACAAAGCCGTATTTTGCAGAACCTTCGTGGCATATTATCAGACGGGCCCCCTTACCCATTGGTACTTTCGACGTCGACGCTTGTGTATCATTCGTCCAAGAACGGGAAACCGTGTGATTGGCGTTTAGCCATGTCTCGTCAATGAACACGACATTATCCCAGTTATCAATATTTTTTGCTTCTCTCAAAAAACTTATTCGTTTTAAAATTATGTCGTATCGTTCTAATAAAATTTTTCTTTTGTCTGTTTTTTTATACGAAAAACCAATATCTTTTAAGATTTTGGTTAAAGTAGTTTTACCCCCTGTTTACGCAAAAGCGTTGGTGTCAGGCATCGACGTTAGATGGCTCTCGGCTCGGCTGATACGGGATGACGTTCGCGCGTGTTGAACGTCCGAGCTTACTGAACGGTGGGAGTCGAGAGCGAAAGATTAGAAGTCTTCTTCGCGTCGAAAGAGAAGGCAGTCCATTTTGTTTGGGAGCTCTTAGATCTGATTTTATGTTAGGCGCGTATAGTGAATATACCACTGGGAATGGTGGCGCGTGTTGAGAGTTTACCCGGGACTTTAGGTTTAACGCAGAATCTGTATAAGTGGATTCGACTGTATTAGTTACTAGTGCGGTAGTTAATATTCTAGAAATAACGGTGACCTTTGACCCGTACGTTCTGTGTTCATTTTCGCGAGTCAATCGTAACAAAGGAAGAAAGTGACTGCGGAAGGCGACCTTAGCTTGGAGAGGAGCTGAGGGCCGAACTGCTGCAGGGGGAACGGTCAAATAAGGTCAATAACACTACCAGCCACACCCAAATACACATCACTGACCTTTACTTTCTAGCACAATACATCCACACGAGACCTGACCGAATCCTGAGGGACCAGTCGCCTTGAATAGAGGTAAGTAAGCTCTGTTCAATAATTGTAACGCTCCCCCCGGATTGTTTAGTGTAATTAGACTTTTAACCCCTGGCGTTTAGGACGCCCGACCAGCATCTGCCCGTAGCTTCTTCGTCTATGGGCCGCGAAGGATTCTACTCCTGGGATGGGCAGCTGCCGGCCGTAACATTTGGTAGCAGAGCGTGGTTCTGGGATCGATTCCCGGTCGATCCACCGACCATAGTATTTGATAAAAATTAAATAATTTTGGTGGCAGGGAGCGTTGGATTGATTGGTTTAATTTTGTGTCTACAATCACGCCCGTCCGTAATACGTAAAAATATTTTTTTTTATTATATACGTAATAATAAAATTCCTTTCTTTGTTGGCTTGCTTTGTTGTTTGCGGGTAAATTTGAAAAGCCACGCCTGGTTCGCGCGCAAGCGGGAGTTTGCGTCATGTAGGTAGATGGTTATTTTTGCGTAATCGGTTAATTATCGTTGCGGATAGTTGTGGTGTATTACTTATCGAAGGGTCGATTTCCGAGCAAGGCATTTTTTGTTGATGTGTATCTTCGTTATGTATCTTTCGTATTGTAATTTGTATTTGAACTAAAGAGTGGTAATTTGTATTTACGTAATTTGAATTTAACTTGATTTGATCGCACTAGTATTTGTTATTGTTAATTTGATTTACCTTTTCTTTTGTACTAACTTGTGTTTGATTTGATAAATAGCGGTTCTTATTTGTGTACATTCTATTCAATTTGATTTGATAGGAACTGCATTAGTTAGCTGTTAATTTTTTTTGTATTTTTTATTTGTTATTTTTGTAATTGTGCTCGAGCGGCGTCGTAATTTGTATTTAGTAGTGATGTCCTCGCCCAAGATGCTAATCCGTTGCCTGCGGACTGAGTTACGCTGGGCCACCAGCGCCCATGCTTTGATAGGTCGACCGGATAGGGTCCATAATTTGATGAAGCGGTTCGAGCAGGTCGATGCTCGAAGGGCTGCAGTGGAGGAGGCTTACGCTGAACTTGAGGATTCGGATGTGGAAAAGGGAGTCCTGGACTCCTGCTTCGCAGACTACGAGCAGTTCTTGTGGCTCACGGACGAGTTGATCGAGGCTGAAGGCAGGTATGCCGAGGAGGCGCGTGAAGCTCGGACGAGTGGCCTGCCCGAGTCCTTTCGGAAGCAGCCTCAGCCGGAGCTGTTGGGACGACTCCCAACTCTGGACTTGCCAAAGTTCTCCGGGGTCCTTTCCGAGTGGCTGACCTTCGTTGGTCTTTTCGACGGCCTAGTGGACGCCCGGAGTGACTTGACCCCGAGCCAGAAGATGGCGTACCTCCTGGCCTCACTGGAGGGGGAGGCCCTGGACGTTGTCAGCCATTTGAGCTTGTCGGACGACGCCTACCAGACTGCTCGGGACCTCCTAGTCAGAAGATACGCCAACGTCCGGCGAATTGCGGACGAACATGTTAAGCAGCTTCTGAGCCTCCCGCTGCTTAGTGACCGGGCCAGACTACGTCCGGACCTGTTGGATCCAGTCTTGGTGGCCTGTAATATGTTGAGGCGGCTGGATGTACCAGTGGGCGAATGGGCCTTCTTGTTGCTCCGCATCGTGCTGTCCCGTCTACCTCTCGACCTTCGAATGCATTTTGAGGAGAGGTACGGCGGGGACGAGGCCTCCTATATTCCGCCCTTCTATGACCTGTTGCGGTTTTTGGAGGAGCAGTGCCGACAGATCGAGCACGCGGCGGGCACCGTCGACGACTTACGAGCCGTGCCCAGACAGAGGCGAAATCCGCCGGGCAAGTCGTCGTCAACCCCCCCCTGCTCCTATTGTCGAGCATCTGATCACCGGGTAACGTCTTGCCCAAAATTATTAGGTAAGCCGAGTCCGGCTAGGCGAACTATCGCCAAGGAGCGCCGCTGGTGCTACTCCTGTTTGGAAGGGCACCTCCAGCGAGACTGTCCGCACCGGCGGCCCTGTCTGCATTGCCAGGGCAATCACCATGCCGTACTGTGCCTGGGTGCGAACGGCGTCTCCTCTCGGGGCGTTGCCAGGCCCTCGACCCCCACGGGCGGGGGCGCTCCGCCACGCCCTCTGACGGGCGACGCTCGGCGCCCGCCGGCTAGCCAACAGACCCCTACGTTTGGAAGGGGTCCCTCCGCCGACCAGTCGGGGGGTAATTCCCCCAGGGGCGGGGGTGTCATCACCCCCCCTCAGCGTGCGAAGAGGAACTTCACGGCCACTCATCGGTCCGCTGGACCCTTCTCACTCCCGTTAGCTGAGTGGCCGCGACTGGTGTACCACTGTACCCCATTTGATGGAGGTGGCCCTAGCTAGCTGCCGCCTTAGCTCCCACCATGGCTGCCTCTACTGAGTCTTAAGCCGTCAACAGTCCACTTGTCAAGCTGTTCTGTTGCCGACGGCCTCAGTGAGGGCGTACAACCCGAGTGGCGACCGTTAGCGGTTGCGCTCTGTTAGTATCGGATTCATGCGGTGTGGCCTCCACTTGGTGGTGGGAAGATTAGGGCCCCCTGGAGAGTTGAATCACGCTCTCAAGGGGTATTGGATTTGGTTTGGTCGAGCACTTAGTTAAAAATTCTTTAAATTTAAATTAAAATGCTTTTGGGTTTTCCGCGAAATTCATATTGTAGCGGTTATGATTAAGAGAATTGAATTTAAAATACTCCTTTAAATGCTGCTGCATATTTTTTGTAAATACATTTGATCACTGCATTTATTGTTGCACGGAAAATTGAGATTAAATTGTGTGCCCTTTTTTAATGCTTGTGATAGTGTTTAATCATTTTTCTTTGTGATAAGGAAGGTTGAAATTAGATAACCCTGTGGTTGCCGAAGGAAATAGGAGTCAATTCTCTTTTGGTTTAGATTTTGTTGGCACTGTCTAAGATATTTATTTGAAATAAGAAATAGGGCTGTCCCTTACGTTTATTGTTTTGTTTACTTTGCCCAGTTGACCTATGTGCATCGGTGATTACTTGTTTTAATTGATTCTGTAATTGAACATTGATGCTTTTGAAAAATTAGTTGAAATATGAGCATAGGATCACCTGCTAGGGACCATCTGTGCGTTTCGTTCAGCTCTCCACAGACGACGTTCATGGGGAATTTGGGGGTGCTCTCTGCACTGAAGCTTGAAGGTCCCTCTGGGCCGCTTCGTGTCGTGTCGCTGTTTGCAGACCTGATCCGGTCGAGTTGCGGAACTAATCATAGGAGCGCAGATAGGTGTTTGAAGGAGGTCGTCTGACTTCTGTCTAGAAATAGGACTTATTTATGTGCTGCGATGACCAGGAAGGGCATCCAGTTCAACTTTCCGGCTAGCCCACGTTGGGGCTGTAATTTTGAGGCGTTGGTCAGGGTTGCAAGATCTGATTGGGTGCGTAGGGTGGCCTAGTTTGGTTGTAGATTCGATCTTGCAACTTGCCGTCGCGACCCTGTCCCGCTGACCGGTTTGCTCGCGGACCTAAATCCTTATGTCCGGGACGGGGGTTTGTTTACGCAAAAGCGTTGGTGTCAGGCATCGACGTTAGATGGCTCTCGGCTCGGCTGATACGGGATGACGTTCGCGCGTGTTGAACGTCCGAGCTTACTGAACGGTGGGAGTCGAGAGCGAAAGATTAGAAGTCTTCTTCGCGTCGAAAGAGAAGGCAGTCCATTTTGTTTGGGAGCTCTTAGATCTGATTTTATGTTAGGCGCGTATAGTGAATATACCACTGGGAATGGTGGCGCGTGTTGAGAGTTTACCCGGGACTTTAGGTTTAACGCAGAATCTGTATAAGTGGATTCGACTGTATTAGTTACTAGTGCGGTAGTTAATATTCTAGAAATAACGGTGACCTTTGACCCGTACGTTCTGTGTTCATTTTCGCGAGTCAATCGTAACAAAGGAAGAAAGTGACTGCGGAAGGCGACCTTAGCTTGGAGAGGAGCTGAGGGCCGAACTGCTGCAGGGGGAACGGTCAAATAAGGTCAATAACACTACCAGCCACACCCAAATACACATCACTGACCTTTACTTTCTAGCACAATACATCCACACGAGACCTGACCGAATCCTGAGGGACCAGTCGCCTTGAATAGAGGTAAGTAAGCTCTGTTCAATAATTGTAACGCTCCCCCCGGATTGTTTAGTGTAATTAGACTTTTAACCCTTGGCGTTTAGGACGCCCGACCAGCATCTGCCCGTAGCTTCTTCGTCTATGGGCCGCGAAGGATTCTACTCCTGGGATGGGCAGCTGCCGGCCGTAACACCCCCGCTAAACAGTCCAGCTTCTCTTAACGATGCCAAAAGCTTCTTCCTGTTGAGATATTCATTTCTGGAAAAGTAACCATATATATGATTTCTGATTGCATCGGCGTCAAATGTGTCAATATCTGTCACGGGTTTAGTTCTATGTTTCTTCTTCGGAGTACGTAAAATATTATCTTCCGTGCCAGTAGAGCCGAACTTTTCTTTATTAATATTTATTATCGTTCGTTTGCTAACTTCAAGCGCCTGAGAGACGCGTTTTTGTACTTGTTTGACAGGTAACAGGGGTCCGCCATTTTGCCGCTCCCGCTCAAAGTAATCTTGCAGCTTGATGATTAACTCACGGGCTCCACTTTTCAATGTTTGTCCACGTTTAGGCATTATTATGCACCAAAAAAAAAAAAGAACGCAATACAAAACACAATCGAAGTCCGATTTAGCGCCGATGTTAGTTTGAAAAGCAGAAACAGTCCATTAAACGAAAGCCGGGTAATCAAATAAAAACAGATCGAAAACACTTGAAGAACGTGGTCTATGCGCACGAAAAGACAACAGACGACTGTTTTAGCGTCACAAAATGGCGGCCCATAACGCCATTTGGGGTTACCATTTTCAATCTAAATATAAAAATGCTACTTTCTTTCGCGCGTTCGGTTTGGTCGTAGTTTTATTATTATATTTAATAAAAGTTATCTTATAGTCCATTATTTTCAAATTCTTAAAAAGAAAAACAAAACGTATTATTTTATAAAGTATAACTGTATAAGAACAGATTACGATACTGTTATTGCCTGTTATTGTTAGCACAGCACTACAAATGTCTACTTAACTCATAGATGGACGGAGGCAGTAGAGTCCAAGGGGGAGGCATTAGCCGTTAGTTTGGACGTAGCGAAGGTCTTTGATCGGGTCTGGCACAAAGCGCTTCTTTCGAAGCTTACTTCCTATGGGCTCCTCGAGAAAGTGTGCAAATGGATCACCAGTTTCCTTGCTGATCGGAGCATCAAGGTCGTAGTAGACGGTGCATGCTCTGATTTCAAGCCTATCAACGCGTGTGTTCCACAAGGCTGCGTGCTATCACCAACGCTGTTTCTCCCGCATATCAATGATATGTTGCTAACTGGTAGCATTCATTGCTATGCAGACGACAGCACTGGTGATGCCTTATATGCCGGCCGTGCCAATATTTCTCGGGAAAACGTCGCCGAGTACCCGGACAAACTTGTGTCTGAAGTTGAGTCTTTGCTTAACAAAGTCTCGGATCGGGGCCGACTAAATCTAGTCCAGTTCAATCCCCAGAAGACACATGTTTGCGCGTTTACCGCTAAAAAGAACCCCTTTGTCGTATCTCCTCAGTTTCAAGGCACTCCCCTTGTTGCCTCAGCCAGTATCGGAATCCTTGGCGTCGACATATCGAATAGTGTGCAGTTTCGTGGTCACTTGGAAGGGTAGGCCAAATTGGCCTCTAAAAAGCTTGGCGTGCTCAACAGAGCGAGACAGTATTTCATGCTGGCACATCGCTTGCAACTTTACAAAGCGCAAGTTCGGCCCCACATGGAATACTGTTCTCATCTCTGGGCCTTCCACTTGACCGCATCCAGCGCAGAGCGGTTCGAATCGTCGACGACCGAGTTCTTTCTGATCGGCTCGATACACTGGCACTGTGTAGAGATGTTGCATCTCTTTGCGTATTTTATCGCATTTATCACGGGGAGTGCTCTGAGGAATTGTTCGGACTAATTCCAGTCACTCAATTTCACCATCGCACATCGCGACAAAACTCGCGTTACCATCTATACCATCTGGATGATTGGCGGTCCATCACTGTGCGATTTAGAAGAAGTTTTCTCCCTCGCACGATTTCCTTGTGGAATCAATTACCACCAGCGAATTTTCCGGACCGATACGACTTAGGAACCTTCAAGAAAAGAGCTTACACCTTTCTAAAAGGTCGGCAACGCATCTGCAATTCCCCTGGTGTTGCGGTTGTACATGGGCGGCGGTAGTCACTTACCATCAGGTGAGCCGCATGCTCGTTTGCCCCCTATTCTATATAAAAAAAAACAAATATAAAGCGCTGACATAACCTTGTAATAGCGCAGTATAGATTTAGAAAAATATTGTTTACCAAGTTATTAAGCACTCAGTTTGACACAAAATTATAACATTCATTGATTATTGATATAATAATGTTGTTTTAATGCTCATCAATTGTTAAAACGGTAAACAACCAGCAAAAATATTTTTATCGTAACTGCAACGCCATTACAAAGTTACGTCGTCAGTTCAATCGCGACGTGTCAGGAACGCATACTCTGAACGGCCGAACTAGCAGGTGCGTTGTCGGCCTCTTAAAAAAAGAGTAGATTCTTTTATTGAAGGTTTCTAAGTTGTATCGGTCCGGAATAATCACTAGTGATAGCACATTGGTGCACTGCACATCGCGATGTACGAAAGTAAAATTTGGCGGCCGGAATTAGTCCCATAATTCTCCTGAGCACTCCTTGTGGGTGATGCGATAGAAAATGCAAAGGGATGCAATATTTTATCGCAGCGCCAGTGAGTCAAGTCAATTAGAAAGTACTGGGTTGTTGACGATTCTAGCCGCCTAGATGGCACTGGGGAGCCTCGGCCCAGAAATGAGAACAATATTCTATATGAGTATTCAACTTGCGTGTTATAAAGTTGCAAGCGATATGCCGGCATGAAATACTGTTCCGCTCTTACACGCCAAGCTTTTTAGTGACCATTTCCAGATGACCGCGAAACTGATGCCGAGGATTCCAATATTGGCTTAGGCAACGAGAGGAGTGCCCTGAAATTGAGGAGATACGACAAAGGGTCCTTTTTAGCGGTAAACCCGCAAACCTGCATCTTATGGGGGTTAAACTGGAAAAGATTTAGTCGCCTTCAATCCGAGACTTTGTTTACCAAAGACTCCACTTCAGACACAAGTTTGTTCCGACACTCAACGACGTGTTTCCGAGAAATATCAGCACGGCCATAAAGTATCGCCAGTGCCGTCATCTGCATAACAATTAACAATGATATTACTAGTTTGCAACATAATATTTTGTTATTATCATTCAAATGTAGAAGAGACAGGGTAGGTGATACCACGCAGCCTCGTGGAATACCAGCATTCACAGGATTTGAGTCGGAGCATGCACCTTCGACTACGACCAGAGCGCTCCGATCTGCGAGAATACTGGTTGCATAATTTCTCTGGAAACCTTTGCTATGTCCAAATGAACTGCCAAGGTAAATTAGAAGATCACCAGCTTAGCGACCCCGAAGGAAACCGTACTACAGCTGGTGTTTCTTAAGGAATCGCATGAGCTGGCAGTTTACGTGGTAGAGCCACGTTGTAGCCATATTATGAACAATATTAGAACGAATAAATCGGCTTGACCGGGGAAGGACCACAACGTAACTGAATAGCACCTTAGAATAGCAGCATAACACTGCTGTGTTTCGTGTGGTAAGTGTAGAGAACCGGAGGCCCTTTTAACTGGTAACGAGGCATTCTATCTAGTCCTCATATGTGGGTGTCTATGGGTCGCAGCATCCACTTACCATCAGGTAGACAGATTGACGTTCTTATTGTTTAAAAATACCCACGGGGAATTCGGTTTGCTTGCCTCACATGATAGTTTAAGGTGAGAACTTATCATTTAAAAGTCTTAAAGTATAAGCGGAACTTTACGATACTACGGTGCTTGATTTTATATGCATTTCCGTAGTTCTGCTAACATTAGCTCCCTTCCTTTTCGTACGATTGACACACAGTTCCAAACATATGCAGACACATAACCACAAACAAAATAGCAACAAATACCAGATAGAAATATTGGTTATGTCTCAAGCCAGCTAAAGTTTAACAATTTTTCAGATAATGTTATACGTACATTTACTACTGCTCAAGTGTTTCTCATATGTCGCGAAAGCATACGCTGGCACTTCGCCGATCTCTACAGTCCATTTGATCCTGCGCTGCTCGAACGGTGACGATTGCATCGCCATCTTGTGATATATCGACACATTACATCAAACATAAACTGTAATTTATGTACACTGTGCTTTCACTGTAAACAAGCTAATAAAAGAAACTAGTGTTTCCTTCACCACTCACTGCTCACATTTCACTATAATATAATTTTGTTGCACTCGGTCTTGTATACATCCACACAAATCGTTTTCACTTAGATTTGTAAAAAACAACAATAAATGCTATTACAACTTTCCCTTTATGAAGGACTAAATTTAAGTAAGAGGAGAATATCCACTACCCCATATCATCCCGTGGGTATCGTAAGAAGTGACAAAGAGAAAGTGAAATAATAAGTGGGCAGAGGGCAGCGGCATCTACCTGACAACAACTCAAAACAATAAAAAAACTGTAGTTGCCAACCCGCCCGCCAAGCATGAACTGTGGCAAATATCCCCCAACGAGGTGATCTATGAGATGAAGAATATGATTTGTAGAGTTCGGTTCCGTCAAGATATCACTTAACTTTAGAAGCCAATGCTGTCTTTGTCTGGTGCTTAAAATAATTCGTTTAAGAACAGGTTTGAACAACTTCCGTTCACATACGACTCCATGATCGATTAATGATTTAATCTAACGGGCTCGCCGTTTTTAAATTATAGATTAAAATCAAAATACCTAATAATATAAACATGTCTTGTAATATGGCTCTACAGATCGAACTTTAACAGCTATGTAGCACTTAGGCTGCGTTCAGAGATGTAGCCCGGGACGTCCTCGTTCAAATCCCGTATCTGTTACCTACAGCTTATCAAAGTACAATGCTGAATATAGGATTGCTCCTTAGATTACCTCTTAGGGGGAATATTTGCCATAGTTGCCACGCTTGGCAAGTGGGTTGGCAACCGCAGTTTTTTTTAATTACTAGTCGTTATTAGGAAGATGCTGCTGCCCATTTCTTGGTTTGTTTCCCTCTGTCGCCTCTTACGACACCCACAAGATGATATGAGATAGTGAATATTCTTACACCCCCACTACCCGCTACTCTTTAAATCCGTGAGGGAAATTGTTTGAAAAATATGTATTAAATACTTATAGGAGCTTCTAAAATATTTTACAGCATCTAGAGGATTTATACATTTAGCACTGTTTCCCAAAGTGTATATTTGTAATAAGGTCCATTTGAATGCATGCAAATTGGATCGGTCGCGTGCGGCAGTTGTCCGCCGGGCCGAGGATCCGCAGCCGCTCTCAAGGTGAACCGCGGCACGGCCCGCATCAGCCTAAAAATAGCCGCATAGGAACGAATAAAATAGTGCAAATAAAACTCTTGCATTAACCCCAACCGGCGAAAGCTATTGCATGAATACTTGGACGATGTACGTGTCTGGAAGTATCGAAGGACCGTGTAGTAAAATAAGTTTACAGCACGTTGAAGTTAAACAATACATTAAGTTATTTTATTTACAAATATTTAGTATAAAATCCGTGTAGTGATGGCATAAGAAAATCCACTTCCTCACATCGTCCTGTAGGTGTTGTAAGAGGCGATAGAGGTAAACTGAAACAGATCTATCGAATAACAGCTCAAAATAATAATAATAAAACTGCGCTCGCCAACTACGTCACATGATGACGATGATGATCAAAATAAAAAAAAATGTGTTTGGATCGCATAGATTCAGTCTATCCTTGCTATGCTTTCTCCATTCGGTGATCGGAAGTTCATTATTTTATTTAAGGAGAAAATATAGTATCAATTTTAATTTCAATACGTTGTAATTATTACAACGTATTGAAACGTTAGATTTGAAATTTCGCGTGGAATAAAATTGGCTAGGAGTCGATATCTTTGTGTTTTTTTTTCAAAATATATGGGACAGAAAAACATTACTCACGAACATATACACCACGCCTTGTATACCTACAATAGAATCTGGGACTCCCCAGGGACAACCATTACAACGATTTCCGAAAATGGAACTTATTACAAAGAACTACCTGGTGGAAAGTTAAAAATTAAAATGTTCCATAATCCGTAAACTTATTTTTATTCAACGTTTCGCATAATTAATTTTATTCGTGTAAATACAGATTATTATAAAAATACACATCATTATTTTTTCCTCATGTGTTAGCACGGCAACAGTGCAAAACTATAGTTTTAAGATACTAAGACATCATTTTACACAGTTATATCCGATTCTTGATAACTAAATTGACTTGATGACTAAAGCAAGTCTGTTTCCAACAGTACTACAGTACAACAGTAAATAATTGGTTTCATTTTTGTGAACATACAAAGATGAATTTTTAATAATAATTATTAGCTAACGGAAGCGTAATTAAAACTGCATTACCACAATATTATACTTCATTATTTTGTATGATTATACTGTAATAAGCTCAAAATGTACGTGTGCTTGCAGCCGGGCGGAGAGAGGTTTGATGTTGTCATTATTATTAACTTCTGCACAAAAACAACGTGGATGAAGTGCATTCACACGTGGAAAGCTGTGCAAATGTGTCAAGGAAATGTAAAAACCCTAGAACTAGGACACATTATGCTAGGAATACGCAAACGTTACACTAAGATATTTTTTCCTGCATCGCATAGGGGCCTTACATACAAATATTACACATGGATAAATATCCAGATCCGGAACAATTATTTGTAGGTCGTAAAAACATTTGTTCCATGCAGGATACGAACCCACGGCCTGCAGGCCAAATGCTTAGCCACTGCGCTACGGAGCCATTTCACTACAACATATTTAAATGCATAGAATTCTAACTAGACAGCTACTAGTCGAGGAACGTAAACGGCTTTATTAATCGGGCAAGGACTACGCTGCTACAGAACACTTATACTCGTATCACACGGTAACCACCGTGTAACTCTAGGAGGCTTATAATTCTAGTAAGTAATTTGCTTAAGATGCATTCCAAATACATTCAGACTGAAAATTTCTGTCCGGTACATAAAGCTTTATTAAGGATTAAATACAAGGAACAAAGGTAATCGCGACAAGGACGAGCCATAATTTTCCGTCATCACATTTACAAAAATAATAATAAAATAGATTTATTTGAATGTTATGTGTAATGCTTCTAAAGTACATATTTTTTTGAAAGGGAACAGCTGATTAGTATGGCTGAAATTTTTAATTCGATACACCACGGCACATTGACAAGTGACAACTTTTATAAGCCTTCCTTATATCTTATATCTATACATCACCAGAGTCGAAAGTCGGCTCAGTCGGCATGTGAGCATAACACTATCGAATAAGTTTCATTTTATGAAATATTTTTAAAGTACTTAAAAAAATGTACGCCTTGTAGTAATAGTTGCTCGGATAGTATTCAATAGGTAAACAGTTTTTTATGTTACATATCAAAATTAATAAAAATAAAAAACGTGATATAAAACATTGTGAATGAGAAAGTGCTACCTTTAAAATGAGCAGGTGTCTTTATTGCCCAAACACCTGTCACATAATATGGTAATAACGATCCTGGTCATCACGTTATAGCATAAACGGTAGTAGAGCGAGTAGTTATAATTAATAATCAGACTATTGCACTTTTTATGATATAAGTATAACCTTTATCCTCACGATTAATCATCTTTTGCTAGACAGGTAATTAATGAAATAAATAATATTTAAACCTTTGGTATTATATTATCGTACTTTTGCTAAGAAGTTTAAAACATAAAGTTAAAAATTTGAAAATACGAATATAAATCCTTAAAAAAGAAACCTGATAACGTAACAATCAACTTTGTATAATTGTCGCAAATAAATCGATATTAATTTTATCTAATCGCACACACATTCAATGTGGGTCGATCGATGCTAATAAATTTGTTTTTATCACTGACACAGTGTACTAAAAACGTTTCTGATTATTGGAATTAGACTTGACATCCCAGTGATAATATAAATTATGAATGTATGCGTTTGATTTGACTGAAAATAACAAATTTCGTTCGTGTCTTTTCGCGCGCTAATCCGGATCCAGAACGCGGCGCGGCTACGCGTGCTAGCGCCAGACCACGCGACAACCAACTGAGGAATCAAGAAATTGTCTTTCCATTTCCATCTCCTCACGTGTTCCTATATTTTATAATAATCATTATGCACGTTATCATTATTTATTAGTGTTTACGTACGTATAAGTATCGATAAATAATTAACTTGACGATTTACTATCACTATTATACCACTTGCGACCTTCTATAATAAATTTGATACTTTCATAGAAATCTATCTGTGTAATATTTACATAAACAAAAACATCTAAAAAGGTTCTGAGTTTATAACGATTGAGTGTACTGCTTGGCGTGTCTACTTTGTTTATATCTATTACTAAAAAAATTCTTTCATTGTCGAATTAGTTTATTTTATTTAAATAAACTGAAAATCCAATATTTAGTATGCTGCATAAAACTGGACATCCATAAAAATTTAAACAAAACATTTTAGTGCTCAGTCGGCATGCTCTCACTTCACAGGCATGTGGGAGAGTCTAAGGTCAATATCAATATCGTAGAGTCAGTTTAATACTAAGTTTACGTTTCCGAGCCACGCTGCAGCTATGTTATGGTCGTAGCACGAATGACTCGGCTAGACTCGGAGTAGAACCATGCTCTCACAGAATACCAGCGTAAAATAGCAGCAGGTGTTTCTATGGTAAGTGTAGAGATCCGGACACCCTTTTTACTGGAAACGAGGCAATCTATCTTAGTCCTCAGAGGTGGCAAGGCATCTGCATTTTAATTCTTAATCGAGGATAGATGTAGATGTCTATGGGCCACAGCATCCACTTAGCATCAGGCGGACTGTGGGCTCGTTTGTCACCATTGATCTATAAAAAAAATTATGTGTCCACATTGTTTTTTAAATCAATCAATCAACTTTTCGCGACACTTTATCGCCTAATAATTGAACAAGTCATTTCTTACTTCGTAAATATTTTGTTTTTACGTAATTAATAATTAAATAAATAACAATAATTGTTGAACAACTCCTATATCCTAGGTCATGTCATACTTTTTGATAGCAAAGATTTAAAAACTTTATATTACAATACGAGCACAGCCTACATCACAGAGTACCTACACCTAACCACATTCTGTCCTGCCTACGCCAGCTCCACAAATCCTTGATACCATTTATGGTGCTTGCTACTTGTAGTTTTATATTTTCTTCTTGATATTTTAACCTACTCAAGGTTTTTTTTAATTTACCAATGGCACTTTTAGGTACCTATAGAAAAATTGAATATGATTTTTACATGATAGAGCGTCAGTGCGACGTGTTATGAGACCTATGATCAGTCGAGGAATTGTAAAGGGCTGTATGAACGATGACGATGATGATGATTATGTCGATTCTTTTAAAGCGTGATTTATTTTCAGTCGAACCGACCGATTCGAGCCTAGTCATAATATAAACGCAGCTTGGTTCTATCTTGTAAAATATAGCTGCAACGTGGCTTTACCAACTAAAAGATGATAATACAATAATTATTTTTTAACACGGAGTTTAATATATTTAATTTTTTCATTAATATGTTCACAATATGTTTTTTTTTATAGGATAAGGGTGACAAACGAGCACACAGTCCACCTGATGGTAAGTTGTTGCTGCGGCCCATAGACATCTACATCTATCCTCTATTACAAATCAAAATGTAGATGCGTTGTCACCCGTGAGGACTAAGATGGAATGCCTCATTTCCAGTAAAAAGGGCCTCCGGCCACCTGCACTCACCAAGCGAAACGCAGAGGTAAACCTCTACTTCACGCTAATTTTCTGTGCGGTCGTGGTACCACCCCGGTTCGAGCCGGCCCATCCGTGCGACAGCAAAAGCTGCCGCGTGGCTCTACCACTGTTAATGATGAGTCACATTGTAAAGTTTTTGGGAGATTTTCCAGCAGACGAAATAACTTGAGGCTTATATCACCATCGAAGCGACAAGCGTTTCCACTAATAGCTTAAAGTTTATGTTGTTTCTTTAGAAATATTTCTCCCAAAACAATTTATAAAAATATTGTGCCAGCATTGCTAATGCAAGCCTGCAGCCTGCCTGCAGTGGAAGTAGACGGTCAGGGTAGATCTTATGATTGTGAGTCGGTACTCGGTAGTCGATAAACAGGCGAAGATCCAGTGGAATGACAGTTTTCTTAACACTAAAGACTCACATGCATTTCCTAAAAGTATTGGAATTTGAACTTCTAGAGAATAAAGTGAGTATTTGTGGGTTGCAAGCTGCAACGTCAATCTGACAACGAATATATAATTATAGTCTTTTCTCTTTATAGGGAATCTTGTAGTAACTATAATTTTTTTTGATGCCAATTCATAGTAGCTGAATCAAAAGCTCTCCGTTGCATAGCAGTTAGAGCAAAAACCATCTAGTGATGGTTTTGAGTAAATTATTTTGATAATATTTTCTTAACTTTTATTAAAAATAACTATAGTTATTTGAATATTGTGAATTTCAAGGTCGGTAGATTCAACAGCTCGTTCAAATTATCGGAGTTGCATTCATTTTAACACAGTAGTAAACACAAACAGAGGACATTGATCTACTCTCATATGGATCTACAACCTGATTAAAAAACCCATTGTGATGATGAAAAACTTAAATACAAATTAGTAGTCGGTTAATGCTTTGTTTTTAAATTTAAAAAAAAACGTTTAATTTTCCTTTAAAGTGAAAAAGTGCATAAAAGTACATACGATAAGATAAACTAGTTCAAAAACTTGCAAAACCTTCAAACTATTTAACTTTAAGTCATCATAAGTTGCCAGATGAGACATTGGTAGCTAATAATATTTCTCGGTTGTATTTTAATACGTACGATCATTTGTAAATCAGCTAAGAACTAAATGACCGTTATGTAATGTAATTAATTAAATTATAATAAATAATAATTAATTATAATAAATAATTATATTAATGTAATTTAAAATTAAATTACTAAAGATGTTAAAAATTAATTTGCTTAGATCCTCGTAATAAAATAAAATCATATATCTTAAACTAAGTAAGACAAATGGTTTTATTTTATTGCGCTGACCTTAGCAAAGTGTTTTTTAACATCTTTAATATAATGGGTTTCCGCAAAGTATCGCCTAATTCTATAACTAAAATTAAGTTATTATACATTATTAGATACCAACGGTTTTCTACAGAATGCATTTCGCTGAGTGTGCGCAGGAATTGCATAACGTAATTCCTCCCTTTCTCTTTCACCATCGGACAACCACACGCTCGGTCAGCCACCACTTTCGTTGTCGGATCACCACGCATCTTCATCGTTCGTCATGTGTACAGCAAAGGAGTGGAATATTGTGAATTTGTCTTTCCATCCGATTATAGTGCGGGCGTTTTCAAGGCAAGAGTGAATGGCCTTTTATTAAGTCAGTGCGCTTCACCATCTACGTATAGGCCTGTATCACCACTTACCTAAAGGTGGGATAGTAGGCCGGCTTAGAATTGTAAAATAATAGAAAGCATGAACTGCAAAGAATGTAAACTCTATATAAAATATAATATTCAATCATTTTGTTAAGGATATTCAAAAGTAAAAGAATATATCTCAACGTAATTTAGCTACCAGTATAAAATTGTTACTTATTTTCTTATAAAAGTAATTTATCTAAGCGGTAGGGCCTCGACCGCGCGGCCGTGCTTATTTAATTTGAGCGCCATTGTACTAGGCTGGCTGTCGTCTCGATACGAGGCGCATCTCGCGTGCCGCGACCCGACGCCACGACGCGCCCGCCTGCATACTTCACATTCACATGCCTTCCCGACACTAAATTAAGCGCTTACTTAGTAGATATTCATCATTCTGAAGCGGGCTTCTTATGATTGATCAGCTATTTGATTTAGTCGCCTAAAAATCTTATTTATTTGGCAAGTAATAAATGCTTCAATCACCAACATCATTTCATCATCCTTATTACAGCCCATCACTAGTTCACAGTAGTTAAAACTTGAGTAAACCTATAATTTTTTTTAATAAATTACCTCCGTATTTTAGAAATAAATAAAAATAATACAAAGGTGTTTTAACAATTCAGAAGATTGTCTTCAAAATTATTTATATACTCACGGTTAATCCAATTACATATTATGTATCATCATCATCTTCATTACAGCCCTTCACAAGTCCACTGCTAAACATGGGCCTCCCACAAGGTATGCCACAAAGCACGTTCCTGAGCCACCTGGATCCATCGACTTCCTGAATGTCTTACCAGGTCGTCACTCCATGTAGTGGGGGGACACCCTACACTTCGTCCGCCGGTATGAGGCCGCCACTCGAGAACCATTCTTCCCCACCGGTTGTCGGTTCTTCGAGCTATATGGCCAGTCCATTGCCACTTCAGCTTACTAATCCGTTGGGCTATGTCGGTTACTCTGGTTCTACTGCGGATATCCTCATTTCTAAGTTTATCACGCAGAGAAACGCCGAGTATAGCCCTCTGCATAGCCCGCTGAGCGACTTTGAGCTTCCTCATACGGCCAGCAATGAAGGACCACTCAGATCCATAGGTCATCACTGGCAACACGCACTGGTTGTACAATCTAGTTTGGAGATTTTGGGGTATGTCTGCCGAGAAGATGTGTCGTAATCTCCCGAACGCTGCCCAGCCGAGTTGAATCCTTTGATTGACCTCTCGGTCGAAGTTGGACTTACCTAGTCGGACTATTTGACCCAGATAGATATATTCGTCAACAACTTCGAGCTTAGTGCTCCCAACAACTACCGGCATAGGTGTGACATGGACGTTAAACATGACTTTTGTTTTGTCCATGTTCATCAAACCTATCCATTGGGAGACACTATTGAGGTCATTGAGCATAGTACTTAGGTCTTCCAGCGATTTTTCCATAAGGACTATATCGTGGGCAAATCGAAGGTAAGTTATGTACTCGCCATTGACGTTAATACCGTATCTTTTCCAGTCCAGTAGCTTTAAAACGTCTTCCAATGCAGCGGTGAAGAGTTTCGGGGATATGACGTCACCCTGTCTTACACGTCTCTGCAATTGGATAGGTTTCGTACTCTAATTCTTTACTGGGAACGCCATCGTAGTCCTACTGTACAAGCACTTCAGCACTTCGATATACCGACAGTCCACTTGGCACAGCTGAAGGGACTGCAGCACCGCACAAATTTCGACGAAATCAAAGGCTTTCTCATAGTCCACATACGCCAGACATAGTGGCAAATTGTACTCGTCAGACGTCTGTACAATTTGCCGAAAGGTATGTATGTGGTCTATGGTGCTAAAGCCTTTTCGGAAACCTGCTTGTTCGGGAGGCTGGAAGTCGTCGAGTCTGCGTGCGAGACTACTCGTAATGACCCTCGAAAACAGCACGTAGACGCGGCTCAGAAAGGCAATCGGTCTGTAGAGAGCGTTGTAGGCTTTCTTGAAGAACAAAACCACCGCACTTCTACTCCACGCCTTCGGAATAATGCCACAATGGAGGACTGAATTAAAGGGCTTCTGAAGGACTTCAAGTACCGGTTTTCCAATCGCTTTCAGAAGCTCCGCTGTAATTCTTTCCTCGCCCGGGGACTTGTCGTTTTTAAGGTGCTGGAGAGCCATTCTAATCTCGCTCAGACTGACGTCTGGGATATCATAGGAATAGTGTCGGATAAGACTTGCTCTTGGATCGTTACTTACACTTACGTGTGGCTCCAACGATGACGTGTACAGCTGCCCATAGAACCTCTCAATCTCACTCAAAATCTCAGGTCTACCGGTAGCGAGGCCTCCACATTCGGTCTTCAGTTTCGACAGCCGGTTCTTTCTGGCAGACAGATCTCTATCAAAGACTTTGCAGCCTTGGTTCCGCTCAATCGCTTCTTCAATACGAGCAATATTAAAGTTGCGTAAGTCCCGCAGCATGCATTTGGAGATCTCTCTGTTCAGTTGTGTGTATGCTATCAAATCTACTGAAGACTGCAGCTTCATATCCCGTCTAACAGCCTAGAGATTAAGAGTGTGGTCGGAGAGTTTTTGTGTTCTTCTGCGGCGGGTCTTGCAAAATTTAGCTCCGACCGCATGGACAGTTTCCACAAGCTCGTCATTCATATCGTCCACTGCATTGCAATCTTCTAGGCACTGAAAACGGTTTTGTAACTCGAGCTGAAAGGTATCGGGACTTTGGATTAGAGCACGAGGGGGACGGAGCGTTGCCTTCATTAGACGACGCTTCTCCAACTTTAACGTGTAGTTCTATCTCTAACTCGAGCTGAAAGTTTAGCTTCAGTGTGCCTCTAACCATTCGGTGATCGCTACTAGTTTTCACCCTCGTGATCACTGAGACATCACTGAACAGTTGCCGTCTAGTCGTCATAATGAAAGTCAATCTCATTTTTTGTCAAACCGTCGGGGCTCGAGCAGGTCCACTTCCTGTGGGGCCGCTTCTGGAAGAAAGATTTCATCATAAACAGTCCCTTTTTCTCCATGAAGTCGGCCAGCGGAACCCAAGGGGCCAGCCCTTGGGTTCCGCTGCCCTATTCCGAATTTCCCTACCTTCAGCTCACCGTTCCCTCTTGTGTCTAGCTTTGCATTGAAGTCTCCCATTAACACCGTATAGTGGGTTTTGGAAGAATGCATGGCTCTAGAGATATCCTCATACATTTCCTCCACCTTCTCATTGGGATGTGCCGCGGTTGGTGCGTAAACCTGTATGACCTTCAGCGAATACCGTTTGGTGATTCTGAGTATAAGGTCCTACCTTAACTCTCGTTGACACACTCCCAATCTTTACAACGTTGTTAACGAGAGAATTGTGGACGATAAATCCGACACCTCATCAGGACAGATGGTCGCCCTCCCGGTGATAGGACAAGTTGATTCGAAGATTACCGGGTCCTCCCCCTTTGTTCGGAGTTCGGATAATCTTATAATATTCCAGCGCAACTTGTCTTCTCGTCAGTCCTGAGGGTGCGGGCATAAGTTGTCAGGTCGAGTCGTCGTAGGTGGTAACCGAACCTCCACCGGAGATTCTTAGCATCCACTGTCCCGCTGTTACCGTGGTCGCCACCGTAGCCAGGAATAGCGGGTCTGCCGGGGACTGGGGGCCGTTGATTAGTGTCGTTTCTCATGAGGAGTATATTGCCACTGTTGACACGCTTGTCAAGCGGGTTGGCAAGCGCAGTTTTTTTATTACTTTTTGCTTTTATCAGAAAGATGCTGCTGCCCATCTTCTGCCTCAGTTTTCTTCTGTCGCCTCTTATGACACCCACTACACAGGGCGGGTAAGAATACCCACTCTACTACGAGTACAAATAAAGAACACTTACATATTATGTAAGTATTCTTTATTTCATTCCTCATTACGTTATTTAATAATATTATTTTTTCTATAATTTTAATTAATTGTTTTTAATGTAATAGACCCAACAACTTTTTTGATAACTGTAATTAATTATGTCACTTAGTTATGTTAGGCTATAAAAATATAACACAGATAGTAATACCCGAAACGAACAGTTAAGTTGTAAGCCACGTAATATTATAAATTAACACCAAATTAATGTACAACACATAACTTATAATAAAAATTTAATTTATAATCATTCCCCATAAATTGAGATCGATGGCGCTGAAATTTATTTGAATGCACTAGAATCACTAGAGTCACTTGCATTCATCGACTCCCTTCATGTTTTGTCGTCATCTTCCCATCGGTTGTCGGTTGTTCAAGTTGTATGGCCGGCCCATTACTGGTCTACGAGTGTCTTTTTTTTATAGTAGAGGGGGCAAACGAGCATGTGGCTCACCTAATGGTGACTACCGCCGCCCATAAACAACTGCAACACTAGGGGAACCAGGGGAATTGCAGATGCGTTGCCGGCCTACTCTTGTTCTTCTGCGAATGTCATCACTACTTAAAGCATAGCCCTCTCTAACACGCCCAGTTGTTTTAAGCTTCCTCGTGCGATCAGCAGTGGAGTACCTACCACGCTTCGGTTCCGTGAATCATCACTGTCAACGCACCCTCATTGTAGCTACACTTATCATGTTTTAAAGTTCTAAGATATATCAGACAAAATAAATTGTCTCAAATTTCCTAACAACCTGATCGACGAATCCAAACGGATGGACCACGTTTTTTTTTTTTTTATAGGATGAGGGTGACAAACGAGCACACAGTCCACCTGATGGTAAGTGGTTGCTGCGGCCCATAGACATCTACATCTATCCTCTATTACAAATCAAAATGTAGATGCGTTGTCACCCGTGAGGACTAGGATAGAATGCCTCATTTCCAGTAAAAAGGGCCTCCGGCCACCTGCACTCACCAAGCGAAACGCAGAGGTGAACCTCTACTTCACGCTGGTTTTCTGTGAGGTCGTGGTACCACCCCGGTTCGAGCCGGCCCATCCGTGCGACAGCAAAAGCTGCCGCGTGGCTCTACCACGTTTTGGGAAAATAACTTACGTAGCACAATACCAATCGTTAATAGTTTGACTATATAGTTGTTTGACTATGTAATATGTAGTAGATTGGTACTTACGGCATTGCTACGGCAAATAGCAATACATTATATATAAAGCTCATCACAGTCCTCTGATAGATTTTTTTTTACATAAGAGCATTTACAAAAGTTGGTAAGTATTATCTACGTTACATACTGTTATAAGTCTGTTTGTCCTTGTTATACGTGTTTAGTTATTTTTATAAGCTGTTCGGTGACTACTGACTAACATTTTCTTTTAATTGCGCCAAACTTTATTACAAACTAGCACGCAAAGGCAAAGGCTCTACATTTCATTCGTTGTATACTATTCTGACGTATACGTGAACATACTTTTACTTCTTATGTGTGATGTTTCAAGGTATTTGTTATTTGAAATACTGCATGCCATCAAAAACATAACTTGTAAAAAAAGCCAAGTCTCGCAACTCAGTTCTTATACCGTAAAAAGTTGTGAGATCCATGTAATACCAAGTCGGTTAATTTATTCAGTCCATAGATTGATACATAGATTGACTTGGCGATCGCACTAAACAATCTAATTTAATATAATATGTATTACTTGTGAGATATATTGTGTTTTCATGCGATTGCCAAGTCAATCTATGTATCAATCTATGGACTGAATAAATTAACCGACTTGGTATTACATGGATCTCACAACTTTTTACGGTAGAAGAACTGAGTTGCGAGACTTGGCTTTTTTTACAAGTTATGTTTTTGATGACATCTCATTTCTTTTTGTAGATAGTTATATCTAGGTAGCTATTTACACCTATTATTCCATTAAATTATACATATATAGGTACACTGATTCATTCACTGCAAATGTAACTTTGTAATACTATATGTTTATATGGGATTACAAAGTTATTTATGCAGTTGGTGTTTCTCGAATACTGGACCGAAATTGTAAAATATTTTAATTTTTCCTTGATTTATATATTAAACAATAATTGTATTCCAAATTTGAAGTTTCTATGTCTGCTAGAAGTGCCTCAGAGTTTTGATGATCGGTCAGTCAGTGAGTGACAAAATTAAGAAACTTTGACTAGTTATAATTCTTAAATTACTGGTCCAAATTCAATGAAATTTGAAATATACCGAGTTTATACAATGCCTATTTGGTTAGTAAATTCAAGCTTCTAGTTTTATTCATAACGAAGTTATAGGGTTTCGGAAATGGCCTAAACTGCTTCGAGAAAAGGATGGTACGGCCGTGCCGCTTTTTTGCTCGACTTGGCGGGAGCACTGCCGTGCCCCCAGATATTAAATATAACTACAAAATATTTCGAATCTAAAACCAAGCAGACACATTAGCAATTTGGTTTCTTACCTTAACTTACATTTAATTAAATTCAATTTATTTGCTATTCTTGTTGTACCTACATTTGGGCTTATATTTAAAAAATTGTTTCAAACCAAGAACCCTGCAAGGGCACTGCAAATATAGGCAATTATTAATATTATTATTACATTCACATTATAGTATTATTAATAAAATTATCATTTAATTAATATTTACAATTAACTTAAATATGAATGAGATCATATTATATTATTTATTTCAATATTTTAGAATTCCTCACTCATCAAAAGAGTTGTGACCTGCACGGGCACCAAGCTACATAGCAGTTCCAAGAACATTGTTCCTATACAAGTAATACAAGCTCTTTTATCGACAAAGTCAACAATCCCGACCGTTGATTGTAACAAACTTGGCCCCTTTTTTATTTTTTTTTTAATAATTAATAGTTTAGAATACAAATGGCTTAACAATAATTTATTTACGAAAATCAATTTTATGACATAAAGGACTATTTATTAAAAAATAAATGTAATTTGCAATGTTTAGTAACTATCGATATTGTTTTTATGATTTTATTTGTAATCTTAGTTTGTTGTACTAATTTTAAATTTCACTTGTATGTGTGTAATGCTATTTACAATCACGTATGTAACACAGAAAATAAATATAAAAAATAAACAAGTATTATTTTCTAAACATTATAAATAAACATAAGATCTTTGATCGTGTTCAAATGCGATTCAATTGAAGTCAATGTTAAAATGGGCCCACGTGGCCGGCTAGGAGTAGGAGCCAGCAGATGGACCGCACGCTGTTCGCATTCCGACACAATTTAAAGTATCATCGAACCACGCACTGTCATTATCAATCAAAAATTATCATGATTACGCTTATTATTTCCCCCATCTTTCCGTCAAAGGATTTTTTGATGATTTTTATTTAAAAATACATATGTGGCAAATACCGAATGAAATAAGAAATACGTATCGTTAGCAGGAATTGATGTTAGACATCATCGTTACCGTTAACAGTCTATCAAAAGTTCACTGCTGAATATAGACCTACCCCAGATTACCTCATAGGAGGGATATTTGCTATAGCTTTAGTATGGTTAGAAATCGCAGTTATTTTTTAAATTTTTTTAGTTGTTATTGCCGCTGGCCATCTCCTGGTTTGTTTGCCTCTGTTGCCTCTCACCACACCTGCGGTACGACATAGGGCAGTGGAAGTTCTTCCCCCGCTACTACGCGGTTAGACAATAGAGGAAAAGGACCGAATATGGAATACTTAAACAAATTAAAAAAAAATCAGTAAAAATGTTTTATTTTAATCAGTCTCATTGATTAGAATTAAATGTAGTCATTATCACTCTCTAAAAATAATATTTAAATCAGTAAATCATAAACACTTTCCGTAATATTATTAACTAAAATAAATCAACAAAAAATATGCTTCTCAAAAATGTGACCCTATTATGGAATAGGGTATTCCATATTAGGGTCACGTCTCGTTAATCAAAAGAAAATAATAAAATTAAGGGGACTACAGGAGCTAAATGCAAGTTTTATATTGCCGTAAAGTATATGATCCCATGCAGTAAACTAAATCAGAAAAATATATGATACTTTTTAGTATATATGCTAGTTAGATAGTGTTTTGAAAACATGATACTACTAATTTGATACGATAGAAAAAAATCATAAAGTTACCTCTAAAAATTTCTTTTAACGAGTAAAAGCCATACTAATATACATGCAATTATTTAGAGTTTTTTTTAGATTATTCTACAAGCAATATATTAACGTAATAGTGTTTTAATTTTTTAATCATATTAATAGATTTTGTTTAAAATCGCATTTTCTTATTTCTGAAATAATACGTACGGATGTGTGCGTAAACGCCTGTGTATCGACACTGCTGGCCGAGGCCCGATGCTATATAGACGTGTCGCTCTTTCTGCCGCATTATTTACGTAAATATTGTTAAATGTTTTTGTATAATTTTATTTTTAAATTCATTGTTTCATATTCATAAATATTCTTCTTTTCATAATTATCCTTCTTTCGTGTAAATATAATATATTTTAAGTTCAGATTAATTTAAATTAAGTTAATAATTATAATTGGTAAATATGGGAAATAAAGTGAAACCCGTTAAGAAGACCAAAAAACGTTCATATAAATCAAATGCCCAACATATGAACGATATTAAAAGGTAAGAACATTTTATTTTTACTAAATGTTTATTTTTATAACAATAAAGTTATGATTTGGAAACGTAGTGTATACCTGAGTACCTGGGTTCGATTCCAGACATATGAAGTCAAATTTAATTTAAAACTTTTTTATTTAAAGTATTATGTATTTTGATAAATTTAAAAATATTTTATAAATAATAACTATAACAATATATATTTATTTTTATAACAATAAATCTATGAATTTAGGAAACGTAGCGTATTACAGTAGTGCATTTTGTAGAGTACGGATTTGCAGTTTGCACTCGAGAGTACCTGGGTTCGATTCCAGGAATATGAAGCCATATTTTCATTTTTCTTTTTTATTTAGTGTTATATATTTAGATAAATTTATTAAATGATTTTATAAATTATAACTGAAAAATACATATTTATTTTTATAACAATAAACCTATATTTGTAGTTTGCACTCGGGAGTGCCCGGGTTTGATTCCAGAAATATGATGTCAAATTTAATTGATTTTTTTTATTTAAAGTATTATGTATTTTGATAAATTTAAAAATATTCAAAAGTATATATAATAACTATAACAATATATTATATTTATTTTTATATCAATAAATCTATGAATTTAGGAAACGTAGTGTATTACAATAGTGCATTTTGTAGAGTACGGACTTGCAATTTGCACTCGAGAGTACCTGGGTTCGATTCCAGGAATATGAAGTCATATTTTCATTTTTCTTTTTTATTTGGTGTTATATATTTAGATAAATTTGTTAAATGCTTTTATAAATAATAACTAAAAATACATATTTATTTTTATAACAATAAACCTATATTTGTAGTTTGCACTCGAGAGTGCCCGAGTTCGATTCCAGAAATATGATGTCAAATTTTCTTTTTTATTTATTTATTTCTTTTTAATACATATTTAAATAAACTTATAAATTACTTTTTTAAGTAATAACTAAAAAATCGTTTGAAATGTCATGATTTTTTACAGGAGAAAGAAAGTTGGAGATATCAACACAGAAGTTGGTATTTCAAATGTGTAAGTAAATACAACTTTTCTTTTTTATAATAACAACAAAAAAAAACTAAAAATACCTCATGTTTTTGTTAAAAGACCGCGGCTTATTGATAAATAACAAATAGGCATGACGATAAACAGAATCATTTGAAAATTGCGATGTTACTTATCACATGTAGGAATTTAGGGCAGGGGTCGGCAACTTTTTGAGTCGGAAGAGTCACAAATTACAATTTACAAAATTTCAAAGTTTTTAAAAAGCCACAATTTTTTTCTTGCCAACCATAAATAGTACCTGCATAAATAATTTTTTTGATAAAAAGTAATCTGTTTATTCATAAGAAAAATATATATTTATTCACATATAAATACTATTTTTCACAATTAATTAGAATCTAATTTCTATTATTATCTAATTGTTAGAATATATACATATATGGTATTATTAGATAATCATTTATTATTTAAGTAAAAAATTAAAACAAACATTTATTTACATTGTAAGTCTTACAACACTAACTTGTACTTCAATAACAAACAATTGAGCAAACAAAATCAGTAGTGTCCAAGGCCTGCCTCCCGCATTGGTCGTTTATTTGGACATAGCGAAGGCCTTCTATCGGGTCTGGTACAAAGCGCTTCTTTCAAAGCTTCCTTCCTCGCGACATTTCTTTTAAAGCTGTCCATTTTTATTGCGTACGTACATACATTTCTGGACCTCCAACTCTTTCAACTTGCTTTTCAACTCTGTAAATTTTCAACTCCACAAAGCTTTACTTTTTAAATCGGTTAATTGCATTTCTAGAGATCCAGTATCAACTCCAAATGGCTCAGTGTGGATCGATTTTTAAATATATTTTTTTATAAAATAAATAATATTTGCGTATGAAACTAAAGAGCCGCAGCTTCACATCCAAAGAGCCGCATTTGGCTCGCGAGTCGTAGGTTGCCGACGCCTAGTTTAGGGTTATTGATTTTGTTTATAATTAGGAATTATAATTATGTATGTATGTTAGGTATTTTACTTATAGCTTAACAATTTTTCAAAGGCAAATACAAAAAATAAACGAAATGCAAATTTTTATTACCTATCTTGTGAAAAATAGAGCTAGTATATTTAGAATTGACATATCTACATAATTTGAAATATTTAATTTTTTCCATAGACTCGAAACAGTACCACAAGAAAATCATCATTGTGAGGTTATAGATATAAGTAAATATTATCCATCGAAGCATGTACTGGAAGAAGCCTATAGTACACAGGTAATATTCATAACATCAGCCGCACGTTGCAATGTAACATAATCTTGCCACAAACACGTTTAGTTTTAAAATTAATTTTGAAAATAATAATGGAATAATGGAATTTTAGGTTGCTAGTACTCCTGAAAGGCAATTTGATGTCCAACCTAAAAGCCAAGAAACAGATGTATTAAATTACAGTATAGAAGTAAGTTTTTCACTTTTTTATAAAGAACACATCGTTACATAGAATTATTTTAGATTTAAACTTCAATGTTTTATACGAACAAAGATTTATCGTATTTATCAAAAAATAGTATTCATATTCATTTATTTTTCAGATGGAAAACTATACTTCCAAAAAGAACATCCAAATTGGACGGAGAATTATTAACGTCTCCCATTTTTTGGAAAAGATAAATGAGATCTCAAATCACGGACCATTAGACTGCGGACTATCTTGTATTGAATTAGTTGGCGAAAAGATTCACGGTTTATCTTCCAAATTTACTTTTTCATGCAAAATGTGTAAACGACAATTTGTGATCGATAACGACGGTGATAATTTTTTAAATATTAATACATGTGCTGTAACTGGCGCCATTTCAATCGGGTGTGGTTATTCTCAGTTACAAGAATTTTCGTCCGCCATGAATTTACCAATTATGTCTCAAAAAACTTACCAAAAGAACCACAAATTGTTGTCTGAGAACTGGCAGCAACTTGCACAACAGTCCATGGACCAAGCAGCTGAAGAAGAGAGGAATATGGCTATAGCAGAAGGCAGAGTCACTAAAAATAGCACGCCAATCATAGATGTGATAGCAGACGGTGTGTATGGTAAAAGGTCATACAAAAAAAATTATTCGGCTTTATCCGGTGCTGCCGCAATTATAGGCAGAAAAACAGGCAAAATTTTGTATTTGGGAGTGCGAAACAAATACTGCTACCATTGTGATCGTGCTGCGAAGAATAAAAAAACAGTTCCTGAGCATTTCTGCTCTAAAAACTATTCCGGTCCGTCCACAGGAATGGAGAGTGAAATTATTGTGGAAGGTTTTAAACAATCTTTGGCTACCCACGGTCTGATATACGGAAGACTCATATCTGACGGTGACTCAAGCACTTATTCCAAAATTTTGCAAGTAAGACCATATCAAGATATTACAGTTGAGAAGGTTGAATGCAGAAATCATTTACTGAGGAATTTTTGTAATAAGATGCAATCACTTCAAACTGAAACTAAATATTTAAAAAGTCACAGAAAACTGTTAACAACATCAAGAATCATGACTATGAGATCCTGCATAAAAAAAGCAATTAAAAAGAACAAAAATGATCCCTGCCCAGAAGAGCAATATTTATTTGATGACATTTTGCAAGCACATCATCATGCTTTTGGGAATCACCTTGAATGCAAAACACATTTCTGTGATAAAACAGGAAATGAGGAGCAAGATGATATTCCAAATGATTTTAAGCTAAGTTCTCTGTGGCAGAGAATCTGTATTATGATTCAAGGTATTGCCGGCCATGCTCGAAGTTTACTTCATGACGTGGACAGCAACGTGGTGGAACGCTATCACAGCATCATTGCGAAATATGTAGGAGGGAAGAGAGTTAACTTTTCCCTGAAAAATTCGTATGAGACGCGATGCATTGCTTCAGCAGTGTCGTTCAATGAAGAAAATTCACTGTCAAAGCTTTATAAGAAAAAGACCAACAAAAGCCCAAGAGGTAAGCTGAAGATGTGGGAAGAAAGAAAACTTAAACAAAAAGTACTGAGTAAAAGGTATACAAAAAAGAAAAGACGACTAGTTTTCAGCCAAAAACGCAGTGATAAGGATTATGGCCAGTTATGTGAAAAACCTGATATGCCGGTAGAAGTACTGGATAAAATGAAAAATGATTTCATGAAATCTTTAAAAAAGACGGATGAGGAGCGAGCAACAATTGAAAGAAAAACTATTTTACAAAGTGCTAATGGAGAATGGCTTGAGATGAGAAGATTTCCAGAAGATTCGCCAGGGTTATAAAAAGGCGTACTAATACACCATGTGCTAATTTAGTAAAAGATATACTTTACCGAAAAAAAATTGATCACGTAGAATCCATAAGCCATGGCCAACAAAATGAAAAAACCGCCCTTGCACAATTGGCTGTACAAGAAAATATAACCATTAGACCCTGTGGTTTATTTATAGACCAAGAATTATGTTTCTTGGGTGCAACACCTGATGGGTTAACTGGAGAACATACTGTGGTTGAAGTAAAGTGTCCTTTGACAGCCAATAAAATGGGCCTTGCAGCAGCAATTGAAAAGAAAAAAGTTAACTTCTGGCAAAAAACAAAAACAGGTAAATTTGTCATTAACAAAAAACATGCTTGGTATTACCAAGCTCAAGGGCAGCTACACGTGACTCAAAGAAAATATTGCCTATTTGCTGTATGGGAGAATGAAAAAGAAAAGCTAAAGACGGAAATAATTAAACGAGATGATAATTTTTGGGAAAAACAAATGAAAGAAAAGCTATCAAAATTCTATTTCGACTGCATATTACCTGAGATACTTGATCCCCGAATGTCAAGAAATATGAAAATTCGTGAACCATACATAAAAAATAAAAATACGGACAAAGACAAAAGTGAAAAGAACGACAAAAGTGAAAACGAAGATAAAAACGAACACAAAGACAAAATCGAAAACAGGGGTAAAATCGAAAAGAAAGAAAAAATCGAAAGCAAAGATAAAGATAACGACAAAATTATGCACATCCAAAATAATGACGAAAATCATTCACAACAAATATCAACCTCTACACGTTACTTAGATTTTAGTAGATTTTAGGAACAAAAATAAATGAAAATTACTTTATAACATATTCATTTAATAATTGTATATATACGTATATAAACGCATCAACAGAATCTAGGGATATTTTATATTTCATCGAATATCTAAAAATCTATGAAGAATTTTCAAATATAGTAAATGGAAGAATTATATGTTATTTTAAGTTCTCTAATATAAAGTAAAAAAACATTTCGAATTTTTTTTGTTTTAAATAAAAATGTTAATTTTTTTATCACCGATAAAATTTGTATGATAAAAAAACTTCATTTCTTCTTTTAAAACTAGTATTTATAATTAAAATTGCAAAAATCATATAAAATCTAATAATTAATAATGTGTTGCCACCTCTTATTATGTGTAATTAAACACATCGATATTGATTGTTAATACTTAAAATTAAATTTTCAATGTCCTGCTGCAGTATAAGGTCCCATGTTCTTTGTAAGTGTTCGTAAAATATTTGTTCCGTCGTCAAATTTGGCGGGAAAACACACACCCATACACACACATACATACACACAAACACACACACACACAGATACACATACATATACATATATTTCTCAATTTTATATTTAATAATTTGAAAACTAGATTTTGTTATCATTGTAGCACTTACAACTGTAAGTATGTACTTATTATATACCTACTATTACGGGGATTGAGGCTGATACTCCTTAACCGATTCATTGCGGCACCGATTTTGGACAATTTTAGCTGTGGCGGCGAACAAATATTTCATGAAACGCCTGGCGTGTCAAGTGCCACAGACACGCCTATTGTGCCATCAGCCATGTGTAAAAGTAATGTTCTTTTTTATGTTTTTTTTTACTTGTTTAGACCTAATTAAGTTTATTTGACATCAAACATAAGTTACAAATGGAAGGATACTTGTTTTTAGTGGGTAACTACGTGTTTTTTACGTGTTTTCTTTGAAATTGAGAGTAATTGACTTTTTTTATGAAGAGATTACAAACCTTTTGTTCTATTTATTGTTTTATAAAAAAAATTATTTATATAAGTAGGTACAGCTAAATCACCCTGAAAAACATTGGTTTTCATTAAATTAAATTTTCACCTAATAATAATATTTGTAAATATCAAACAATCAAGAACCTTAATTTGGAAAAAAATAAGGTTTATGATTCATTAATGTTTACAAATCTTAAATATTATTTAATGTTATACAAATGTAAAAGTAAAGGCGAATCGAAAACGTCTAATTAGTAAGAATAGCAAAACAAGTGTTTTCAAAACGAAACAAACGCCGGCGCTATACGGCGGCAGATTGACAAAAGACTATTTATTAGCGAACTTTTTTATGCATGAACAGTTTCACACTGTTTCAAGCAAAAATAAACCTTATACCATATCACAAGAGCACATGGCACTTCGTAGGTCTATTCGGCCATATGATAGTAATACGACGGCAGTTCAACCATTTTAAGCAAAATTAAACAATAAGACAAACGCATTGTTTTCTTTTAACAGGACACTTGTTTTCCAGAAATTTATTTCCAACTAGAGTTTGTGAGCGATCGCAATGAGTGCTATTATTTGTTACTATGTTGTTATTATTAGAATATTATTCCACAACATGATTGAAAACCCACAAAGTAAAAAGAGTACCATGTACAAGTTAAAAAAAGGTTGTCAACCTCTAAAAATTTCACATTTTCAAAATATCCAGAAAGGAAGCCGCATGCATGAACTACTTGCAAAAATAATGAATATTTTGTTCTGGATAAATTTTCCAAAAACGCAATTTGAGCGAGTTATAATGATTTTTAAAAAGACACGACTCGTGTGTCATACGCCACACGCAAAAGTAATCGATGGCACGCCTGGCGTGCCATCCGCACTGAACCGGTTAACACAGGTTATCCTGTAACATCCACTAGATTGAATATAATATTTTATAGATAGTACATACGATGTAATGTCCTACCCATAAACTACAATCACTTTTATATAAATAAAGTTTATTACTATTATTATATAAATAAAAATGTATTTAAGTTTCATCGAATCAGTTTTATTTCAAAATCACCCACATCCTTAAATTTTCAAGCAACATTAAATTAAAATGAAAAATAATTTCGTTGTCCGAGATATTTCTTTGTTAGATATTTATCTTACCTGCGTTTCGTCTATTATAACCACTAGCGCTAGCACTTCTTACTAGTTTGTGATTATAACGCTCCGGCGTAAACCTCGCTAATCCGTTAGTGTTAAACCTCACTGTCGTTAGATGGCGCTCACATGGAATGTGTAAATATGTGCGTGCATCTTTCGAGGTCACTTGGCTCTTGTAGTCCTCTTAACCCTGCAAGCTAAACCCTTGGATGTCTTCTATTGAACAATGCTAAGTCCAGTCTGGCCGACGTTGTAGATCCTAGTTGGTGGAAATTTAAAAAGCTTAAATTTCTTTTCCAGTAAATCGAAAAATAATTTAACATTTTCTTTCGTGAAACCTTCAACCCGAGCAAATGATGTACCAGTAGGTTGGACCGGAGAAAGTACTTAATGCCTCGAAATAAACCCTTTTAACCATTTACATCCAGCTGTTCTATTATTAAAAGGATGTTTTAAATTATTTTTAGCGCCAACTGATATGCCATTCTCTTCACATCATTTCGTGTAAGCCCAAACTACCGTTTTTTTTTCATTTGCTTGACATACTGTACTCGTACTAACATAATATGTTCAATTTCAGGACACAAAACTGTTTTACGAGCAAGGCGGTAGTCTACATTTGGTTCATATCATGACAGAACCGAAAGAGGGTAGTCCGAGGTACATTAAAAACCTGTGCAACTTTCTTATAACCCATTTTTTTGGTATTCACGGCTTTAATAGCATTTTTCATACTGGTGGGGTCAGTTTGATCACAATTATATCTGTAAAAGAGAGAAATAGTAATCAGACACCATATTAAAAACTTGCTTTCGTTGAGGTTCTTGTATAGAATACTATTCCATATTAGGACCTCAACGGTATTCTATATTACGAACAATATGATGTCGAGACGAAAATAAATGTAACTTTTTAATATTTTTAAAAATTCGTAAAATAACATTACTATTAAAAAACTACATACTTTGTTCAGATACTTATCAACTTATTTTGAGATACTCATATACGAACAATAAGAAATATATACGTAAAACTTACCTAAATATCCGATTGATGTTGCGCCAACAGTGTCGCGCACTCTCATTTGCGTGTATTGCTGCCGAACGCCGCACGCACCTTGGCCGTTGAACGTGGGTAGCGGGAGGAGTAACATGGCACAAATTTGGAATATTTGTGGTGCTTAGTTTTAGAAATATTACGGTATTCCATATTAGGGACGTATTCCATAATTGGTACCTTTCCTCTACAGTTTTTATATTTAATTTCGTAAACACGCGTTGCTTATAGTCTATTAATTGTCAAATAGGTCGTGCAGCCCATCAGCTCATTTTTCATAAAGCAATGCCCGAAGTATTTTAAGGCTACCAATAGATAGCGGTATAACCGTTTTGTACAGACATAATATCCAATCCAGACCGGATAGGCTACTTGAAGCTGTGACACAGCAGACGTTGAGTGACGTCGAGGGTGTGGGGCACAGATTACTGTGTATAGTGCGGGGCGACACGTTATGCGACCGTCAATCACATCAAGTCATAGTCAATCCACACCATATGTGCCTATATCGATAGACGAAGCGTGGCGATTTTTGCTTTGTATGAAGCCTATGCTAAGCAATAGAATGTTTTCGAGGTGATAATTAGGAATAACACGATGACTTTATTTTCACGACAAGTCGATGGCATTTTTTATATAATCCGTATCTCATCCCATTTCTATTTACGAGATTAATGTGTTTATTTTTGGTACATAAAGTGTGATATTTAAAAACAATAGAATATATTTATTCATTACGAATATTTAATAATAAAATATTTATAATTAAGAATACTTATTGAAAGTCATTAATGCTCTATATTATAATATTAATACAACAAATAATTATAATATTATGCTCTACATCAGTGTTGTTAATGTAATCTATGACTTTTCTGTCACCAGGGCGACGCCTGACGGCGACTGAGGTGTGATAATTGACAGATTTCATAGCGGGGTAGTTAATTTGTTCGGAAAATGTAAAGGTTAATGTTTATTTCTGTACTATTACCTATATTTTATATTGATAAGAATAAAAATAAATAAACCAAACCACAGATGTTCATAAAAGTAGAAGAATTAAAAAAGTTAGAAATGTGCAAAAAAGTACAGAGCAAACCACAAACTCATTGTTTTGTGTATTAATATAATAATCTAGAAACTGATAAAAGTTAAAGTTACAGCCTATATACGTCCCACTGCTGGTCACAGGCCTCCTCTCACTTCTGAGAGGGTTTTTAGGGCAAGGAAGTGTCTGCCGCGCTGCCCCAATGCGTGTTGGCGAACTTCACATGACTTCGAAATATTTTTTTCTTATCTCTTAGACATGCAGGTTTCCTCACGATGTTTTCTTTCACCGCCGAGCACGTGGTAAATCAGCACTTAAAATTGAAATTAACAATTTCATTGGTGCCAGCGGGGATCGAACCCGGGTTGCTCGTGTACTGTGAAACTTACAGCGAGCGCTAACCATCCGAGCTACCACGGCTAAACTGATAAACTTTTACTTAAAACTAACTTCTCAATTAAATGACATTGTGTAACAAAAAACTTTACCTCAGCGTCAACTAGCGACATCTGGTGAGAAGAAAATTATTAGCCCTTATTAGTGGTACGTGAGGTTGCTGGAGTACGCTTACTGGCAAGTCTTGAAAAATTACAATTGCCGAATGAGGGCATCCACGACTTTTTCTATCATTTGACACATCTCATAGCGGGGACGATAATTTCTTAGGAAAATTTGAAATTTAATGTTTCTTTCCGTATTATTAGTTATATTTTATATAAATTAGATTAGACATGAATAAACCAAATTATAAATTAAAAAAAAGTGTAATAAAATGCAAAAAATTAAAAATCAAACCACTGACGCATTGTGTTGTGTATTAATATAAAACTCTAGATAATGATAAACTATTATCTAAAACTAATTTCTCAATTAACTAACATTGCTTAAAAAAACTTTACCTCGGTCACAACTAGCGACATCTGGCGAGTGGAAGATTATTAGTCCTCATTGTACACGTTGTATGTACAACGTACACATTTGTCTCATTTTAATGATGTCGTTTTCATTATTAGTATTAAAATTGTTGTGATGTTAATAAATGAGGAATACCGTGTGATTTTAAATTTTTGGTCTTTCTTAAGGTAAGTAGGAAAATGTAATTGGAAGCCATTGCTCTACATAACTCTACATTCTATAAAATTATTTCATATAGCGAATATTTCTTTTCAGTTAAAATACGGACACTTATTACAAAATAGAAATATATTTAAGAAGAATAGATATTTTTTCGTGACTTCTTTAAACACAATATTAAGCTTAGTAAGTCGCACGAGTAGTGTAAAGGGTAGAGGCGCCTTGCTAACGGCGTTCAGCAACATAATCTGTTTTCGCTACGTTGCTGTTGTTTACTTCAAGTATTATCTGAAAGCACGGTGTTGTACCTGTTAAGTTAATTCTGAAAGACGTAAGGGTTTGGGTAAGAGGTATACATTCTCTTGAAAATAATATATAAATTCTTACATTTTCACGATATGATAATCTAAGTACCAACTTTATGCATTTTAGCATTTGTATTACTCAACATGACGTATTGTACATTTAACGTTAATAATATGCCAGATTAGGTACCTATTTTACAACTGGCATTTAAATGCGAAATGATTAATAATGCCATCTATGGGCCACAAGATGTTCCAAGCTAAAGTCACATCATATAACTTTCATATAATTCTCACGTTATCAAATGAGTTTCTATGTGCCTCCATCGCTTGCTTGTAAATTGTAAATTGAAGAAAAAAAGTTATAAGGGTGTGCTCTACATGAAGTCTGCTAAAAAGAAAGACGTAAATGGCTTTGTTTAAGCTAGTTAATGATAGATAGCGCTGATGAAAAAATAAATTACACTAGAGACGCTGTAGAGACAATCGTTCGTGGGGTCCACGTGCGGTGAAGTTCCTAAAGGGACTGTATCCGCGACTGGTTGTTGCTCCGGGTGATAAGAGGGCTGTTTTTTTTTCATTCAAAGGCTAAGTATAGCCATTCAGCGAGGAAACACAGCCAGCGTTCTTGGCACGATACCACGGGAAGTAGGACTGTATGATAATTTATGTTTTTAGTTTCACTTTTTTATTATAGTTAACATTTTAATATGTACAATATTAAAATATTGTGTACTTATATTTAAAAGTTAAATAGTAATTATGAATAATAAATATTACATTAAATAAAAGACCCCAGAGTTTCTTGTCGGTTCTTCTCTGAGATAACCTTGTTTTTCGAACTAGTGTGGAGTTTGACGTTCATAAGAGCTTTAAGCCAAACAAAATTTAATTAAAAAATGACCTTAATTTTTTTGCCTTTTTTATATTTTACTAACTCATTGTTAGCAGAGGTTGCTTTACTCTACTTTCAAATTTAACTGTAATTATTTTGAACAATACAAAGATATTTGGAAACTGAACATAATATTAAAGCATAGACACAAACAAAGCTGGGAGCTGGGACAAGAAATTGCGTGACACTGCGAGGTCGCAACTCCGGCAGTCGGCGGCCGGGACGTCGCAGCCTACCACCGCTGCGCCATCACCACAGGGCCGCACTTAGTGCGAAACGATTTTAAATAAAATAGTGATTATATATCGTTTCGAACATATTATATTATACATTGTTTGAAAATTTTAATACAAATGCAAATGTCAGCAGGGGCTAAGCGTTAGCTATAAATTTCGCAGCATACGAGCAACCCAGGTTCGATTGATCGACACCAATGAAATTTTTAATTGCAATTTGAAATGCTGATTTACCGCATGCACGGCGGTGGAGAAAAATATCATGAGATAACCTGGCTGCATGTCTGAGAAATTAAAAAAAAAATTTTCGAAGACGTGCAGTTCACCAACATATTGTGGCAGCATGTGGCAGACATTCCGTACCTTAAAACTCTTTCAGAAATGAGAAGAAGCCTGGGAGGACATATAGAGTCTGTAATTTACTTCTTACTTCGAGCATGATGTCTATCTGCTTCGCTTGGCCTTTACATACGTATCGATTTAGCCCCCCGAACTTTTTATACGTTTTGAACAATATATCTTGTTGCCAAATTTATATTAAGGTATTGGAAATAAACTGGACTGTGATTAACGTTGTAATAAAGATTCCAAAGAATTATACTTTATATCCAATTAATAATAATAATTACTGCCTGTTATAAAATGGATCTCACATCCTTTTACATAATAAAATGTTTAAGTGTGTTTAAATGACAAACATCGAACTAAATAAACTTTCATGATATTACTAGGATATTCTTTATGGATAGATTGCAAGTCGTTTGACTTTTGTGGCACTTGACATCAGTTAGATACAGACAGGAAAAAAAAATGTAGATTGTAGTTCTATTCGTCAAAGAGTTCCAGTAGCAGTCACCGCAGTACACCTTCAAGTCACTCCGTCAAGTACGGAGGTAAGGTATGTTCATTACTAACAAAACGAGCCCAAACTCGGCACATCTAGTTCTCCTCGTAGAGGAGTTCCAGTAGCAGTCATCAAAGTCCACCTGTCTTATATAGAATAAGGGTGACAAACGAGCACACAGTCCACCTGATGGTATGTGGTTGCTGTGGCCTATACACATACTATCTTCGTTTGTGAATTAAAATGCAGATGTGTTGTCAGCCGTGAGGACTAAGATAGAATGCCTCTTTTCCAGTAAAATAGGTCTCCAGTTCTCTACACTCACCACATGAAACACAGCAACATAAAGCTGCTATTTTACGCTGGTATTCTGTGAGAACGTGGTCCTTCCCCGGTCGAGCCAACCCATTCGTGCTATAACTATACAATGAATATAGCTGCAGCATGGCTCTACCACGTAAAAAAACGAGCCCAAACTCGGCACATCTAGTTATTCTCGTCGAGGAGTTCCAGTAGCATTCATCAAAGTCCAACTTTAAGTCACTCTATCAACTCCGAAGGTAAGGTCTCATCATAACTAACAAAACGAGACCAAACTCGGCACACCTAGTTCTACTCTTCGAGGAGTTCCAGTAGCATTCATCGAAGTATACTTTCAGGTCACTCTATCAAGTCCGGAGGCAGAGGAAGATTAAATGTCGACTGCGCCCTAGGCTAGCCTAGCACCTCATCGGCGCCCCTCTAGGCCCTAGAGGGGCGCCGATGCGCCTAGAGTCTAGGGGCTATATTATATCTATTATGATGTAAATATTTTGCAAATAAACTATATTATAATTTATAATATAGTTTAATAATAATAAATAATCTTAATAATTGCAACATAATTAGGATACGAGTACCATTAACAGGGGGTCATAATTGAAAAATGTGGTGAGAGAGTAAGAGCGATTTCATCATCATCATCATTACAGCCCTTCACAAGTCCACTGCTGAACATAGGCTTCCCCCAAGGAATGCCACAAAGCACAGTCCTGAGCCACCTGCATCCATCGACTTCTAAATATCTTACCACATATCTTACCAGGTCGTCACTCCATCTAGTGGGGGGACGCCCTACACTTCGTCCGCCGGTATGAGGCCGCCACTCGAGAACCTTTTTTCCCCATCGGTTGTCGGTTCTTCGAGCTATATTGCCGGCCCATTGCCACTTCAGCTTACTAATCCGTTGGGCTATGTCGGTCACTCTGGTTCTACTGCGGATATCCTCATTTCTTATTTTATCACGCAGAGAAACTCCGAGTATAGCCCTACCCATAGCTCGCTGAGCGACCTTGAGCTATAATATATAATAAGAGCGATTTAGGAGTAATCAAATACGACAATTTTTTTTCGTTTAAAAACTTCCGCGCCCGCCTATTTAACCTTGCATCTCTAGGCACGTGCTTAGTTTGCCTTAAGAATAATCCGCCACTGTTCGGAGGTAAGGTCTCATTATAACTAACAAAACGAGCCCAAATTCAGCACACTTATTACTATTACTACTCTTCGAGGAGTTCCAGTAGCATCCACCGAAGTACACCTTCAAGTCCGGGTAAGGTCTCATCATAACTAACATAACGAGCACTATCTCGACACACCTAGTTCTACTCGTCAAGGAGTTCCAGTAGCAGATATCGAAGTACACCTTCAGATCTCCATAAAGTATAACACGTATAAATATATTTATATATAAATCCTGCGTACTTTTAGCGAAACAAAATATTGTAATAAAAATCTGTGATTATAAAATAATAATAATATCTTACCTTTGTCAAGTGTTTTTTGGAATATTTTGTATTTCTAAAGCGTTCGATATTTTCAGCACGAACCGATGTAAACAAACGACCACTCCCGACGGCGGCTGCGCCTGGAGTAAGAAGTACTCTATAATCGGGAGTGAGGCAAACTGTATTTAGTAAATTAAATAAAATAAATTAATACAAAGCTGTTCAGAATACAGACAATTTCGGTATTTCTCAGCCGAAAAAAAATTATAACTAAACAAAACAAAATTAAACTGCCATTTACATTCTATGGCTTTCTACATGATAGATGTAGAGTTTAAAAACAGATTGAGTTGAACAATTGATTTTTTTTCAAAAGTTATCGTGTTTACGCCTCCATGCGAATTTGGTAACTCTACACCTTATGCCACTAAAACCGATTTTTTTATGTAAAAATAACAATTGATCGATTAAAAAAATATTAAGTTCAACAATCTTTTATATTTCTGACAATGTGCTTTTTATATCATTTATATGTTCAATATGAATGTTAGATACGATTTCATGCGTCAAAACATTGAAATCTTGATTTCTAGGCGTTAGTAGGACATACCTACGCGTTTTTCGCTTAAGGCATGCAAAAGAAAACATCAAAGAACAACCCCAACAAATTATTGCCTCATCATCATCATCATTACAGCCGTTCACAAGCCTGCTGAACATAGGCTTTCCCCAAGGAATGCCACAAAGCACTGTCCTGAGCCAACTGCAGCCATCGACTTGCATATTTTACCAGGTCGTCACTCCATTTAAAGGGGGGGGGCCTTCACTTCGCCTGCCGATACGAAGCTGCCACTCGAAAATTATTGCCTCATAGTGGCACAATCCCACCTATCAGCAAGTGTATCAGGATGCTACACTTGCTGATAGGTGGCATGCTAATTATGTGCCTTAACGGAACATGGCAGAGGCACTACAATAAAGCGACAATAAAGCATATGAGTTTGCGTTATTGTTAAAAAAGACTTGCCAGCCAGCCCTGCGAGTTTCCCGCGCGGTTGGAGGCCGCGGTCGGGTCGCGCGGCAGTGCCTCGCCGCGCCGCGCTCCTGCCTTGTCCAAACTTTGGTGGGATAACTTATGCGCAGACGAGTAATTTCCCTACATGTACTTTTGTAAATATTGGGAACACGTAATACGTATCCAGTAAAAACTTAATTTACGATTATGAACATCATCCCTTTACATGCTTTTATATTCAGTATTTTTAGAAAGGGAATTTTTTTTATGAAATTCCAATATGAATGATCGCCATTCGGATGCTTCTACCTCCACTGAGGACATGAAGGTGCGGTCTGTGTACAAGTTTCAAATAAAGTATAAAATTTATAACTTAATTAAAAATTATTAATCAACATTCGCACTGATCTTAAGGATATTTGTCAATACGACAGACTCATTGTGTATAGGAATCAAAAATACACCTAAAGATTAAATTAATTTGTTTAACACTTTTACAAGAAAGACCTAAGTGTGTACCTACATTAGAAAGTGTAGAATTGACAATATATATATTTTTGCAAGTGCGTATAAATTTCAAGTTCAAACATTGACAAAAAATCAAATGTCATCAGCTTAAGTTGACGTCATCGTTTGTTTATGAACAAACTATAACTACGACTCTGACAAAGTTAAAACAACGTCACCGAGGTTGCACGTTTTAGGAGGATACGTTTTACTTTTCTTTCCTTTGATTAGTAGAGTTTTATTGCTTACTTAGGCAAGTTAGACTTTACCATTTTTTTATAGAATAGCGTGACAAACGAGATGGTAATTAGTTTCTGTGATCCATATACATCCACATCTATCTTCAGCTAAGAATCAAAATGCAGATGCGTTGTCACCCCTGTGGACTTAGATGGAATGCCTCTTTTCCAGTAAAAAGGGTCTCCGGTTTTCTACACTCACCATACGAATCACAGTAGCATTGGGCTCTAATTTACGCTGGTATTCTGTGAGACCGCGATTCTTCTGCGGTCGAAGAGACCCATTCGTGCTATAATTATAGGATAGGTGCAGCGTGACTCTACCACGTAAAGAAGGGTTAGCAATAATGTCTATCTCTGTTTAGCCTCTTATATGTCTATCTCTGTTCAGCCTAATGGCTGACTGGGAGATAATGAATTAAGTCCGCTAAATGTACACTATGTGTATAAAAGTGTAAGCAAATAAAGAGATAAATAAATAATATTTAAATACAGTTTACAACTCAGTAAATGAGCGAACAGTAGCTCAAGGCAGCCGTGGTTGCAGGGGCGACCCCTGTGCCTGTACTACTTCACGCACCCGTTCGGCGTGCTGTCACCGGAGCCACCGCGAGTGATGGCCTTCGTCCCGGAAGACGCGGGTGCGCCCGGAGGTGTGGACGTGGTGAGGGTGCCCGGCGGCTGCAGGCTGGAGCTCGGCGAGCTGTCTGCGTGCTCGTGGTTCTCGGCGATGCTGTCAAGGGACATGTGGGGTGATGTGGGCCGGACTGCGGGAGGGCGCCTGCTGCCGCCGCTTCGCCTGTCGCGCGATCCCCCAGCACCGGGTATATATGAGCTTTATAACGTACCTATAGTTCCCAAAATTATACGAGACACGCTCCCCCTGTGTGGAAAAAAAACCATAAGAATAAAAACATACATATAAATTAAGTCGCATTGCATTCTACCTGTCACCCCGAGACGAGAAGGTGGAACGTCTCATGTGCCTGTAATTTCACCAGAAATAATCACTATAGAATCAATTCTAAGGATGAGAAACCTAATAGATACCTACGTACTATGTTAATCTGCCTTAGCTCTTAAAGAATTACACCAAACTAAGTCCTTATATTTGACTCATGCACCTTACCAGCTTACACAGATATCACGTCCCATTACATTCCTTTGGGGATCTCTTCGCCCCTTATGGCGCGCCGCCCCCCACCCTGGTATAGATATTTTTATGGAGACGTCTATATTCTTTATAAAGTATAGATAATTTATACATAACTCTCATAACTATTTCTTATAACTATCCACAAATTTGCAACGTTGCGTTTGCTTATACGATAATTAGTGATAATAAATAATGATAACGTTATTTATAAAACAACGACCTATCGCCAGCGCCGGGAACACCGCAGTGGCAGCGTCCCGGCGGCTGGCAGCGCGAGTCGCGCAGCAAGTGGCTGCCACCGCTGCCCGCCCCGCCCGCCGCGCCGCCCCGCCAGCCCGCCGCGCGTCGCCAGTCCCGCGCTCTGCGGAAGCTAACACGTCGTGTGCGCCGCACCGCTCAAGGTAACTTACACAGATATCCGTTCGTAATGCCAAACTTAAGCTACGAGTATGTTATCTATCATAAAGTACAATTCTATTAAATAAAGTGATGATCCTGATAATTAGTTAATTTTATCCTGGTGATTCTGATCAGGATACTAGGAAAAAGTTATTAAGTTATTGTATTGTCATCGGTCCTAGATGCAAATTTTCAAGTCAATCGGCCGTCTGCAAGTTGATGAAAATTATTAAAGGTTTACGTTACATAGATAGATAATTTTTTTTATAGAAGGTGGGGCAAACGAGCATGTGGCTCACCTGATGGTAAGTGACTACCGCCGCCCATGAACAACCGCAACACCAGGGGCATTGCAGATGCGTTGCCGACCTTTCTAAAAGAAAGGTGTAAGCTCTTTTTTTGAAGGTCCCTAAGTCGTATCGGTCCGGAAAAATCGCCGGTGGTAAACAATTCCACAGAGAAGTTGTACGAGGAAGAAAATTACTAAAACGTACAGTCGTAGTCCGCCAAGCATCCAGATGGTGCGGATGGTATCGTGAATTTTGACGCGATGTGCGTTCATGAAATTTGGCGGCAGGATTTAATCCGAACAATTCCTCAGAGCACTCCCCGTGGTAAATTCGATAGAAAATGCAAAGGGATCCAACATCCCTACGCAGTACCAGTGTATCGAACCGATCAGAAAGAACTCGGTCGTCGACGTTTCGAATCGCTCTATATATACACGCAAATAAAAGCTTGTTAATAATAATTATGAATAATTTATTCGCAACACACAACATAATGCACCATAAAAATAAGTTACACCTAAAAAGCAATAAAAAAAATAACAATATACATCATAATCAATATACATAAGGATGACAGCACTGGTGATGCTCTATACACCGGCCGTGCCAATATTTCTCGGGAAAACGTCGCCGAGTACCGGAACAATCTTGTATCTGAAGTCGAGTCTTTGCTGAACAAAGTCTCGGATTGGGGGCGACTAAATCTAGTTCAGTTTAATCCTCAGAAGACACAAGTTTGTGCGTTTACCGCTAAAAAGAACCCCTTTGTCGTATCTCCTCAGTTTTAAGGCACTCCCCTTCTTGCCTCAGCCAGTATCGGAGTCCTCGGAGTCGACATATCGAGTGACGTGCAGTTTCGTGGTCACTTGGAAGAGAAGGCCAAATTGGCCTCTAAAAAGCTTGGCGTGCTCAGCAGAGCGGGACAGTATTTCATGCCGGCACACCGCCTGCAACTTTACAAGGCGCAGGTTCAGCCTCACATGAATAGAATAGAATAGAATAGAATAGAATATTTTTTTATTCAATATTGATTATTACATAATACTTATTGAAAGTCATTTTTTATTTACCACTGGTTAGAAAAATACCTCAGTCCTGGGAAGAACCAGCAAGAAACCCAGCGGGACTTTTTTTTAAACATAATTTCACTTAACAATAATTTTGTTTATACAATTTTTAAATGATATTTTCATAGAACCAGCATGGTGGCGATCACCCTATCCCCAGGGGTTATTTTCATTCATGTATTCCTTGATATTATAATAACCCTTCTTGTACAGTTTTTCTTTAATAAAACTTTTAAACTTGTTTATTGACAAACTTTGAATATGTTCTGGGATTTTGTTGTAAAAGCGTATACATTGCCCCATAAATTAATTACTGATTCTGTGGAGTCTAGTAACTGGCATTACAAGCTTATGTTTGTTCCTAGTATTTAAAGTATGCACATCTTTATTCTTATTAAAGCTATTTATGTTTTTATGGACATACATTACATTCTCATAAATATGTTGCGATGCAAAAGTTAATATGTTTATTTCTTTAAAATTTTGTCTGAGGGACTCTTTACAATTTAGGTTATAAATCGCCCGTACGGCTCTCTTTTGCAAAACAAATATAGCTTCAATATCAGTCGCATTACTCCATAGCAAAATTCCATAAGACATTACGCTATGAAAGTAACTAAAATACACTAATCTAGCTGTCTCAACATCTGTGAGACTTCTAATCTTTCTTGCATATGCTGCAGAACTAAGTCTGCTTGCTAATTTAGATATATGGGGGCCCCATTGAAGTTTCGCGTCAATAGTAATACCAAGAAAAACAGTGGTATCCACAAGACTCAACTCCTCCCCATTTAACAGCACATTGGTATTGGAATGTTTTACATTAGGTATTGTAAATTTAATACACTTTGTCTTATTGCCGTTTAAGAGCATATTGTTGGCGTTAAACCAATGTACCAATTTCGATAGAGCATTATTTACATCGTCATAACTAATTAACTGTCGTTTGAGTTTGAAAATCAAAGAGTTATCAGTCAGCAAATAATACTATATCGTGATTGTCCCCTACAAGATAAGGTAAGTCATTAATATAGATTAAAAACAGGAATGGGCCAAGAATCGAGCCCTGAGGAACGCCCATTGATACTACCGATCCGGAGGAACCTTTACCATTAATCACTACTTTTTGAATTCTGTTACTTAAATATGAAGTAATAAGTCTAAGCGCTAAATTTTTTACACCGTAATGTTGTAGTTTCCTGAAATACTGTTCCGGAATTTAATTCTATAAGAATAAGATACAAATAATAATAAGAAGAATTCCGGAATACTGTACCCATATCTGGGCAGGGGCTCCCCAGTGCCAGCTTCTTCCACTTAACCGCATCCAGCGCAGAGCGGCTCGAATCGTCGACGACCGACCCGAGTCCTTTCTGATCGGCTCGATTCATTGGCACTGCGAAGAGATGTTGCATCCCTTTGCATTTTCTTTCGCATGTACCACGGGGAGTACTCTGAGGAATTGTTCGGATTAATCCCAGCCGCCAAATTTCACGAACGCACATCGCGGCAGAACTCCCGATACCATCCACACTATCTGGATGATTGGCGGTCCACCACTGTGTGATTTAGAAGATTTTTTCTTCCTCGCACGACTTCCTTGTGGAATCGATTACCATCAGCGATTTTTCCGGACCGATACGACTTAGGGACCTTCAAGAAAAGAGCCTACTCCTTTTTAAAACCGGCAACGCATTTGCAATTCCCTCCCTGGTGTTGCAGTTGTTCATGGCCGGCGGTAGTCACTTACCATCAGGTGAGCCGCATGCTCGTTTGTCCCCTCTCCTATAAAAAAAAATCCGACTCGGCATGATGCTGCGGCAGTGTTGCACTGCCACAGCACTGTCGATCTGTCGGTGCCTCATATTACCCAAGAATGGTCAGACATATTTCTATTTTACTCATTGTTAATACGTTAAAACAGTTACATTTATGAAAATGTTACTTTCACACTTTTCTCCCGTATCATCGAGTCGTTTACATATATAAATTACACAAAAACATGCATCCAGACCAGAAGTGTGGGAATCAAACCTGCGGCGCGCAGTGATGCTGATAAACGCGTAGACCGCTGCAATACTGTGCCGTCAGTGCACGTACGGTTTTCTTTTGCTGTCTTGTGGTTCCCATATTTTTATTCATTGAAGATTAAAGATTTCCTATATTCAGCTACAAAAACAATGCTGTCATAGTTAATCATTTATAAAGCTGGTTAGGACGTCGTATATTTGGTAAACTACTAAAATAAATTTTCTTTTATATTATTTACTTTTAAAACTGATGAAATATACCGGGCGTAAAAAATGATGCTAAGGGCTGTAGCATTCTGTTTCTATGCAATGCTGTGTTATCTTCTAGATTTTGATTGAAAATAATTTTTGGATTTTTTTTTATAGAATAAGGGTGACAAACGAGCACACAGTCCACCTGATGGTAAGTGGTTGCTGCGGCCCATAGACATGTACATCTATCCTCTATTACAAATCAAAATGTAGATGCGTTGTCACCCGTGAGGACTAAGATGGAATGCCTCATTTCCAGTAAAAAGGGCCTCCGGCCACCTGCACTCACCAAGCGAAACGCAGAGGTAAACCTCTACTTCACGCTGGTATTCTGTGAGGTCGTGGTACCACCCCGGTTCGAGCCGGCCCATCCGTGCGACAGCAAAATCTGCCGTGTGGCTCTACCACTGTTAAAAATTTGGATTTGTTAAAGAAGATAGGATCTTCTAACGATGCAAAAACTCTCTTACTTCCTAAAAGAAAATATTATATGACAACAAAACGGCAAAATTTCGTGTAGTCACGTGTGGAACAAATATGTTAAATAATTTGTTCAGTATCCTTCTAGCTAGTTAGAGTTAACGTTAGTTTTTTCTAAAATCTGAAAAAAATATTTACTCAGAATCCATTATATACCAGGGTGGTCTGAAAAGTTTAGGCAGCTGAATTTATACGTGGCCGTGAGAGCTTGGGACACGATGAACGTTCTGGACGTCCAAAAACTGCAACTACTGACGATAAATTCGCTTAAGTTCAAAAAATAGTGCTAGACAATCGCCGAACTAAAGTGAGAGAGATAGCATAGGCTTTGAAAATGCCCAAAGAACGTAATTTGTCACATATTAAATCAAGTTTTAGGCATGAGAAAGCTGTCAGCGCGTTGAGTGCCGCGTTTGCACTCGTTAGACCAAGAATGTGTTGGAATGAACATTTCCAAGGCTCTGTCGGTGCAGTTTAGGCGCCATAAATCCGAGTTTTGGCACCGATTAATAGAAAGTAGATGAAACTTGGATACACCATTATATACCCGAAACAAAAATACAGGCAAAATAGTGGACTGCAATGGAGGAACCGGCTCCAAAAAAGCAAAACTGTTTTTTCGCCTGGGAAAGTGATGGCGACTGTCTTTTGGAATAGTCATGAAGTTGTCTTAATCGATTATCTTCAAAAATGAAAAACCATTACAGAATCATACTACGCATCATTACTTGACAAACTGAAGGCCGAAATTGCGGAAAAATGGCCACATTTGAAGAAAAAGAAAATCCTGTTTCAACATGACAACGCGCCATCTCACACCTCAACGGTTGCCATGGCGAAAATCCACAAATTGCGGTTTTAAATGCTTGACCACCCGCCTTACTCACCAGATCTAGCCCCAAGTAACTTCTTTTTGTTCCTTCATTTATAAATTGCGCTCGGTGGACAGAGATTTTCGTCAAATGAGGAGGCAATCACCTTCGTGAGCAATTATTTTGCAGAAAAATGCCGAGCATTGTTTGGACGGGTGAGAGAGATGGGAGCATCGCTGGGAGAAGCGTGTAAAGTTACAATTACAAGGATACTACATAGGCTGCACTAAATGTATCGGGAATGGAATATTTACACTGTTCCTGTCATATTAAAATCTTTTTAATTGAAAACTCCTTGGTTTTAAAAATCAAATACCATTTATTTATTTAAAAAAAGATTCTCGGTCTTGTCACAAGGTTTTGTCAAACTTGTTTAGTCGTTGAAAAAATGGAATTGACTCATAGATAAATATATATGTAGCAAGCTAAATTGACTCGAGAAAATTCAAGAGCGATGATTTATTATGACGTTCGAAGTGGTTTAACACAAAAACAGTGTGTTGACCGGATGATTTCTGCATTTGGTGATGAAGCCCCATCTAAAACCACAATTTATCACTGGTTTGCTGAATTTCAACGTGGACGTATCAAGCTCAGTGATGATCCCCGACAAGGTCGTCCAAAAACTGCAGTCACCCAAGAAAACGTTGATGCTGTGCGTAAGCTGATTGAGGAAGATCGACATGTGACATACCGCGAAATTTAGGCACCTTTAGACATTGGCATGAGCTAAATACAAATAATCTTGCATGAACAATTAGGTGTAAAAAAGTTGTTTTCCCGATGGATACCGCATTCGCTCTGTGAAGAGCAAAAAGCGGCTCGCGTTACTTGGTGCGTCAGAACTCTCGAAAGATTCCACGCAGGATCCTCAAATGCTGTATACAATATCGTATCAGGTGACGAATCCTAGATATACGCGTACGAACCCGAAACAAAAAACCAGTCACGAGTTTGGGTGTTCGAAAATGAGTTAAAGCCAACAAAAATTGTTCGTTCACGGAGTGTTGCAAAAAAAATGGTGGCCACGTTTGTCTCCAAAACCGGCCATGTTACGACTATTCCTCTTGAGGGACAAAGAACGGTTAATGCAGAATGGTATGCTAGCATTTGTTTGCCACAGGTCGTTTCTGAACTCCGTAAAGAGAACTGCAACCGCCGCATCATCCTCCATCACGACAATGCGAGTTCTCACACCGCACACAGAACAAAAGAGTTTTTAGAGCAAGAAAACATAGAATTATTAGGCCATCCGCCGTACAGCCCCGACCTAAGCCCTAATGATTTCTATACTTTCCCTAAAATAAAGAATAAATTGCGTGGACAGAGATTTTCATCACCTGAAGAAGCTGTGGACGCCTACAAAACGGCCATTTTGGAGACCCCAACTTCCGAATGGAATGGTTGCTTCAATGATTGGTTCCATCGTATGGAAAAATGTGTCAAATTTCGCGGAGAATACTTCGAAAAGCAATAAATACATTTATAAATAGTAATGTTGTGTCACTTCCTTGATTCCCGAAATTTTCAGTGCCGCCCTCGTATGTAGAAAACTAAACTAAATTTTAAGAAAAAATGTCTTGTATTTTTGTTAGGTCGGAAACTTTTCACACCATGAATCTTGATGTTATCTATCAAAGATTGGATCAAACCTTAGCTTAGCAATACACTTTTCTTCTTTCCCTAATTTAGATTGTATAGCAGGTAAGTACTGCCCATGAATATTTGCAGCGTACTAACAAAAAATTGAATCAGTTTGAGTGAGGATAACAAATGAACCTACTATTGTCATCTCAAGGCTATAAGACTAATAATGCCATCCATGTGATGATTTTTTCAGGCTGGTGGACCACTGTGTGTGTGCACTTCGCATAATATTAGCATATTATGGCCTGTAGCGTGTGGTTGTCTGTTAATCGACACGTCGTTAGAGTCCAGTGATACTCAACTGGTCTTCTCAGAATTAAAGGCGCCTTAGAACGTTACATAGTATTAGTCTCGATTTTCTACATTCTCCTTTAAAACTTTATGAACTTTAATTTATATATATATATATATATATTTGATTCGCTTGGAAGGCGGGTTTTATAATCCCAGGTATTTGGTATGTTGCTATCAGGAAGATTCTGCTGTCCATCTTCTGTTTATCCTTAATGTAGCTTTATCCCAATTTATACACAATGTATACTACCTGCTTATGTGTAAATTTAATTATTTTTGGTATTTTTGTCAATATTTTTCATTTGGTTTGGTACTAACAGTATGTCTATAGAGAAAATAAAAGTGACAAAATTTTGCTGTGAGTTCAATTCAGACGTGGTTAGGAATTGCCTTGGTCGTCATGCTTGTAAGGGAATGACGATCCCACCAGTAGGAAACTTTTCGCGCTTATGACGCTACTGTACGCTTCTATACGTTGTAAAGTCATGCTGCAGATATATTATAGTTGTAGCACGAATGGGTCGGCTTTAATGGGGAAAAGGACCACGCTCTCACAGAATACCACCGCGAAATAGCAGCATAATACTGCTGTGTTTCGTATGGTGAGTGTAGAGAACCCGACTATTCAAATATTAGAGTTAAGAATAGAGGACAGTATAATTAAAGTTATAGTAGCATCAACACGCTTCCTTTCATTGACATATTTCCTATATCACACGATCTTAGTCAACGCGCCTGCATTTTGATTCTTAATCGAGGATAGATGTAGATGTCTGTGGGACACAGCATCCACTTACCATCAGGGGGACTGTGTGCTCGTTTGTCACTTTATTCTCTTAAAAGACGACTGTCCCTATTTCGGGATATTGGTTTAACCGATGCCTTCTATCTCAATCACTAGCAGCCACAGGAATTTTAGTTACATCGCTGATTATATTATGGTTATAATTAAAGAATGAAGTAGGAGTAGTCATCATGTATTAAACAAACAATTATTATACGACATTTACATTATCTACAATAAAAATATAGCAAAAAATAAAAACGCTATCTTTAGATTTGATATCAGTCCCAAGATTGAGCTTATTGTTAAAACTATTCAGAACTTTCTTCACTATCTTCACATTTCATTACATCATCAGTATCACACTCGTCGCCAGAGTGCAACAACTCGTCCGCTACTGCGTGAATCAACTCTTCCTTAAAGTTGGGCTGGATGTCGTCGATATTGAGGACGTCGGCCGCGGGGGACGCTGGTGCGCGTCGCTCTGATCCGCGGCGCACCGATCTACGTCTCACTTGCTTTATAACTTTTAATATCTCCACTTTGGTGGTAAGCTTTTCGTCATCCGTCATCTTCTTGAAGGAGGGTATAAGTGACATGAGGAAGTGCTCATCTTCATCGATGATGTGACGTGTCTCGAACGAGGCGCGCGGTGCCACTTCTGCTATTGCCAACTCTTGGTCGGCACGCCGCCGCAGTACTTGTCGGCGCGCCTTCGTTGACGGTCGGACGCTTCGCTTGCGACTTAAGTATTCATCGAGAAGAGGCGACACAGTCTCATCTTTTTCCTCCTCTTCCGCCGCCTGAATGTGCGGTAACAGGAACAGCATGTACTTGAAGTAAACATACGTCTTCTTCTTAATATTTTTCCCTTCACGTATCTGTTTTTCGATCGCTATTTGTCGTTTGAACGTGTCTCGCAAATTTCGCCACTTTCTTTGCAGGTCTGTAACTATATTGAACAATTATATTTAGATATTTTTCCCTTCATAAATCTGCAACAACGTTACTATTTTATAATATTACTAGCTATCCCTCGCGACTTCGCCCGCGTGGAATTTACTACAATTTCATGGGTTTTAGTTTTAATTTTTGCGCGTAACCCAGATTTTTTTTTTCTAAAATAAAAGTATCCTTAGTAAATGATCCTTACAACATCAGCTATCTGCTAGTGAAAGTCCCGTCAAAATCGGTCCAGCCGTTTCGGAGTTTAGCCGGAACAAACAGACAGACAGATAGACAAAAACTTTTTTTTGTTATTAATATCGTAAATACTTTCATATGAATGTAGTAAAAAGCTATTATTTTAACATTACAAACAGACATTTCAATTTTATTTATTTCTATAGATTTGATACTATTAATAATTAAACAATATTTAATGGTTACAAAATGTCAAGTTTTAATATAATAATTAATGGAATCAGGCGTTACTTGGCGGACATTCACTGTATTAAATAAAATATCACATCTAATAAGTTTTAATGTTAGTACTAGGGTTGCCAACTTCATGCAAGTATTTTATTTTAGAAAGGTATATAGTCTGTGACCCCTGATTCCTAGATTTCTAAATAAAATATGTAGTATACGACACTACATACTTATGCGTTAAACGGAACGCAGCCTTTATCTCGTTCTGAAAGACAAACTATAATCATTTTAGTACTTCGATAATAAATTTAAAAAAAAAACTTTCTGAACTGCACTCGGTATGGTATATTCAGATGACAGTTACTTTTACCTTACATTACCTCTACACTCCATACTTTATATGTCAAAGCATTTCGTTTTTCGCCCCTAGGTAGGTACTGTCCGCTCGATTTTTTTTTTAATTTTCATATAGACTTCTCTAATATTGTATGAATTATAAACATGATTACTTTTTAAATTTCAACAACGTTAATGTTTACAGAGGGTAAATTTCCTATAATAAACAAAATGGAGAGATAAGCACTATTGGGGAAAATTGTAATTTGAATTTTATAAACGTGGTAGAGCCATGCTGCAGCTATATTAGTAGTATAGTTGCAGCACGAATGGGTCGGCTCGACCGAGGAAGGACCGCGCTCTCACAGAATACCAGCGTAAAATATCAGCTTGATGCAGCTGTGTTTCATACGGTGAGCTTAGAGAACCGGAGATCCATTTACTGAAAAAGAGGCGTTCCATCTTAGTCCTCACGGCTGACAACGCATTTTAATTTTGATTCGCAAATGAGGATAGATGTAAATTGTAGATGTCTATGGGCCACAGCAACCACTTATCATCAGGTGGACTTTGTGCTCGCTTGTCAGCCTTATACTATATAAAAAAATCAATGGTATTTTGTAACTTAAATTTACATTGTAATAAAAGCTATGAAGCTATTCTCCGAAATAAAAATCTGTTAATAAAGTTGTTAGCATAAATTATAGCGAAAAAATAAAATATTAATTTGTAACAAACTATAATTTTTGTAATCTTTTGCCATCTATGTGCTTTACTTTTATTGGTAATAGCTAGCAAGTGCTAGCAACCCTAGCTATAGCTAGTACCTACGTGACCTTAATACAAACCATAAAACCTATAGGATAAGTACGCGTTTGTTCGTATTCGTAGTTGATAGTCGTGTACAGGCGACTGAACCGTACAGCTCCAGCCAGCAATCCGTTCCGTGTTCCGAAGGTTTTTTTTAAACCAAAAGTGATTACACATCTGCATTTCGATTCATAATGTTTCGAGTATAGTACATGGAGGTGTCTATATGGGCCCCAGGACTCACTTACGATCAGGTGTACTGTGTGCTAGTTTGTCACCGTGACTTCCATATACAGAATTATAAAATACAAAAATGCGGTGGCAATGGTCCGGCCACATCGTAGGTACTAGCAAGCGTAATGTTGTCAAGTGTCAACTGCTACTAAGTCGTGGCGGCTTCGTAAAATATGCAGTGTGTCGATGAATGCAGGCGGTTCCAAATTGCAAGTCGTGGTAATCTGCGGAGAGACCTATGCCTGTGGTCTTACTCGTGTAATGGGTTGGAACTTAGAATAATGATGATACATGTCACACACCGACCTTTACATTCCTTTTCGTCGGCGCTGTACTTATCCCAGTCGTTGAATAGAGCTTTAGCGATTTCAGTCCACATTTTGTATTTCAAATTGACGTTGGTCTGCTCCGGACTGTTTTTTACGTACAACCCGGGCCATTTCTGAACCTCGCGAATTATGTGCAATGGATGAATTTCTTCCAATAATTTCTTTTTTTTACCGCTTAACGCTAAACTAATTTGAGCGTTTTTTTCTGCCGAAGCCATTGTCTCTATTATCTTATTGTCATTAGTTTCATTTATAAAAGAATCGGCTACCAACTAAACGTAAGTAAGTCATATATTAATCGCCTCCGCACGCACAACTTTGGAGTTCAATAAATTCCGAGTGTTTCCGAACGTAAACGAAGTGTCACGAAACTATTCCCATGTCGTAGTACCTATGATACACAGAACTTTCCACTGATCTGTACTCATATTTGACCAATAAAACGCGTTTATTGTTTATATTTCAAATATTTTACACACGACATAAATTATGCTTTCATTATATAATGAAATAAAACTAAAAAGGTTAATTAGGCCTCGGTCGGCCGTGGTCGTAAAACAGCACTGACTATTACGATAGCTTGCGAAGCGTCACGTCACGACTCGACACCATTCGCGTTCTGCCGGCTGCATTCCTATCCCTTCCCCCTCCGTTCGCTCTTCAGCTCTTCACCTCGCTACTACGCTGTTGTTGATTGATGATACAAGTATAATTAAATACTTATCTACAAACTTTTGCTTTATTGTAAAATTTATCAGTGTTGTTAGAAAACAGACACGATTTAGATATCTTTCCGTTGCTGTTCGGTCCGTATGCGTCATTATGGCGCGTTTAGTAGTAACAGGGCCGACATATCCACATAATACTTAATGACATGTTGTATTTGTTTGCGAATTTTTGAAATAATAGGTAAACAACAAAGTGACAAAAATACCTATAAGGTGTATTTTTATTCATTAAATTACTTTTATTCAAAGTATTTTTAAGTATGTAACTAACGGGGCCATCCATATTTCTGCCACCAGGGCGGCACCACTAGAATGTGAGTTATAATATTTGACAGATTTCATAGCGGGGAAGTTAATTTGTTTGGAAAATGTTAAAGTTATTGTTTCTTTCTGTACTATTAACTATATTTATATTAATAACATTAAAAATAAATAAACCAAACCACAGATATACATATACTTAAGTAGAAAAATTAAAAAAATTGTTAAAATGTTCAAAAAGTTAAAGAGCAAACCACTGACGCATTGTTTTAAGTATTAATATAATACTCTAGTAACTGATAAACTGTTATTAGAAAACAACTTCTCATTGTGTAACAAAAAACTTTACCTCAGTGTCAACTAGCGACATCTGGTGAGCAGAAAATTATTAGCCCTCATTAGCAATAGGTTTTTAAAATTATTATTGATGCCATCTATCGAATAAAAGTTAAACTAACTATTTTCTAATAAGTATATTAGAAGCATAGATAACATATTATCTAAGGTTAGTAAGTTGAGCAAGTGGATGAGTTTGTGTATTTAGGATGTGTGTTTAACAAAGAAGATAGACATAACAAGGATATTGCAGGACGAGTGAATGCAGGACACAGAGTAGATAAATGGGGCACTTCACTCTGTTGTGGGAAGTCAGAATGTGTGTTTTGTGTGGTAGAAGAAGCATGGAAGTAAAACATATGCCTCCCCCATAGATTCTCTCATAGGGAGTTGTGTGATGGGGGATATGTGACATAGTTACCACGCTGGGAAAGCGCGATGGCAACTGAAGATTTTTTTTATTTTTAGTCGTGTTATTAGGAAGACGGTGCTGCCCAGCTTTAAATATTTCGCAAACGGACCCCTGAATTGAAAAGATGTTGTTCTTGAAAGCCCCCAACGTTTTTGAAAGACCTACCCAACGATACTCCACACGGTGGAACAGAGGGGTAAAAAAAATCGACCTCCATTTACTTGTATAGGAAGTAACCAAAAAAAAAAAAAAGTTTCTAAAATTTAATTTTACAGTTTTCTAGGCGTGAATAATATTTATAACTATGCCAAATTACAGATTTGTAGCACCTAGGGTCTCTAAGCAAAACCGCGGACAGCCAATGCCGGATGGACGGACGGACCGATGGACGGACGAGCGGACATGGCGAAACTTTAAGGGTTCCTTGTTGTGAACTACGGAACCTTAAAAAAGAAGTCTATGTTCATCATTGGACGTCGATAATACTGTTTGTGACTGTGTGAATGGATTGTGAATAAATATTGTGGAAGGTATAAATTATATAACTTTGTACATATTACCGCCATCTATCCGTCTGCAGTAAGTTTACTAAGTAATACGATTTTGAGCTTAGTATTAAACAGAAAACTAGGTGTCGTTATAATAATTTTTCTGTTGTTATTTGACGTCATAATATTGGTAATATAACTGGAAATTAATATATTCACGTAATCGTTTGAGACACAATTTAATTATCCTTCTCTATAAATTGAGCTGTTAGTATGGAGTGTAGAGTACAAGGAGAACCATCTTATAAGGGGCGAAAGTTGAAAAAGTGTCCTACTATTTACTAATAATAGAGGTTCGAAAACCTACCACAATAGCGCTGGCGTGAAAAACTACGATATGAACATAGCTGTTGTAGACGGAGTGAAGTCAGCTGAATTCAAATATTTGAAAAACTTTATGACTAGAGTAGTTTGTAAAACGCCAGTATACAAAACCTCTACTATTTACGTAGTGCAAAACCAAGCGGATTGGTCGGTACTTGTTTATTTCTCCATCTCATTATAATTAATTTTGGCGCTTTTTTTAATTTATCCTATGCTACTGCAACGCCACCCTTATTGAACGCGTTTTTAGGGACACTTTTCATATAAGGAGATGGTCCTCCTTCTCTCTACTCTCTCTACACTCCATAGCTATTAGGTACGAAACGAAAATAAAACTGGCAAAGGGTATATGCCTACAACTTGTGTAATTTTTATGTTCTTTTCAAAATTGTGTCTATGATTTATGTTAGAAATGAAATATGTAAACAGAAAAAGCACTTGAAATCTATAACTCAAAATATACGGCAAAGACATCACAATTAGACTAAGAATAGCAACAGCGCCATCTGTTGCATCATTGCAGAAATACGAAATAGCCGTGGTTGGATAGAAAACAAGATGTAATCCAAGATGTGTCCTCCAAACTGAATTTTGGTCACGGTGGTCAGTCTTAACGGAGACTAGACAATAGGCAAGCCATCTGTCCAGGAAAGGATTATAATGTACAAGTTCATGCGAAAGCACGGGTGTACTCTCACGGGTGTATCTACTTTCATAGTCCGAGAGGTCAACAATCAGATGATATCAAAGAGCGAAACAAAGATATGTTTTATAAAGTGAGGCAGAAAATTTCCGGAATATTGCGTATTGGTGGACCACTAAATACGAATTGGCACAACTTGCGATATTATTTGGAGTGTTCTAATTAATCTAAACAATTCCATAGAGCAATCATCATTATACAAGCGATGAAAAATGCAAAAAGATAGAACTCTTTTCGCAAAGAACTCTGTCCTAAACAGTTTGAGCTGCTTTTGGTTGCATGCGGTTAAGTGGGCAGCTTCAACTATTTCCTATCATTTGTCAGTCGTCGATCCCCTAAGAATTAAACACTTGCTAGGCAACAGGGTTGTCGGAATCATGAAGCAAATACAAAGAGGAGACGTTGTAATTCAATTTCACTATGTAACAACGCGTGACAATTTGCGGGGTGAGGGGATGCAAAGCCCCGCCCACTTTACCACATCTACATCTACCGATAAATAGTAAAACTACTCGAATCTTGCCATATCGATGTTGATATGTAGCTTAGCTACCTTGACGGTAGATGGCGGCATGTCCACAAAATGTTATAAAGTATAAAAATAATATTTTGGCGATTAAAATTTCTTTATGTCTGAATGCAAAACGAATTTCAGCACCTTCGTATGATTATTTTATCATTACTGAGCTCTACGTACCTTTATATTTTTAGTTTACAGGACACAAAGTGTCGCCATCTAATGTGGAATATATTTAATTATATTTGAAAGCCGACGCAAAGAGATTTTTCTAGAACTATTTTAATAAATTAGGTGTAAAATTATTTACAAATCAAATGTGATGCCATCCATAGCATCGGAGCGTCTATCTCATGAAGCAAATACATTCAGACAAAGAAATTTTAATCGCTAAAGTAATATTTTTATAGTTTTCATAATAATTTTGGGAACAAGCCGCCATTTATCGTCAAGTAAACCTCATAAAAAAATAACAACAAGACAGGGCCGCAATTAGAATTCAATTATTTTACCCAGTGACCCAACATTCAATATTAAAATGAAGGAAATTGTACTTGGCTGATTTTTACGAAATGTTTAAGTTATATTTAAGTGACATTCTGACAGTGCCGTGTAGTGGCGGTTGAGAATATCCACTACCCCATATCTTCCCGTGAGTGTCGTAAAAGGCGACAAAGGGACACAGGCAGGAGATGGGCAGCAGCATCTTCCTGGTAACGGCAAAATACAATAAAAAACTGCGGTTGCCAACCCGCTCGCCAAGCGTGGCAACTATGGCAATATACCCCCCATAATGAAAGTTACGAAGAGACGGCCCCCAGTCCCCGGCGGCCCCGCTATTCCTGGCTACGGTGGCGACCATGGTAACGGCGGGGCAGGGGGTGCTAAGAATCTCCGGTGGAGGTTCGGTTGCCACCTACAACGACTTGACCTGGCAACATACAACGCACGGACCCTGAGGACTGACGAGAAGATTGTGGAGCTGGAAGAAGAGATAGACAAGTTACGCTGGCATATTATAGGATTATCCGAAGTCCGAAGAGAGGGGGAGGACACGGTAATCCTCGAATCCGGCAACTTGTTCTATCACCGGGAGGGCGACCATCTGTCCCAAGGAGGTGTCGGATTTATCGTCCACAAGTCTCTCGTTAACAACGTTGTAAAGATTGAGAGTGTGTCGAGGAGGGTTGCGTACCTTATACTCAGAATCACCAAACGGTATTCGCTGAAGGTCATACAGGTTTACGCACCAACCTCGGCACACCCCGATGAGGAGGTGGAGGAAATGTATGAGGATATCTCTAGAGCCATGCATTCCTCCAGAACCCAATATACGGTGTTAATGGGAGACTTCAATGCAAAACTAGGCACAAGAGAGAACGGTGAGCTGAAAGTGGGGAAATTTGGAATAGGGCAACGGAACCCAAGGGGCCAGCAGCTGGCCGACTTCATGGAGAAAGAGGGACTCTTTATGATGAACTCTTTCTTCCAGAAGCGGCCCCACAGGAAGTGGACCTGGTCGAGCCCCGACGGTTCGACAAAAAATGAGATTGACTTCATTATGACGACCAAACGACAACTGTTCAGTGATGTCTCAGTGATCGCGAGGGTGAAAACCGGCAGCGATCACCGAATGGTTAGAGGCACACTGAACCTAAACGTTAAGTTGGAGAGGTCTCGTCTAATGAAGTCAACGCTCCGTCCCCCTCGTGCTCTAATCCAAAGTCCCGAAACCTTTCAGCTCGAGTTACAAAACCGTTTTCAGTGCCTAGAAGACTGCAATGAAGTGGACGATTTGAATGACAAGCTCGTGGAAACTGTCCATGCGGTCGGAGCTAAGTTCTGCAAGACCCGCCGCAGAAGAACACAAAAACTCTCCGATCACACTCTTAATCTCATGGCTGTTAGACGGGAGATGAAGCTACATTCTTCAACAGATTTGACAGCATACAGGCAACTGAACAGACAGATCTCCAAATGCATGCGGCGGGACTTACGCAACTTCAATACAGCTCGTATTGAAGAAGCGATCGAGCGGAACCAAGGCTCCAAAGTCTTTGCCAGAGATCTGTCTGCCAGAAAGAGCCAACTGTCAAAGCTGAAGACCGAATGTGGCAGCATCGTTTCCGGGGCACCTGAGATTTTGAGTGAGATTGAGAGGTTCTATGGGCAGCTGTACACGTCATCGTTGGAGCCACACGCAAGTGTGAGTAACGATCCAAGAGCGAGTCTTATCCGACATTATTCCGATGATATCCCGGACGTCAGTCTGAGCGAGATTAGAATGGCTCTCCAGCACCTTAAAAACGGCAAGGCCCCAGGCGAGGATGGAATTACAGCGGAGCTTCTGAAAGCGGGTGGAAAACCGGTACTTGAAGTCCTTCAGAAGCTCTTTAATTCCGTCCTCCATGGTGGCATTACACCGGAGGCGTGGAGCAGAAGTGCGGTGGTCTTGTTCTTCAAGAAAGGCGACAACGCTCTCTTGAAGAACTACAGACCGATTTCCCTTCTGAGCCGCGTCTACGTGCTGTTTTCGAGAGTCATTACGAATCGTCTCGCGCGCAGACTTGATGACTTCCAGCCTCCCGAACAAGCCGGTTTCCGAAAGGGCTTTAGCACCATAGACCACATACATACCCTACGGCAAATTGTACAGAAGTCCGAGGAGTACAATTTGCCACTATGTCTGGCGTATGTGGACTATGAGAAAGCCTTTGATTCCGTCGAAATTTGGGCGGTGCTGCAGTCCCTTCAGCGGTGCCAAGTTGACTCTCGGTATATCGAAGTGTTGAAGTGCTTGTACAGTAGGGCTACGATGGCTATCCGAGTACAGAACCAGAGTACGAAACCTATCCAATTGCAGAGAGGTGTAAGACAGGGTGACGTCATATCCCCGAAACTCTTCACCGCTGCATTGGAAGACGTTTTCAAGCTTCTGGACTGGAAAGGATACGGTATCAACATCAATGGCGAGTACATCACTCACCTTCGATTTGCCGACGATATAGTCCTTATGGCAGAATCGCTGGAGGACCTAAGCACTATGCTCAATGACCTCAATAGTGTTTCCCAACGGATAGGTCTTAAGATGAACATGGACAAAACAAAGATCATGTTTAATGTCCATGTCACACCTATGCCGGTAGTTGTTGGGAACACTAAGCTCGAAGTTGTTGACGAGTATGTTTACCTGGGACAAATAGTCCGACTAGGTAAGTCCAACTTCGACCGAGAGGTCAATCGACGGATTCAACTCGGCTGGGCAGCGTTCGGGAATCTACGACACATCTTCTCGTCAGACATACCTCAAAACCTTAAAACGAAATTGTACAACCAGTGCGTGTTGCCAGTGATGACTTACGGAACTGAGACGTGGTCCTTCACTGCTGGCCGTATGAGGAAGCTCAAGGTCGCTCAGCGAGCTATGGAGAGGGCTATGCTCGGAGTTTCTCTGCGTGATAAACTCAGAAATGAGGATATCTGCAGTAGAACCAGAGTGACCGACATAGCCCAACGGATTAGTAAGCTGAAGTGGCAATGGGCCGGCCATATAGCTCGAAGAACCGACAACCGATGGGGAAGAAAGGTTCTCGAGTGGCAGCCTCGTACCGGCAAGCGAAGTGTAGGGCGTCCCCCCACTAGATGGAGTGACGACCTGGTAAGATATGCAGGAAGTCAATGGATGCAGGTGGCTCAGGACCGTGCTTTGTGGCATTCTTTGGGGGAGGCCTATGTTCAGCAGTGGACTTGTGAAGGGCTGTAATGATAAGTGACATTCTATATGCAAAGAATCACTTAAATATAATTTAAATATGTTTATCTTTTCGTGAAAGTCAATCTTCAAGAAATATTTATTTTATCCATAAAATAAAGTCTCTTTGAAACTAAATATTCTATGTTCAATATTAAGTAGGATATTTAATTTGGAACTAAATATCCTACTTATGTCACTAATATTATAAAGGCGACATTTTGTGTGTTCTTTATGTCTCCTTGAGCTTATTCCACACTAAGTATGTACTGTGTATGTGTAATTTTTTCACGCAGTAACGGCTGGACTATTTTTTATGTGTGGGCTCTGAGGGAGAACAAATAATAGACAAATTATTATAATTAATATAATTTTATTTACAAATCAATTAAAATATAAATATTTTATTCCAAATTAGGCATCCGAATGCACTTTTTGAATGCCAATCTAAGAACATTAAATTGTATTTAAGTGATTCTTTGTATATAGATTGTCACTTAAACATAACTTAACATTCCGTAAAAATCAGCCTAAGTTCCTGCATTTTAATATTAAAAGTTGTGGATTACTGGGAAAAATAATTGAATTCTAATTAGGGCCCTGTCTTTTTGTTATTTTTATGAGGTTTACTTGACGAGAATACGGCCTGTTCTCAAAATGATTATAAACTATAAAAACAATATTTTACGATTAAAATTTATTTATGTCTGAATGCAAAACAAATTTCAGCACCTTCGTATGATTATTTTATCATTACTGAGCACTACGAACCTTTATATTTTTAGTTCACATGACACAAGGTGTCGCCATCTAGTGTCGAATATATTTAATTATATTTGAAAGCCGAAGCAAAGAGATTTTTCTAAAACTATTTTAATAAATTAGGTGTAAAATTATTTACAAATGAAATGTGATGCCATCCATAACATCAGAGCGTCTATCTGAGTAGTTTTTACACAATAAAATACAACACTTCATCCTTTTCTTCTTAATACTACGAAAATACACCGATTTGCGATTTTTTCAACACATAAGCGCACAGGACGAATGCTGACAGTATACTAACTAAAGCCACGCCCACTATGATGACATCAGGACCTACTTAGAATCACAGTGCACAGTTGATTATGCCGTCTCCCCTTTGTATTAGCTTCATGGTCGGAATCGATATTTTTAAATTTATGAAAATTAATAAAACCTACATTTATCCTCATTTAAGGATGAAATGCAGATACGTTGCTAATGCCCTTGAGCCCTCAGATGGAATGCTTCCTTAACAAGACCGGTCCGTACAGCCTACGGAACATACCAACATTTTGCTGATAGGTGTCTAAGGATAGATGTAGATGTACAATGTACACCTACACTATACCAATCACTTGCCATCAGTTGGATTGTGCGCTCGTTTGTCGCCATAAAAATTGTTTCTAAACTATGTTTTTGCTGGTTCAGTCGCTTTTTTAACATATATTGCATACCTTAAGCGAAAGCGCAAGGTAATGTTCTACTATCGCCTAAAAATTAAAATTCCAACATTTTATCGAATAAAATCGTATCTAGCAATCATATTATACATATAAATGATATAAAAAGCACATTGTTAGAAAGATTAATGATTGTTGAACTTATTAATAATTTTTTTAAATCGATTAATTGCTATTTTTAAATAAAAAAAGGGTTTTAGTGGCTTATGGTGTGGATTTATCATGTCCCTGTGGCTTGTAAACACTATAACTTTTGAAAATATCAATTGTTTAACTCAATCTATTTTTTAATCTCTTCATCTATCATGTGGGAAGCCACTGAATGTAAATGGCAGTGTAATTTTGTTTTGTTTAGCTATAATTAATTTTTTTCGGCTCCAAAATGGCGAAATTTTCGTTGATTTGGTTGCCTCGTATATAAATTGTTTCTGTAAATGGGGATCTACAGCCACAGAGTAGTTTAGTTCACAGAGTACCTTTGTATTAAGTTTAGTTCGGCTTCAGTCGCCGTCGTGAGTGGACATCACAGAGTACTTGTGGACATTGTTTCGGTTGTTTTCAGCGGCTCAAAAAGATCGCTGTACAAATACACAATATTCGAATAACCAAATTTCTTAAATACTTGATTATAATAATAATAAGAGATTTTTTTATTACAATATTTAAAAGCACAGAATAAATAATAGTAGTACGTACTAAAAGTAAATAGTATAATTTTTTTTGTCATGGGTGTCATTTTCATGGTTTTCGAGGGTGTTGAAGCCGATAGTGCTATCGAAATGTAAATCCAAGATGGCGGCTGCAATTGATATAAATTTTTTCATCATTGGTGTCATTTTCATGGTTTTCGGGGGTGCTGATGCCGATAGTGCTGTCGAAATGTAAATCCAAGGTGGCGGCTGCAATAGATATCAAGTTTTTCATCTTGGGTGTCATTTTCATGGTTTTTGAGGGTGTTGAATCCGATAGTGCTGTCGAAATGTAAATCCAGGATGGCGGCTGAAGTTGGTAACAAATTTTTCATCTCGGGTGTCATTTTCATGGTTTTCAAGAGTGTTGAAGCCGATAGTGCTGTCGAAATGTAAATCCAAGATGGCGACTGCAATAGGTATCAATTTTTTCATCATGGGTGTCATTTTCATGGTTTTCGAGGGTGTTGAAGCCGATAGTGCTGTCGAAATGTATTTAAACTACTTTAATAATTCCGTATAAACATGTTATACGTAATTTTTTTAATGCGCTTAAGGTATGCCCAATTGGATTTACCAATATTATTTTCACCAATTATGCGGATGCGTCCTACCCAGATCTATCATATTAATCATAAATCTATTTTAAAAAGTTGGATCGTCTGCTTAATAATTCCAAGAGGTATAATTTCGATTAAACTTTGCATGACATATTCTTCTAAGGCGTAGCACTGGAATTTATTTATTTTAAAATAACCAATATCTCCTTCTTATCTAAAGTATTTTTTTAAAATTTTAAATTACATAACGATTTCGGAAAATTCTTCAAATTGTAATGTACTGTTTATGATCTAATGCGATGATGGGATTCAAAACGTTTGTTAAGTTGAATGGTTGTACATTGTAACGTACGACTGACAAAGAAAAATTGTACTATCTAATCTATAACAGTTACAAGGTAATTTATTAAAGCGATTCTTTCGAAATAAAACCACGTAAGCATTGCGTATAATATGTACTGCGCGCGACATCACCATTTTTTCTGCCGACTTCCAAAAAGGAGAAGGTACTCAATTCGAGTGTATGTTTTTTTTTTATGTGTGTTACCTCATAACTTTGTACTGGGCAAACCGATTTGGATGATTCTTTTTTTATATGAAAGCTGATAGTTCTCGTGTGGTCCCATATGAATTTGATCAAGGTCAGACCAATGGTTATTGAGTTATTCTTAAATAACCTATATTGAAGTCGCTTATATTGAAGTCGGCTGTACAAATTTATTAATTTTAAATTATTAAATTTCAAGTTATATATTTTAAAGAACCGGATACCCTTTTAGTTGGAAACGAGGCATTCCTCAGTCCTCAGGGGAGACAACGCAACTGCATTTAGATTTTTAATTAAGGATAAATGTAGATATCTATGGGCCACAGAATTCACTTAGCATCAAGTGGACTGTGTGCCCGTTTGTCACCCTAATTATATAAAAGAAAGAGATGCAGACAAGCTAAGTCCACTTGATGGTAAGTGGCTACTGAAGCCCACGGACATCTGCAACCAACTTCAAACGAAAAAGGCTGAAAAATGCATTATGGCTCCTGAAAAAATGCCGTTAGTTATGTTGCCTTTCAAACTATAACACTGCAGAAGATGTATTGCTGTGGATGAGAGGACTTACAGACCCTTATAGACAAGGAAGTAGTAGTAGTAGTTTAACAGTGGTAGAGCTAAGCGGTGGCTTTTGCTGTCGCACGTATGGGCCAGCTCGAACCGGGGTGGTACCACGACCTCACAGAATACCAGCGTGAAGTAGAGGTTTACCTCTGCGTTGCGCTTGGTGAGTGCAGGTGGCCGGAGGCCCAATTCCCCCCCCCCCATCAACATGGTAGTGGAATTAAATAAAAGATTACCCCAGGAGGGTACCAGCACCCCTGGAGAATCCCTCGCTGAGCATCCACGACCAAACTACTCCACTTCTGGGCGTGGGTGCTCAGGCTGCCCCGCGTATTCTGGGGGGGGGCGAAATTCCGCTCAAGACGAAACCTGCTCGGGGCAAGCGGAGCAAGAAGACAAAGGCAACCCCTGCCACGCTTACCGTGGATTTCTGCAATATCAGGGGACTTCATTCAAACCTTAACGCCGTCCACTACCATCTGGAGATAGCTAAGCCGGCCTTGCTCTTTCTTACCGAGACACAGGTGTCCTCTCCGGCTGATGCTTCGTATCTCTCCTACCCGGGGTACAAATTAGAACACTCGTTTGTGCCCCGGGCTGGAGTTTGCGTCTATGTCAGAGAGGATATCTGTTTTCGACGCCTCGGCAGCCTTGAAGGTACGGACCTGTCCATCCTATGGCTGCGCGTAGACAGCGACGACCATCCCCGCGTCTACGGGTGCCTCTATAGGTCCCATAGCGGTAATGCCGACACAGACCGACTCATAGACCACGTCCAAATGGCTGCAGACTCCGTGCTACAACAGGTCCCATCCGCAGAGATCGTGATACTCGGTGATTTCAACGCCCACCACGCTGAATGGCTTGGTTCTCGTTTAACCGATCATGCGGGTAGATCTGTCTATGACTTTGCTTTGGCATATGGTCTAACACAACTGGTTACTTCGCCTACGCGGATCCCAGATGTGGAAGACCATGTACCTTCCCTGTTGGACCTTCTGCTGACCTCTCATCCGGACGGATATCAGGTCTCCGTCGATGCCCCTCTGGGCTCTACGGACCATTGTCTGATCCGGAGTACGGTGCCACTCACGCTCCAATCGCAGTTGCGATCTACAGCTTGCCGCCGTGTTTGGCACTATAGGTCAGCTGATTGGGACGGGATGCGGTCTTTTCTTGCATCCTAACCTTGGGGCCGGGTTTGCTTCTCGCCGGAAGATCCCAGCGTTGTTGCCGATTCTGTTGCTGATGTGGTACTTCAGGGTATGGAACTTTTTATTCCATCCTCTGTGGTGCCCATCGGAGGCAGATCCCAGCCATGGTTTGGTCGCTCCTGTAAAATAGCATCACGCTATAAGCAGGAGTGCTACCAGGCCTGGGCTGACGCATCAACGTCTCGGGATGTAAACACCAGCGCACTTAAAAAGAAGTATAATTCTGCCTCCAGGTCCTTCAAAAGCGTCATTGCCAAGGCAAGGTCTGAGCACATCGGCAGAATTGGCGAGAAGCTAGTTCGCCTTCCTTCGGGAACCCGTGCATTCTGGTCTCTCGCCAAGGCTGTCCAAGGGAACTTCTGTCAGCCATCTCTTCCATCTCTGCACAGAGAGGATGACTCACTGGTCCATGCCGCAAAGGAGAAAGCCGATCTGTTGAGCTCTCTTTTTGCGTCCAACTCGACTCTAGATGACGGGGGGAACACACCGCCGACCATCCCGCGATGTGAGTACTCCATGCCGGATGTGCGATTTACACAACGGTCGGTCCGCAAAGCACTCTTCTCCCTGGACGTCAACAAGTCGAGTGGGCCCGATGGAGTCCCTCCCATTGTGCTGAAGACGTGTGCTCCGGAGTTGGCACCGGTTTTAACGCGTCTTTTCCGGTACTCCTACTCCCAAGGCGTAGTCCCGAACTCATGGAAGACAGCTTTGGTGCATCCGATCCCTAAAAAAGGCGACCGCTCAGACCCGTCCAACTACAGGCCTATTGCCATCACCTCCTTGTTCTCCAAAATAATGGAAGCCATTATAAACTGCCAGCTCATGAGGTACCTTGAGGATCACCAGCTGATTAGTGACCGCCAGTACGGTTTTCGTCGGGGTCGATCAGCTGGTGATCTTCTAGTCTACTTAACTCATAGATGGGCGGAGGCAGTAGAGTCCAAGGGGGAGGCATTAGCCGTTAGTTTGGACGTAGCGAAGGCCTTTGATCGGGTCTGGCACAAAGCGCTTCTTTCGAAGCTTCCTTCCTATGGGCTTCCCGAGAAATTGTGCAAATGGATCACCAGTTTCCTTGCTGATCGGAGCATCAAGGTCGTTGTAGACGGTGAATGCTCTGATTTCAAGCCTATCAACGCTGGTGTTCCACAAGGCTGCGTGCTATCACCAACGCTGTTTCTCCTGCATATCAATGATATGTTGTTAACTGGCAGCATTCATTGCTATGCGGACGACAGCACTGGTGTCAATGCCTTATATACCGGCCGTGCCAATATTTCTCGGGAAAACGTCGCCGAGTACCGGGACAAACTTGTGTCTGAAGTCGAGTCTTTGCTTAACAAAGTCTCGGATTGGGGGCGACTAAATCTAGTCCAGTTCAATCCCCAGAAGACACAAGTTTGCGCGTTTACCGCTAAAAAGAACCCCTTTGTCGTATCTCCCCAGTTTCAAGGCACTCCCCTTACTGCCTCAGCCAGTATCGGAATCCTTGGCGTCGACATATCGAATAGTGTGCAGTTTCGTGGTCACTTGGAAGGGAAGGCCAAATTGGCCTCTAAAAAACTTGGCGTGCTCAGCAGAGCGAGACAGTATTTCATGCCGGCACATCGCTTGCAACTTTACAAAGCGCAAGTTCGGCCCCACATGGAATACTGTTCTCATCTCTGGGCCGGGGCACCCCAGTGCCAGCTCCTTCCACTTGACCGCATCCAGCGCAGAGCGGTTCGAATCGTCGACAACCGAGTTCTTTCTGATCGGCTCGATACACTGGCACTGCGTAGAGATGTTGCATCTCTTTGCGTATTTTATCGCATTTATCACGGGGAGTGCTCTGAGGAATTGTTCGGACTAATTCCGGCCGCTCAATTTCACCATCGCACATCGCGACAAAACTCGCGTTACCATCCATACCATCTGGATGATTGGCGGTCCACCACTGTGCGATTTAGAAGAAGTTTTCTCCCTCGCACGACTTCCTTGTGGAATCAATTACCACCAGCGATTTTTCCGGACCGATACGACTTAGGAACCTTTAAGAAAAGAGCTTACACCTTTCTAAAAGGTCGGCAATGCATCTGCAATTCCCCTGGTGTTGCGGTTGTTCATGGGCGGCGGTAGTCACTTACCATCAGGTGAGCCGCATGCTCGTTTGCCCCCTATTCTATAAAAAAAAAAAAAAAAAAAAGGAAGATATAGAGCTCTACCATCTAAAGAGCGCGTAGAAAGTTGTTTGAAAATTTTGATGGATGGAGGATTGTTACGTTTGTGGATCCGTAAAATGAAAAAGTCTGTAGTCAGTTCGGAAAGACAACCATAGCAGATTTAAGATCGCTCGCTCTTCGTAGTAGGAAGTCTTCATTAAAGTGTGATGTGAAAAATCGTGATGCAAAAAATATATAATATGTAATCACAATTATGTATTTGACCTGTGATTTAACTGTATTGGAGTTGTGCTTCGCCATAGATTTTAAAGAATTATTTAAAATCTAGATGTGATTTCACTTTTCCGTCACAACTGTTCTCTGTTGCTCAGACCATTCAACAAAATATTGTTGTAATTGGCATAAATAAATAAATAATAGACAGTAAATTGCGTCCGGCAATAAAATAAGTATTTTTCAGTTCAGTTTTTCGTTAAGTTTCGCATATGCCATGACTGAACTTGTTTTTAGCCCTACAGCCCTAATAATAATAAAATATGGCAGTTCTTGTATTTAAAGCCTGATGTGTATACTGGTAGATCATTATTCCGCTATGCGGTCCCTAACAATTAAACGACCATAAATATGTATATTATAATATATGTAAACCATTAGCTAATCACGTGAGTGTTGTAATTGTAAAAGAATTGTGAAGAGGAAAATTGATAAATAAGTTTCAATTACTATTAGTTTTTCAAATTCTAAAGAAAAGTCATTTGGTAGTCCTCGATGTCGCGTTAGTTATTTGAGATGTAAGTGATGCTGGCAGCGTGGCGACGTGGTGCGTCGTGGTGCGTTGTGGTGGCATGTGTCAGTCGTGAATGCTTCGGTCAGTTCACCCGGGTAAATGTATTGATGATTGCAATCACATTTTTTAACGATCCGGTACAAACGATTGACAGAAGCTATATAACCTGTGAACTACGAGTATGATAGACTGTTTGCTAGGATTGTTAATGTAAAAGTACATATCTTTCGCGAGTAGGCTATTTTCTACTTAGTAGGTACATAATATTCAAAATAATTGTGATAATCGCTTCGACCAATCTATACTAGTATTATAAGTCAGAAACGCTTGTTTTGTGAGTTTGAGTTTGAGATAGTCATGGAAACAAGTTACTTTTACGACTGTAAATTACTTTTTTATCTAGCACATGTATATACATGAGATACCAAAGCGTTTCATTAATTAAATAAACCTAGCAAGCTAACAGCATAGCAAAGTGGCGAAGCAATCAGCTTTGTAGCGGTTTCTAACGGAAAAAAAATTTTTCAAAATAGGAGGTTTAGATGCCTGGGTGATCAGTAATCGATTGCTGAAAACAGAATTTGAAAATTCGAAACCGTTCTTGAGATAATCGTGGGACAGACGGACAGACGGACGGACAGACGGACAGACGGACAGAAATCGTGAAATCAATAAGTGACTTCCCAAGCTTCGCCACTTAATAATAAATATTATTCAAAATATTAAACCATTTAAGTACACACAGTAAGTTGAGAACACTATGCAATATATGAATAAGCAGTTAAATGAAGTATTTATTTGTGTTCGATCGAAACTGAATGAACTGGGTTCGCGAACCGCCACCGACCAAGGAGTATAGTAATGAATGACTCACAGTTCACAGTACTGAAATCAGAAATAATTTTATACGTGGTAGAGCCACGCTTCAGCTACATTATAGTTGCAGCACGAATTGGTCGGCTCAACCGAGGAGGACCGCGCTCTCACAGAATACCAGCGTAATACACAATACACAATAATAGCAGAATAACAGTAGAAACTTTTTACGGTAAACAAGGTCTCAAAATCTCAGTCCTCAGGGTTGACAACGTATCTGCATTTTGATTCTTAATTGAGGATAAATATACGTCTATGGGTCACAGCATTCACTTACCATCAGGTGGACTTTGTGCTCGTTTGTCTACCTTATTCTATAAAATATCCATTTGAATGACCGACCCGAATGGACCGGTTCGTATGACGAGTCAATACTTGAATGTTCAGTTCACTAGAAGTGAACGATTGACACATGTGTATTGTGGTGACGTTGTGGTGGTGTAGCGCAGCGGCGCGGGCCGGCCCCGGCAGACCGGCAGTGGGGCAGTGGCAGTGGTTCCCGCTCAGCGCTGCGTGCCGCACGCCCGCGTCCGCGCTTCTCGCGCGATCGAAAATGCTCTCCGAGCTCTCCTACGAGAGTCGACATAGAACACTCTTCTGAAATCCCCTTTGGGAGTCGAACGTGGTTCTTAGCTCGAAGTCTCGCCCGTACGTGCAAATACCAGTCAGTCCAACCACCGATTGTGAACCACCCTCCACCGCAAGTACTGAAGACCCGAGGACCGCTCCGACCCTACACAGTCAGTATCGATTTCCCACCTGTTCCAATTTCCTAACAAGTGCTTGGTATATGATACACGCGGTACCCTAGTTTTTAATAATTCACAAGAGGGATTCAAAATAACATGAAAATCGTGTTATGTGTTCTGTACAGTTGTTCAAACAACATGCTACAGCCAAGAATATTTTAAATAATTTATAACATAATCTAAAATTTTTTTTTAGTTTTGTTTGATATTGATATTAGTGAAGAATATTTTTGTCAAGTAAATATTATTAGATTTCTTAAGCCTATAATTTATAATTTAAAATTAAAAATTTTGTACAGCCGACTTCAATATAGGTTATTTAAGAATAACTCAATAACCATTGGTCTGACCTTCATCAAATTCATATGGGACCACACGAGAACTATCAGCTTTCATATAAAAAAAGAATCATCGAAATCGGTTCACCCAGTACAAAGTTATGAGGTAACACACATAAAAAAAAAAAAAAAAACATACACCCGAATTGAGTACCGTCTCCTTTTTGGAAGTCGGCAGAAAATTAAAAATTTTGTACAGCCGACTTCAATATAAGCGACTTCAATATAGGTTATTTAAGAATAACTCAATAACCATTGGTCTGACCTTGATCAAATTCATATGGGACCACACGAGAACTATCAGCTTTCATATAAAAAAAGAATCATCGAAATCGGTTCGCCCAGTACAAAGTTATGAGGTAACACACATAAAAAAAAACATACACCCGAATTGAGTACCGTCTCCTTTTTGGAAGTCGGCAGAAAATTGAATCACTTGCAATAATGAATATAAGGTCTCTAATATTTGTGCATGATCAACACGACCTTACGATGGAATCTTTGATCTTGACACGAAATCTCAGATTCATTAAAAAGTTGTTCTCGTGAGGCGAACGCCTGTTAAGAACAGCTGAATTAGAAGTCTATCATCAAGCGCCTTGTAGTGGTATTTTATTTTAAAAACTGAAGTGACAAACGAGCTGCTAGTCCATATGATAGTAAGTCGCTAATGCCGACTTTGGATACTGAGGCAAACTACAAATAAAGAAGGCTCCAGACGCGTTGTCACCTGTGAGGACTGAGATGGACTTCACAGGTGCTACCACTTTACGGCAGAAATAGTTGTAAGAGACTTAAAAGGAGTCTTAACATCTCGTAAGAAGTGATATGCAAAAGTAAACGTGGAGAGATCAATAACTGATGCTACTTTCTACTCACTGCTCTATGTTTTCTTATCAATGACGGCATTGTGCTCTATGATATATCACAAGAAGGATATTATTATAATGCGAGGAACTTGCGCGCTAGGATTTTCCCAAGTTGTAACTAGCTACCGTTTTCACACAAACATATCTGTAAATTAAAAGCAATAACCACATTTTGCCTTTGTTATAAGAACGCTTAAAAGTAAAAAAAAAAATACAATAAAGTAGCCTGTAAGCTATTTGCCTATATGCCTGCTGCTGGGCATTGACCTCTTATTTAGGGCAAGGAAATGTCCGCCGCGCTGCCCCCATGTGCCCTATGCGTGATGGCGGGCTAAACACAGTGATTTCTTATATTTACGCGATAATAATATGTCATAAAATTGAACATGAAAACACTGGAGCGATCACCAAATTCCCATGATTACTATCAATCACGTAGAATTGTAATGAAAATGAAAAATTGTAAATAAAATTGTTACTTGCAATAAGAACCGTTTTATCGCCCGCTCTGCGGTGTTTTCGGTGACCCGACTGTTCGGGTGCTTTACAGCACAGACCCATTGGGTCACGGACGGAACGAAACGTCGGGAGTTAATAAAGTTAGAATCAATCGCGATAAAATCCGTAAAATTAGTTTCAATTAATGTGCTAAACATGGCTTATATTTTTTATATAATTTCTTAGAAATGCAAGTTTTCTCACGATGTTTCCTTTACCGCAGAGCAGTCGGTAAACTTGTACTTATTGCAATTTACAATTCAATTTACAACAAAGATTGATGTAATCATGGGAATTTGGTGATCGCTATTAACAGCATGGTAATATACCCATATTATCATATTCAATTTTATAACATGCTCGCGTTTTATGGATTTTTGTTTAAGAAATAAGAGAGCACCCATGGGTCACGGGGGGACAGAGGTGTTTGACTCCCCGATGTCATAGTTGGCCCGGCTACCTTCAGTTTATAAATATACATTTTTGTTCTTATCTATGCAAAACGAGCTTACAGTATCTTGAAGTCTTGCTTACCACCATGCTTCAGTTTGGATTTAGTTTTATTTATTATGGAATCCCAAGCAGATGGTAGCACCCGTCCATTATCTCTATAGAAATTAGGATATTTATTAATTTCAATAGCCTCGCATATCATCCTTGGTAGGAATCGGTGATATCGCAAAATTATTTAAATGAGTGGTATTTAATTATTATTTTCAATCTAAATAATAATTATAATTTACCCAGGCAAAGCCGGAGGGGGTCGCTGGTCGTAAAACAAAGTCTATTCGGACCGGCAAACTATGTCTTAGTGCTTAAACGTATTGTGAGTAGCAAAAATGATATTAATTTTGAGCTGCGATTTACAGTTTCCATTCTTATCACGGCACTAGAGCTTTATTTATTTATTTATTTTAAAGGACATCCTACAGCAGTTACAATACATACTATTTATTGCTTTCTATCTTTGCATTACATACTATGCTTATTGAACTACAAATTACAGGTTGTCACAACATGATTAAAAATGGCAAAAAAAAAGGTACGAAAATTTAAGAACAGGGCCAATATATATAATATAACATAAATAAATATAAAATACATATCAGAGGTGCATCACCCACTGAGAATAATTTTTCTTTTATAATTATGTATTTATTCTTTTTTATAGGATAAGGGTAACAAACGAGCACACTGTCCACCTGATGGTAAGTGGTTGCCGTGGCCCATAGACATCTACATCTATCCTCGATTACGAATCAAAATGCAGATGCGTTATTACCCGTGAGGGCTGAGATGGAATGCCTCGTTTTCAGTAAAATGGGTCTCCGGTTCTCTACACTCACCATACGAAACACAGCAGCGTTAAGCTGCTATTTTACGCTGGTATTCTGCGAGAGTGTGGTCCCTCCCCGGTCGAGCAGACCCATTCGTGCTACAACTATACCAGTAATATAGCTGCAGCATGGCTCTACTAAATTGCATGCATTTTGATTCTTATGAATTATAATCGAGGATAGATGGGCTGTGGAGTTCTTCTTACCAAAAGGTGGACTGTGTGCTCGTTTATCATCCTTGTTCTGTATAAAAAATCCTAAAATGAATTATTTAACTAATGTTTGAGAAGATCATTGCGAGATTAATTATAATACAATTTAATTGACACCACGTACAATGACCGTTGTTATGACTGTATTGTTAAGTTCATAAGCCTCATTGATCTGATAAAAACATTTAATGTCATGTATCTCGTCACCGTTCTTGATCAGCTCTCATTCACTACTTTCTGCGTTTAGACAGTTTCCCTAACTCAGTGAAATGAGTGGAACAGGGGCATTCATTCCTAACTCCCGATAAGGCACAAAAGAAAAAACATTAAAACAACGTTTTTATTGTTATAAACGTATATCTAGCCACCTACCTTCCGGCAAAGATACCACAAGTGGATGATCCAGCAACAGTCCCTGGCTCTGTGTGGCTCTGATACCCTCTAAGCTTAATGAACATTTAGTTTTTTTATTTGTTTGTTTTACTTTTAATATTAATTTATTGATAGTTTTATTTTAAGATACGTGTTTTTCGTCACTTGCCTAAGACCCTGTATGGCTAATGCCCAGAGGCGGTGGCAGAATAGCAGGAGTAATGTGTTTCCTTTTAAATAAAACTAATTTTACGGATTTTATCGCGTATATTAACTTATTTTTTATCTTCCCGACGTTTCGGGTGCTTTCCAGCACCCGTGGTCACGGGGGGACTGAGGTGTTTGACGTCCTGCTGTCATAGTTAGCCCGGCTACCTTCAGTTTTTTAATATTTTTTAATTTTTTAATAAAAAAATTCAGTTTTTTAATAAAAAATATTAAAAAACTGAAGGTAGCCGGGCTAACTATGACAGCAGGACGTCAAACACCTCAGTCCCCCCGTGACCACGGGTGCTGGAAAGCACCCGAAACGTCGGGAAGATAAAAAATAAGTTAATATACGCGATAAAATCCGTAAAATTAGTTTTATTTAAATGTGTAGTGTTCGCGTAAATATAAGAAATCATAATGTGTTTCCTGTTACAACTGAGTCACAGACCGTTTTGTCACAACTAACTAGTAAGCTATTTCAATTTTAATATTTGTTTGTGGTAAGTAAATCTTTTCGTAAATTACTTATTTATTATTTTTTATTTAACAGTTTATAGCAATCCGCTAGCCCCTTAAGCCTCTCATACAGTAGGGGGCATTTGCCATAAATTTCTAGCTTTGTATGGAAATTATCTATCGCAGTAGCATTTGAACTTTGACAATACTACTCATCAATAGATATTCTGCTAACTATGGAGACCATATTATGTTCTTTCTGGCTGTAGTAACCTCTACGATACCACCGTGCATTACTAGGTAGGACTATATATCTGCCGCGAAATAACACTGTTTGCCCTGCTGTATTCCGGTGTGAAGGGTAAAAAGAGCCAGTGTAGTTACAGCCTTGGAGGCATTCAATCCCAGCAGAGGTGACAACGCACCTGTAGCCTTCGTTTTTTAAAGTGGGCTGCAGGTGTCCACGCACAGCAGGAGCCGCTGAACATCAGGGGATTGTCGGTTCATTTGTTATTTCAGATTGTTAAGAAATACCATAAAATGTACCAAACGGCAAACAATGTTCACATTATAAATATAACGAATGTTCAATTATATCGGATTGTTGGACGAGCAGCTACACAAAAAATAGTATAACAGATTTAAAGCAGTAGAGTCAGTAGTAGAGCTATATAATGTGGAAGATGATGCCGTCGTTTCATCCAGAATAGCTATTGCATGTAAATGGTTGTACCAGGGATAACTAGAAGTGAAGACCAAACTAGTTCATAGGTATTCTACTTTAATATTGCAAATGTCACTTTTGAGATGTTCATTTTTTTTTATAGGATAAGGGTGACAAACGAGCACACATTCCACCTGATGGTAAGTGGTTGCTGTGACCCATAGACATCTACATTTATCCTCGATTACGAATCAAAATGCAAATGCGTTGTCACCCGTGAGGACTAAGATGGAATGCCTAGTTTCCAGTAAAAAGGGTCTCCGGTTCTCCACATTCACCATACGAAACACAACAGCATTAAGCTGCTATTTTACGCTGGTATTCTGTGAGAGCGTGGTCCTTCCCCGGTTGAGCCGACCCATTCGTGTTACTACTATACCAGCATATATATACAGCATGGCTCTACCACGTATAAAATTATTTTCATTCATTTCTTTCATTCATTCTAACCAGTAACGATTACTTTGCGATTGTGTTACTCTGGTGACAATTGACTTCGTTTTGACGTTTCATGTTTGGTTTTGTTATTTTGTGTAAATATGTAACAGTATCTATTGTAAGGCGATGTCTTTTATATATAAATATAATTTATTTAACTTTTTTAATTATTAGTTTATTAATTATTATATAATATGTTTAAATTCAGTTAAATATAAAAACATTTAGAGACAGCATAAACCTCATTCCCAGTAGTCATTATCAATCTATCATAAGTAAATTAGAGAAGGCATATGACCAGCAAGCGGAGGCTGTAATGATGATGATAATGATATTTGGTAGTTTTAGATATGGCTGTGATCACACAACACCCGCCGTGTACTTGTTTATATAATGAAGCAATAACAATTGTCAACAATTTGGGCAAATATACAGAGTCAGAAAAAGTTTAGTTAAAATAAAAAAAAATATATAAAATTCTAGTAAATGCGTTACTGAGGCATGCGTTTAAAAGTGCCCCACATGAGTGGAACGCCCGTGTTATCAGAGCCGGCATCGGCTGGGCCGTCATCGACGTTTCACAGTTTCACTACATAAAAACTCTCTTAACTGATAATATTTATCTGTTTGCTGCAACATGTTAGCTCGAAGGTTTGCACGTTGTAGTGATTCAGTAAAAGTGACACTTTTCAAGGCCTATTGCCAAACCTTTTATACGTGCAGCCTTTTGGTGAACTTTACGCAGAGAGCATTCGGCGCTTTATGGGTTCAATATAATAATGCGTTCAGGTTGAGGCTAGGGCTGCCACGCTTTTGTGCGTCCACAATGTTTGTGGGGTACACACCGACAATTTTTATACGAACTTCAGAAAGCGGTGCGCTTCTCAACTAAATTGCTTTCGCTTCAGCACAAAAACTTTTCACACATTCTGAGCGTATTCGGCAACAGGTGGAACTCGCTGAAGCTGAGGCGCTAGATAATTCTACATAGTCTAAAGGCATAACCTAAAGGCCTACCTACATAGTCGAAAGGCATTAGATGAAATACGTCATACGTATTTCATCTAATGCATCGGTTTACCGTCTCTACAAATTTTCTATTTTTTTTACTTTCTTTGTTTTTACTAACATCATCATTACAGCCTTTCCTAAGTCCACTGCTGAACATAGGCCTCCCCCAAGGAATGCCACAAAGCACGGTCCTGAGCCACCTGCATCCATCGACTTCCTGCATGTCTTACCAGGTCGTCACTCCATCTCGTGGGGGGTCACCCTACATTTCGCCTACCGGTACGAGGCTGCCACTCGAGAACCTTTCTTCCCCATCGGTTGTCGGTTCTTCGAGCTATATGGCCGGCCCACTTCAGCTTACAAATCCGTTGGGCTATGTCGGTTACTCTGGTTCTACTGTGGATATCCTTATTTCTATGTTTATCACGCAGGGAAACCCCGAGCATAGCCCTCTCCATAGCTCGCTGAGCGACCTTGAGCTTCCTCATACGGCCTGCAGTGAAGGACCACGTCTCAGATTCGTAAGTCATCACTGGCAACACGCACTGTTTGTACAATTTCGTTTTAAGGTTTTGAGATATGTCTGACGAGAAGATGTGTCGTAGTTTCCCGAACGCTGCCCAGCCGAGTTGAATCCGTTGATTGACCTGTCGGTCGAAGTTGGACTTACCTAGTCGGACTATTTGTCCCAGGTAAACATACTCGTTAACAATTTCGAGCTTAGGGCTCCCAACAACTACCGGCATAGGTGTGACATGGACATTAAACATGATCTTTGTTTTGTCCATGTTCATCTTAAGACCTATCCGTTGGGAGACACTATTGAGGTCATTGAGCATGGTGCTTAGTTCCTCCAGCGATTCTGCTATAAGGACTATATCGTCGGCAAATCGAAGGTGAGTGATGTACTCGCCAATGATGTTAATACCGTATCCTTTCCAGTCCAGAAGCTTGAAATTCGATGTTCCCAAATTTCGACGGAATCAAAGGCTTTCTCATAGTCCACATACGCCAGGAATAGTGTCAAATTGTACTCCTCGGACTTCTGTACAATTTGCCAAAGGGTATGTATGTGGTCTATGGTGCTAAAGCTCTTTCGGAAACTTGCTTGTTCGGGAGGCTGGAAATCGTCCAGTCTGCGCGCGAAACGACTCGTAATGATTCTCGAAAACAGCACGTAGACACGGCTCAGAAGGGAAATCGGTTTGTAGTTCTTCAAGAGAGCGTTGTCACCTTTCTTGAAGAACAAGACCACCGCACTTCTGCTCCACGCCTCCGGTATAATGCCACCATGGAGGATGGAATTAAAGAGCTTCTGAAGGACTTCAAGTACCGGTTTTCCACCCGCTTTCAGAAGCTCCGCTTTAAATCCATCCTCGCCTGGGGCCCTGCCGTTTTTAAGGTGCTGGAGAGCCATTCTAATCTCGCTCAGACTGACGTCCGGGATATCATCGGAATAGTGTCGGATAAGACTCGCTCTTGGATCGTTACTCACACTTGCGTGTGGCTCCAACGATGACGTGTACAGCTGCCCATAGAACCTCTCAATCTCACTCAAAATATCAGGTGCCCCGGAAACGATGCTGTCACATTCGGTCTTCAGCTTTGACAGTTCGATCTTTCTGGCAGACAGATCTCTGGCAAAGACTTTGGAGCCTTGGTTCCACTCGATCGCTTCTTCAATACAAGCTGTATTAAAGTTGCGTAAGTCCCGCCGCATGCATTTGGAGATCTGTCTGTTCAGTTGCCTGTATGCTGTCAAATCTGTTGAAGAATGTAGCTTCATCTCCCGTCTAACAGCCATGAGATTAAGAGTGTGATCGGAGAGTTTTTGTGTTATTCTGCGGCGGGTCTTGCGGAACTTAGCTCCGACCGCATGGACAGTTTTCACGAGCTTGTCATTCATATCGTCCACTTCTTTGCAGTCTTCTAGGCACTGAAAACGGTTTTGTAACTCGAGCTGAAAGGTTTTGGGACTTTGGAACAGAGCACGAGGGGGACGGAGCGTTGACTTCATTAGACGAGACCTCTTCAACTTAACGCTTAGGTTCAGTGTGCCGGTGGTGGTCAGACCATTCGGTGATCGCTATCAGGTTTCACCCTCGCGATCACGGAGACATCACTGAACAGTTGTCGTCTGGTCGTCATAATGAAGTCAATCCCATTTTTTGTCGAACCGTCGGGGCTCGAACAGGTCCACTTCCTGTGAGGCCGCTTCTGGAAGAAAGAATTCCTCATAAAGAGCCCTTCTTTCTCCATGAAGTCGGCCAGTTGCTGGCCCCTTAGGTTCCGTTGCCCTATTCCAAATTTCCCTACTTTCAGCTCACCGTTCTCTCTTGTGCCTAGTTTTGCATTGAAGTCTCCCATTAACACCGTAACACCGTACCGGTTTTGGAGGAATGCATGGCTCTAGAGTTATCCTCATACATTTCCTCCACCTCCTCATCGGGGTATGCCGAGGTTGGTGCGTAAACCTGTATGACCTTCAGCGAATACCTTTTAGTGATTCTGAGTATAAGGTACGCAACCCTCGTCGATACACTCTCAATCTTTACAACGTTGTTAACGAGAGACTTGTGAACGTTAAATCTGACACCTCCTTGGGACAGATGGTCGCCCTCCCGGTGATAGAACAAGTTGCCGGATTCGAGGATTACCTTGTCCTCCCTCTCTCTTCGGACTTCGGATAATCCTATAATATGCCAGCGTAACTTGTGTCGTGAAGCGACAATTAAAAGAGAAAGAACCTAACCTAAGAACAGCAAAACAACAAAATAGACCAAGAAAATAATATATTATAATTTTTTAAAAGGTATTTACAATCTTATAAAAAAAAAAAGAAATATGAAGGTGATGGATGAAATGAGATTACAATTAGATTAAAAAAAAATAGGAGAATAGGAGAATTAGTATTATAGTGGAGCCTAAAAGGTTGAAGTGACACGCTGCTCTTGTAGAAATAGGCACACGCGGAGCTTGAGGTTTCTCAGCGGCGACGGCACGCAGCGCCTGGACTGGGCACACGCAGCGTCCGGAGCCGGCGCACGTAGCGCCTGGGGTAGGTGCGCTCAGTTCTTGGAGAAGTAGTCGCTGCGCCCAGAGGTAGCGCGGGCAGTAGGGACGCAGCGCCTGGAGCCAGCAGTCGAAGCGCGCCTGAAGGTAGCGCGGGCAGTAGGCTGCACTCAGCGCCTGGATCAAGCAGTCGTAGCGCGCGGAGTAGTGTGGCCCCGCATTTGAATTAGATTTCACCGACGACTTCACGTGTAGATGGAGGCTTGCAGGATCCCGGGGCAAAGCGGCCCCGGGATAAGGCCTTTAGTAGATGTTTCTCGTTTGAGAACCGAAGCGAGACTATCCTGTATTCTCCAATTGTTTGGCTTTTATACCTTTTTAGAGAGAACGAGAAATTATTTAAATTAAAACGAAATTTATTGTAAATGACCTACAGCCAAAAAGTATTTATGTAGAAAGAACATCATACCAGAGACGAATTTAAATAAAAGTTACCATAACAACCACAAAAACAATGGTTGTCAAATTGAGGAATTTTTAGTTTTAGGACTGTTATTAAGAAACTATTACATTTAAGTAAGAAACGAGATAAAAATCACATAGGAAAAACTAATGCACGACAACGTACACTAAGCCTGAAATTGTAGAGTTACAGAGAATTCAATAAAAGACCAAAAAAAAAGGTAAGACTTCGTTGACAGCTAGTTTAAAAGTACTAAATAGTGTGAAAATACGCAGTAAAATGATATGTTATTGTGTAAAAACGTTACAGGATCCTATATAAATAAAGGTGATGCAAAATATAAATGCAGAGAATCAAAAACAGAATGAAAAAAATAGTATAAAGTGATGCAAAACATGAATGCAGAATATCAAAGCAGAATGGAGAATTAGTGTACAATGAAATGTAAGTTGCATAACACTACATTTTCCCTATATAATTGTAATCTCATTTCATCCATCACCTTCATATTTCATTTTTTTTTATAAGATTGTAAATACCTTTTAAAAAATTATAATATATTATTTTCTTGGTCTATTTTGTTGTTTTGCTGTTCTTAGGTTAGGTTCTTTCTCTTTTAATTGTCGCTTCACGACACTTGTCTATCTCTTCTTCCAGCTCCACAATCTTCTCGTCAGTCCTCAGGGTGCGTGCGTTGTATGTTGCCAGGTCGAGTCGATTAATATACATATTACTAACATAGGATAAACTTATTAATTTTCTTTATAGATTATGGGTGACAAACGAGCACACAGTCCACCTGATGGTAAGTGGTTGTTGTGGCCCATAGACATCTACACCTATCCTCTATTACAAATCAAAATGCAGATGCGTTGTCACCCGTGAAAGCTAAGATGGAATGCCTCATTTCCAGTAAAAAGGGCCTCTGGCCACCTGCACTCACCAAGTGAAACGCAGAGGTAAACCTCTACTTCACGTTGATATTCTGTGAGGTTGCCGTGTGTTCAAGCTGCCGCGTGGCTCTACCACTGTTACACATATTAAACGATGCTATAGCAAAAGTATTTCGGCTTCACAGCCTACCGTAGAAATTTATACCTCTATTAGTAATTTCTCTAACGACACAAAATTTTACCGTTTTTCGGAGTAAATTTACAGTTATCATCGTAATGTACCAGTGGTCAAAAGGATTCCTAGAGGCGCGAAGATGCAGCTTGCTAAAGCATTGTCATGCACTATTCAAAATTGTTTCACTAATAGTGAAAATATTTGGCAAAAATTATTTACTTTCGCGTATTCCCATTTTCATTTTGATAAAACACCAAATAAATCAATTACGTATCAACTAAAAGAGACATCTACTCAAAATCTAGATTACCCAATTAATACTCATTTATCTCGTCCTAAATTTGATTTAAAAAAGTAGTTGAGTCGAGAGTAATGGATGGCGACTTAAAAAATGCATCCCGTATTTTATTCTCAGACGACATCCTGGCTCCTCGTAATGTCGAAACTCTTGAAGGCCTTCGTCAGAAGCAACAACCTGAACGTCGCAGCTAACAATACCCCCGAAATTTATCATGACGTTTTACAATGTTGCAGTCAAAATACTAACTTGTTTTACGAAAACACTATTATCGATTCTGCTGTTGGTGTTCAGCAGGGTTACCCACTAGGTTCAGCATTTTTCAGTTTTATCAACCTGTTATTTCAAATTTGAAATCCAAGCTGAATGTCTGGTACCTGAACGACGGTACACTGGAAGGTAGAGCAGATGACGTCCTCAGTGATCTTACTCATATTTTTCGCAATATAAAAAATATTGGTCTTGAATCAAATAGCAATAAATGTGAAATATTTTTTCCCAATAATTTATTTAGTTCTAACATAGTTTAATTCAAAAGCACTAAGTATAGCCATTCAGCGAAGAAACAAAGCCGGGGTTCTTGGCACGGTACCACGGGGAGTAGGACTGTATGATAATTAAGTTATTAGTTTTAGTATTTTTTTTTAATTATAGTTTTATTAAGAGTTGTTTGTTATTCGTAATACTATTATTATTAATAAATTTTATCTTAGTACAATTTTATATATGTTAAATTAATAAGCTATGTTCAGAGAAAAAAAAATACAATTGTGACTATTAAAGTTATGGACCTGGTTTGAGATAAATTCATTAATTTAATAATAATCTGATGAAAATGACAGAATACCTAGTTCACACTGGGTATTCTGTCATTTTCGAAGAATAATTTGAATATAATTAAAATTAAATAAATCAAAACGTTTTGAATTTTTTAGTTTTTTGGAGTTATCTGCAGCCATTGAAATATAAAATCAAGGGGTTCGACAAATAGAGAACTTGTGAAGAGGGTAGATGGTGATTTATCAGCTAGTTAGCGCAGTGGTTAGTGCTTTAAGCTGCGTCACTGAGGGCCTCGAGTTAATTTGTATTATGGAATAAGTATTTGTTTGGTCTATAAATAATTGGCTAAGGTCTAGGTGCTTGTTGTTGTGCAGTGTATGCATGTACAACGCCTTCGATACAGGAGAAATTCTAACAGGGTAACGTTGAAAAAATATTGAATTAATTCCTTCTACTTCTTATAGTAATATTGCTATATTGCTATAGTTCAATATTATTATAGTTTGAAGAGAGCTCGAACTAACGCGAGAGGCAAGTAGTAAGTAGGCTGACGCAAAAAGCGCAAGTTGGCAATACTGCTCAAATCTCGCCGTCACTAAAATGTGCAGCGGTAACCATTTTAAATTTAGCTACCATTTTTCTACCGCAAGGGTAACGATGTGACTCATTCGTTTTTGCGCGTAATCTTAGGCTGATGGCTAAACAATCCGATATTTAAATGGATGAAAACCGGTAACTTCACAGGCACACTAATGTTCTTTAATATCTTTTAAAAGTGTTGAAACATTGAATGCATTTCTGCCGAAGGGAGAAAGGGAGGCATGTAAACGTAGTCTTGTTTGTTTTGAAAGATGTCAATAGTGATCAGCTCATCTTAGCGATTGATGTTTAGTTCTCATAACGGAGAGCTTCCGCTCCTTAGACTATACATAAGCAAGCTCACGTTTACTCTTAAGTTCCGCTCGTTCAACAGAAGCCGTGAGTCACGCGCTCGTCGGCCGGTTCACCGCACTCCAGTAATCTGCAAGCTGTGGGTAACGTGCTGAATCCCACTTCAGTTAGTTACTTTGGCTCATCTTTGTTTTAAGGCAGCGGCATACGTTAGCGGTGCCTTTCATAACATAAACACTTTTCAATAATATCTGAAGTGGTTCATTCACTGCTCTGCACTTCATTATAAATCGCTCGCATAACACGATGATATAAGTATATCTATTGCACGCCTCATAACGCGAAGCGTTATTAGGTAGTGCTTTACTCTCAACACGTCAAGGTCAAGCAATTTTGTGTTCTTAAAATGCCTCTATCATAACCATATTGCACTTATACGATAATATGAGTAGTCGTATGCCAAGAAAACACTAATCAATCCATCTTATCTTTTCTAAAACATTATTTGATATGGCTACTTTGATAAAAAAACGGTTTGAAAAAATGTTTACGCGGACGTCCGGATGTTTATTTTCTATGTGGTCACGGTAACTCCCGAAAAAATAGTTTTTTTTTTAACTTTAGAATTACATCAACTGGTTCTCTATTTCATACCAATAGCCAAGTACGCGTCGTTTGTTAATAAAATGATTTTCAAGTTTTATAAGTTGTTTCAACTTGCCTCTGTCGCCTCTTAGGACAACCTTAGGGCGATAATATGGGCTAGTAGATATTCTTACACCGCCACTGCACAGTGTGATCAAATTAATATAAAGGATTTTCTGATTATTTATTGTATGTTTTTATTTATTTATATATTGTATCATATACGTATTGTACCTTACATGTTATTATATTTTTATTATAAATAAAACTTTATTTTAATAAGTAATTGATACTAAGTACCACAACTTCTCTTTAAATCACGCAGGACTGAACACTATGCCACAAGGGTAATATTCCCTCCGCTACATTTAAAACAAACTTATAATATTATCATCGAGCGATGGCGGCCGGGTGAGTCAGCGGTTCTAGACTATATATAATATGCACATATACAGTGTGTACCCTGTACAATGTCCATCTTATAGGGGAGGAGGAGGGTGGGTTACATTCGGCGAATTATAAGCATAGCATTTGAAAATATTGATTTGTTTGTAATAATTTTACAATCTAAAATATTTTTTGTTCACAAAGTATGCAATAAATGAAATATAAAGATTAAAAAACAAAGTCGTCTTCCGTTGGGGTTTTGGAGTAAAGACGTCCGCAATGATTCCGATACGATCTGCTACAAGTGGATGCAAAGCAAGGAAAACGGAAACTAAAACTCGTTTAACCTTTTTTAATTTTTGATTGTAAAATATAACAGTACATTGGTAATTTGCAGATTAAAACAAAATCAAATCGCGAACAAATTTAAAGAAAGTGTTTTTTATTATATTAAGTTGTCGCTTTTTACGACACCTCTAAGGGATTATAATAATGTCTTCCACACCGAATTTCGATCATGGCGGCCAGTCTGAACGGGATCTATTCATTTGCGCAGGACAGGATTATAGTGCTCCGAGTGTGTGCGTAAGCAGAGGTGCACAACCTATTCCCTCATTCTCATAATCCGATGGGACAGTAAATCCGACACGACCAACGGCTTTTAGTGCTTTCCGAGGCATGGGGGTGAAACATGGCTAATTGTCTGGCTCCGGCCTGCTACTGAAAGTTTCTTGATAGAAAACCCCAATAAATGATTTCGACCCGACCCGGAATTCGAACCCGAGACTTCATGGTCAGCAACCGCGTTCACGACCACAAGACCAGCAAGGCAGAGGTTATAATATGGGGTAGTGAATTCTCATACACCGCCACTACACGGCGACATTTATCCATATTAAACCTTTCGTTGTCCCGTGCACTACATATAGGTCATTGCTATTGTCTTACTATTGTGTCTGAAAACCGGACAGTGAAAGTGTTAATATGTGAATTTTTTGAACTTGTTTGGATGTTGGTTATTACGGGAGAATAAATGGCTAACAGATATGAATATAAATTGGCACACAGATAGTCCATGTCCTGGATTAACACATGGGACTTTTCATGTTCGCCTTGGAAAATACGTTTTTATCCGCATGAAAATATTTTTATTGATTTTGTAGAATTGTTTACATAATGATTTCTTATATTTACGCGAACACTACACATTGAATAAAACTACTTTTACGGATTCTATCGCGTTTAATTAACTTATTTTTATTAATTCCCGACGTTTCGGGTGCTTTACAGCACCCATGGTCACGGGGGACTGAGGTGGTTGACGTCCCGATGTCAGAGTTAACCCGGAGTACCTTCAGCTATCAGCTTATTCATTTTGGTGCGGTCTTCGCAGAATGAACTTACTGTGTCTTGAAGTCTTGCCGTGGTATGCCTGGGTTTAGTTTTAATTTTATTAATTACAGGATCCCAAGCAGGTGGTAGTACCCAGCCTCCCTCTCTATTGAAATTAGGATGTATTTTTAATTTCAATAGCTTCACGTATCATCCTTGGCTGGAATCGATGTTCTTTCGCGAGAATTTGTGGTTTATCAAATCTAATGTAATGGCAGGGGCCGTGTAGAATATCATCACAAAGTAAATATATATAAAATATATATATTTAGTTTGTGGTCATAACAATATAATAAGATAAAACCCCCGTCAAAATAATTTTATTCAATTTCTAGAATTGTATAATTTCTTAAGTTGTTTATATAATTATAATTTTTATAATTATATAAACAACGGTTCGACTTCATTTAATACGTTTTTTATGTAGTATAATTTTCAAAATAGTTCTACTTTTCGTTACAAGAAATTATATTGTTTTGAGATAAATATTACGCTTCTTATTTCAATCAAGAAAAAATACGAATAAAAACGATACGGTACGAAACATAAAATCCATTTTAAATCTGTTTGGTCACCCTACCTGCAGGCTCACAGCGGCCTAACGACCGGCCGAGTCACCTTTTTATTACACAGCTTTAGCGCATTAGCACTATATACGATCACGGACAATGGTATTGACCCTGATTTAATTTTATGAAAAGTGATTTTATCACATCTAATAAATGGTAATACGGAGCTGTTACATTAGCAACATAAGGGCCGTTTTTCACAGGGTCAGCTTCTGACCGTAACGAGCCGACGTGTTGTCAATGTCGAATTGAACTGTCCGTCTGTCTTACTAATACTAATTAGAGTTTGTGGTACAGATCGACCTTTTGTCTGATCCATAGCTTTTTTTTTAACTCACTGCTTTGAACATTAATAATTTTCAAAAGTAGAAAGTTAAATTTCCTTCCGATTTTGAGTATGCGAGTTTTCATCAGATCTTCACGTTTTGAGGTCATAGGAAGCCGTTCTGACTATTCCCGGCTGGACGTTTTCTTGTTTTTTTCTTGTTAGATGTTTTCTTCCTCGTACGACTTCCTTGTGGAATCCATTACCATCAGCTATTTTTCCGGGCCGACACGACTTAGGGACCTTCACAAAAAGAGCCTACTCCTTTTTAAAAGGCCGGCAACGCATCTGCAATTCCCCTATTTCCCCTGGTGTTGCAGTTGTTCATGGGCGGCGGTAGTCCACCATCCACCATTAGGTGGGCCGCATGCTCGTTTGCCCCCTCTCCTATAAAAAAAACGTCCGGCCGTGTGTTTGTGTGTGTGTGTGTGTGTGTGTGTGTGTGTGTGTGTGTGTGTGTGTGTATGTATGTATGTAAATAAAATTTGGTAGTATGATATCTTTAGAACGAACCAACCGATCGAGATGGGCGACACGGCATTCGAAAGTTTCATTGAGACTTCAAGCTGATTAGATTTTCAAGTCAATCGGTCTCTTCAGAGAGCTGTTTTTCATTGACCGCCAGCTAAAACTGTGAAAACTAAGCTTAAGGTAATTTGTCGCAACGGCTCGAGGTCAGGTGAAGGTCTTCGCCACTCCATAGCTAAATAGGGAGTTTTCTCGTGATTGCGTGTCGTTGGCCGCAGCCGTCTCGCCTTATTATCGCAAGTAGCGTATTGAATCTAAGGTCTACACCGTAGAATATTGTATGAAAGAAAATGTAAGTGCAAAATGAAAAAAAAAATAGGTACATCGCAGTTAACTGATACTACTGCGATTTATTTTTATTTTTGCACGAATGAAACGTGATGGCAGCAATTATACCCTCGATAATAGGTTTCGTTATGTGAAGGAGAAAGTATCGACGCTTACAGTTATGCCGTCGTAGCTCATATCACTATTGAATAGTTGGATGTCACGCGAACCCTACATACTTAATATAGCGTGGTTATGTAACTGTGGTCACTCTTCAAAGTATTAGATCACCAGTCAGGTCATAACTGTATCATCTGGTTGATAATCAGCATTTACCTTTAATTAACATATTTAGTAAAGCACAAATTGTGTGTATTTCGGAAGTCGTTATGTTGTTATGTGTTGTGATGTTCTTGTTTCTAACACACTGCAATGTAGGCTATCTTCGATATTATCAGCTATCACTTACGGCAGGGGTTCCTAAACTTTTATTGTAATGGAATTTTATTTTATGGAACCCCACATCAAATGATTACATATCATAGACAGTGGAATCAAAATATTATAATACTAGCTGTGCCCGCGACGTAGCTCGCGTATATAGATTTTACTTAAAGAATTTGACGTTTAGGTAAGAGGATAATAAACGATTTATATCATTACTGTATCAATAAGTGGTAGCAAAATAATTAAAAATTAAAAATTTTGTACAGCCGACTTCAATATAAGCGACTTCAATATAGGTTATTTAAAAATAACTCAATAACCATTGGCCTGACCTTGATGAAATTCATATGGGACCACACGAGAACTATCAGCTTTCATATAAAAAAAGAATCATCGAAATCGGTTCGCCCAGTACAAAGTTATGAGGTAACACACATAAAAAAAAACATACACTCGAATTGAGTACCGTCTACTTTTTGGAAGTCGGCAGATAAATCGTTATCATCAAATTTCTAAGTCGTTTATGATACAGCTTCTGTATAGACGACGTTAGAAGTAGACTTAGCCGGGGTGTACACATAAAGGATATGGGGGCTACTAACGCGGGAAAAAGAAACATAGAGTTGGCCATGTGCAAAACAGGCAGTACCGAGGTGCACTCCTGCAACGCGTAGTTTGACCTTGCGCTTTATTTACGGTCATCGCATAACACACGCTGACTGGGAACTGAACGCGCTTAAAACTAAAAAGGAAGTTATTTGGTAATAGAAGGATGTCTAGCTCCCAAAGCGCTAAAATGGCAAGCATCACTGATTTTGGATATACATAAATACAACATCACATTTCGTTGCAATTTTCTTACTTTTAGTCGGGTTCCGTTGTATGGTTTAAACAAATATAAATTTCTTCATCAAGTCTCAATACGATTCACCGGCGGAGAATCTCAACACCGCAATTCCAAAAAGGTTGTAATTTGTACTCTTAACGCCATCTATTACGTCCTTTGTATGAGAAGACATCCTTTTTAATTTAAGGAAAACATCTTTTTTTTGTGTTTTAAGTATAAATATATTAATTATTATAGAACGTGTTTTTTGACACACAAATCTTTTTATTTATACATTTCAAAATAATAATCATTACTTTCAATAGAATTAACCAATTTTAATAAAACTAAGATTAAATGTAACTCGATGATACACTTTATGATTCTCTTAACGATTTCTTTGAAAAAAAAAAGATGTTTACTTTAGACGTGATGCGTTCATAAACAAACAGACAAACAGACAGACAGACAATTCTAAAAATTATAAAAATGTACTTATTTAATTATTTACAGTTCCCCATAATGATTTTAGCTACAAAAATATACTATACAATGTACAGAAACAGACACAATATGTTATCATCATTTTTATTATATGTATATATTTAACTCTTTGATGGCGCTGCTAACTTATATAAAACGTAAAAGAACTTATAAATCAGTGTCTGCACAGTAAACAAAAATAAAGTTTGATTCTCGCCGAAACCAACGCAATAATTGTTAATAGCTCTTTTAAAATTTGATTTATCTGCCAGAGTACTCAGCGATAAAGAATAAATTGAGTTTGTCAACACGCAAAAGGGCAGCGAGTAATATAAAGATTAGCAGTAAATATGAAAACTCATCTACAGGAAAAAACCACAATCTGCGTTTATGTATTACATTTGCACAACACCACCATCTATCGATGAAATTGGTTAACTATTTTACTTTAGATTTTAGTTAATAAGGTTAAGTAATACATTTATGTATATATTTAATACTTTTGTTTACTGCGTTTTATATATACATAATTATATCATTATAGGACATTATTTTACATAATTTAATTATGATTTATGATATGATATAAGTTTAAAATGCAATCGATGACTCAACCAAAGCCACCGTTGAGTAAATTCGTACGTATACTTGTACCCATACTTCAGAATATTTATCATAACTTTTGATGGAATGAACTGATTTCAATAAAATAAAGACTAAATGTAACCCGAATATACGTTACGATATTAAATTAGTACGTTATACTTGATACGTTAACAAACAGACAGACAGAAAATTCTAAAAATGGTAGAAATGTATTTCATTACGTACCCCTCAATCATTTTTTTTAAACCAAAAAAATAAAATGTACAGACGTCTGCTATTCACATTTTTATTATATGTATAGATTATTATATGTATAGATAATTCTCGCTAACTATCTACGTTCATCACATATTTTGCAATATTTCAAAATAATATTTGTATCTGTGTGAAATTATTTAACAAGCAAAACTAAATAATTACGCGAAACCCTGTTGAATTTTCCACGGAACCCTTAGGTTCAACACACTTTAGGAATCTCTGACTTACGGTACCAAGTGTCCCAATTAGTGTAAGATGTCCCTTATTTTAAAGGTCCATGGACTCCGAATTACCCAAGAGCGGGACGACAAATGTCTCCATTTCGTATGACTCAGGCTTCAGTCATCAAAATATATTCTCAGTGTGCGCGCGAACAGAAAAGAGAAAACAGAAGCTTTCCTTGCCTTTACCAAACCTTATAAATAGTCTAATATTTATAAAATATTCTACACGATGCTGTAATGAGCCTATAAAACAAATAATTGCTTTGTTTTGAAGATTAAGAAATTACGAGTAATCAAGCTTAGCAATAAATTCAAGAAAATAATAGACGACGAACTTTAGGCTTTATGTGCGGCAGTTACAACGTGACGGGACGAACTCAATGAAAATAAATCTGACACTATCTTTAAAAGACGATTGCTTAACTTACAAATCCAATAGTACATATATATAATCAAGTTATATAAATACTAGAGGCTACGATGTCTGCCAGAGTAATTTGAGCCTGGGTCGATTTTGGGTTCGTTCTTTGACAAAATTTTTGGATTTTGATATAAATACCAATATTTCGTATTGTATATGATATTGTGTATTAGACGTTGTATTACAAGTTATAATAATTATTTTTTGAAGTATAAATATTCCGAAAAACCTAATATGGGCATGTTTTTTGAAATGTACGTGCTTAATTAGAAAATAACTAATACTAAGGAAATAGTTAAGGCAGTTGCCTAGAATAAAAGTGTTGATTATAAAACAGCTAGCTTTTTTTAGTTATCCCGAATTAAAAATCAAAATATCGATGCTTTTTAACTTCGTCCCGAAATTTGTTATTCCTGGCAACCCTAGTTAATCACATTAAGCACTACCCGATGTAGAATCAGTACCACCATCGAACAGTTCAGACCCATGTAAATTTCCATTGCGTGTAAAGTAATTATTTGTCGCATTGACATTGTAGTTCGTTTTTACCGAATACGTCGTTTAATTACAATTTAATATCACGGCGATGAGTCTACGCTCATGAACTCACAACATATTCATTGTATCACGCGTGTAGTTCTCCTTGGTTCCATCACTTCCTTTCTTTTTATGTAAAGAAGGTTTACTGACGATCGTGAATGCTCGCCCCGACAATAATGATACTTCGTGCATGAGGTGTATCCGCGCGTACCATTACCGACGCGCACCTGTTAATTGTTCTTTTGCAGATAAAAGTATTTACTAAGAAATACTTTGATTTGTATTCTAAAGAACTCTATGCAAATTTTTAATTACCTCACGTGGATATTCTATGGCTTTGTTTAAATAGGGCTACCAGATGCTCTAGAATACAGGCTTCGGTTTATAGTCCAAGACCCCAGGACCACCAGACGTCATTTATTTTTTGACGAACGAAATGTGTATGATTGAGTCGTGTTAGTATGTACTATTATCGCATGTTCGCATGCCTACCTGCGAGCTTGGGCAGAGTTTATCCGGTAATCAAGGTACATAAAAACATTATACTCACCTCACGTTAATTCTCCCAGTTGATTTTTACGTACCTAAATGTTAGATAATATCGTCTAATATCGATCAATACGTAAAATGCCAAAAATATAATATGACTTCCGATAAATGGTTGTAGAAGCATTACGTTTCGCCAGTCGTGAAATACCCCAACCGGCGACGGGAAGCAGCACCAAAGACGAGTCACGTCTGGTGCTGCGATCGCCACGCAATCAGCCTGACTTGCCATGCTCCCCACTACACGAGGGGGTACTAGCCATTTTCTGTTGGTGAAACTGAAGGGTTGATTACGATGACGAATTAAACTGAACTATAAGTATTATTGCGTTTTTGTAGAGATTTTGCGCAATGAAATAACACACATAATGAAGTAACTCGGGGTGTACAACCTACTCATGTACACCCCGAGTCATGACACAGCTTCCCCTAGTTTTAGAGCGTTTAAATCAGAGTGGTCTAATTTACATAAATAATGACTTAGTTTGCAACATACGTAAAATAAAGTATAAAACTCATGGTAGCATATTTAATCATAACATTTGAAAAGCGCTATTCGCAAATAATTTCTGAACACCGATGTAAAGAATAAATACAAGTTAAAGTATTTCAAGGCAAAGGCTTGCCCCAACAACAATATTTCGATAACGTTAAACCACGTCATGTTAAATGTGGCGTACGTGTGTAATGTGATTGCGTGACCGCCGCGCGCTACGAGCACGCACCTGCTTTACTTATTATTAACTCACCAGCAAAATATTCAGCGTAGTAGAACCTGCGCTGCAGCTGCATGAGGCCTACATGGCTGCATCACGAATGTGTCGGCTTGACTGGGGAAAGGTCACGCTCTCCCAAAACACCAGCGTAAAGTAACAGCATAAAATGTTTAGGCAGGTTTTTTTAAATAGAATAAGGGTAACAAACGAGCACAAATTCAATCTTATGGCATTGAGTTATAATGTACTACGTACTAGAGAAGCTGTTGCCCACCGGCACCAATGTATTTGTTTTACCGCCTGCCCGGTGTTAAAAGAAAGTATCGTGAAGAAACCTAAATGTTTAAGGAATAAATATATTTCGAAGACATATGACGTCCGCCAACACGCATTGAAGTATCGTCGCTATCATCAGCCTGCGGCAGTTCACTGCTGAAAATAGGTCTCTCCCAAGGCGAGCTACTTAGCCCGGTCTTCAGTAAGCCACCTTGCGTAGATTTGCTCCATTTAGTGACAAGGGACGTCCCACATTACGTTTGCCGAGGTGCGGTCTTCACTCAATGAAACGTCTACACCAACGTTGTCACTTTGGATTAGAGATGTTAAAAAGTATCTAGCTAAGATTGGGACCCAGTACCAATACAGTAGGAAATACACACCACCGTCGATAATACGACACGTGTTTCGCCTCTACACGAGGCATCCTCAGTTGAAGTAGACTCTGCGGTGGCTGACCGCTAAGATCAAAGGTGAAGTATTATCGATGGTGGTGTGTCTTTCCTAGTGTAGTGGTGCTGGGATTACTGGTGAAGGCACACCACTGAGGGAGGGCAGAAGGTACTCTTCAAACTAGGTGAGGCAAATAATTTTATTTTATTATGCGGATCGTAGCTAGTAAATTTTCTTACGTCGTTATTATAATGGATTTCCGCAAAATAACGCCTCATTCTATTAATTAACATTGGATTAGCGTGGCGAATTAAATGCTCTGTAACCCTCACAAGGTGGCCGGTGCCCAGCCATGGGACGTATAAAGGCTATAACAGGCAATAGTTTTACATTTAACGGAAAGAACTTTCTGATGTATACCGTTGGCATACATTTCTTAAAAGATTTAATATTACTAATGACGTATGTAAAATTGTGTGCACGTGGGGCGCACTGCGCACGCGATGTACTACTACATTATCAGCCATAAAGAAACACAAATTGCGAACATTCATGTGGCGATAGTGCCCCACGATGGTCCTGCCGGTGAACCCGCATCCCGCTCCGATAATGTGTCAGAAAAGAATTTCCGGAGAGGAACTGAAGCAGGGTCTGCAAACAAACAATAATGATTACTATTTCCATGACTTCGTCTTGGTTTTATGTTTATTATGCTGTATTGTTATTCATCATTACAACCCGCCAGGAACGCCACAAAACACGGTCCTGAGCCAGCTGCATCCATCGACTTCCTGCATGTTTTACCAGGTCGTCATTCCACCTAGTGGTGGACGCCTTACTTCTCGAGAATCTTTCTTCCTCATTGGTCGTCGGTTATTCGAGCTATATGGCCGGCTCATTGTCACTTCATTTTACAAATCCATTGGCCTATGTCGGTTATTCTGGTTCTACTGTGGAGATTCTCATTCCAAAGTTTACCACACAGAGAAACCCTGAGTATAGCCCTCTCCATAGCTCGCTGAGAGACCTTGAGCTCTTCTAGCCAGCAGTGAAAGACCACGTCTCATATTCATAAGTCATCACTGGTCACATGCACTGGTTGTACAATCTTGTTATCATGCTTTGAGGTACACTACCTGACGAGAAGATGTGTCGTAATCTTCCGAACGCTACCCAGTCGAGTTGAATCCGTCGATTGACCTCTCGGTCGAAGTTGAAGTTGCACCCAACAATCAATTCTGTTGATAACGTGAAGAAGCACACGGTGTGCTCCTTATTTTTAAATGTTTATTTTGTCTATAATCATTTATTACACACATATTAAAATTGAGCGTCAAATATGCAGTTGTCACAAATCGCGATGTGAAAGTCAGTATCCGAGCTAACCAAGAGCGGGCCAATATATTCGTCCTCTCTTGCCCCCGCCCTTCTCCTGAGTGCCACTGCACTGATTTAGGGAAATATTAACCGCGACTGGAGATTTTACTGAAAATTCTCATTATTTTTCTTATTAGTTTTTTTTTAAGAAACGCTACCTCCACACTAGGATTTTCTCCTGTATCGTGGGGGCAGTTTACAAACATAAATTTCACGAGGACAAACATCCTGACCCGGAACAATTATTTGTAAGCCATACAAATTCTTGTTCCGTGCGGGATTCGAACCCGCGGCCCCCAGCGCAACAACTCATTGCTAAGCCACTACGCCACGGAGCCGTCAATCACATTCTGTAGTCAATTCTGACTGCAGAATGTGTGGGCAATGAAGTGAGTGGTTTCATTGGGATTCCTGTTAACTTTTAAATATTGCGTAATATTTAATTAAGTATATTGAATTTAATAATTATAAATCATATTCGTTATAGTTTCAATTGTGAGTCATAACATAACTCTGATTATTTCGAAATTATCGGCGGGTAACTGCCGCATAAATTGTGATATTTGCCGATAATATCGAAATTCAGTTGCATGAGAATGTTGAGCACATCATTTATGATAACTTATCATTGATAAGTAAATAAAACATTAAATAAAGTTAATAAATCATATAAGAAATCGCGTAGCTCAGATGGTTAGCGCTCGCTGTAAGCTTCACAGTACTCGAGCAACCCGGGTTCGATCCCCGACGGCACCAATGAAATTGTTAATTGCAATTTTCAGTGCTGGTTTACCACGTGCTCGGTGGTGAAGGAAAACATGCATGTCTGAGAAATAAGAAAAAAAATATTTTCGAAGACATGTTCGCAAAGTTCGCCAACACCTACACTTGCCCTAAAGCCTTCTGAGAAATGAGAGGAGGCCTGTGCCCAGCAGTGGCACGTAATTATTGATTTTACTGGATATGGGTGTAATTTGCCTGAATAAAGATGATGATTATTATTATTATTATAAATAGGCTGCAACTTTACTTTACTTTACATAACTTATCTTCACGCACAAGTCCTGACGGGGTAGCCAGAGAGAACAGATTTTTCTCACATGGTCTTCGAAAGTTAGTCTCGGTCTACCTCGACACCTTTTAATATTAACTTTCGCGCTATATATTTTCTTCACCATTCGGTCTTCACTCATTCGCTCAACGTGCCCAAACCATCGAAGCACGCCCTTATAAATTTTTGTGATAAGGTCATCTTTCGAACCTGCCATATTGCGAATCTCTTCGTTTCGCTTCTTTACATACTTTTTACTTTACATAAAATAAAATATTTAAATTATTTTAAATATTAAAGTAAGTTACTACACATTAAACACATTATATAAACTACTACATAAGATATAACATAAGCTGCATGTGTACAGCACTATAAAAATATTCAAGCGAGCGCGCGCCGCCATATGTAGCTGTCGACACTCAAGTCTACTTGACCCGCATCCGCGCTGTACATCGTGCCCTCGTTCTAAGACTGTTTTTTTATGCCGAAGGATTGCATCTATGTGTCTTACTTGTAATACATCAATTACATTACATAAATAAAAATCAACTGCCGCATGTTTGAAACATCATCAGTTGAGAACGGCTGGACTGATTTTGATGACATTTTTTGAGTGTTTGGGTGGGTCCTTGGATGGTTTGCATTCACAATTGGCCCCGGTAGGTGGCGCTGTTGTCGGGACCCTTAAATCAACCGTGCGAAGCCACCGATATTATATAAATTCAACATAAATATTTTGTGTAATGCAAAGTACCAGTCCACAGTCTGTTGCTTAATACTGGCATCCTCTTATTTTGTAGCTATTAATGTTGAATTGTATCTTTGCCGCTTAATAGAGGTTTAAAAAAATTCGGCATACCGATTCAGCAGGTGTTGTAAGAGTTAGCGATGGGGGGCTGGGGATAATTATTGGCACGCGATAGATGATGGAATAATCTGTTATATTCTATCTTCTTTCCTCGTCTCTCAATAGTTCAATGCTGGATATGGGCCTCTTACGTGGTACGGAGGTCGCCACGCTTGGTCACGTAGGCGGATTTACAATCGTGGTACCAGAAGTCTTGCACTCTTGATGCTGTTTCTAACACGACAATGACGACGACGAAATGTTGTGATGGATTCTTTAACTTCATCACCACACGGCACATTCTGCTATGAAATATACTGTAGCAAATGTTCTGATTGTAATTCCGACAACTTAGCCTATAAACCAATCCTTATGACGGCTCCGTGGCGCAGTGGCTTAGCAATAAATTGAAGCGCCAAGGGCCGCGGGTTCGAATCCCGCAGGGAACAAGTATTTGTATGGCGTACAAATAACTGTTCCTAGTCTGGATGTTTGTTTTTGTGAAATTTATGTATGTAAACTGCCTCCACGATACAGAAGGAAATCCTTGTGTGGAGGTAAATGTATTTACGTGCTCATAAAGGTTTGTACATATCTGGGGGCACGGCAGTGCCCCCGCCAAGTCGAGCAAAAAAGCGGCACGGCCGTACCATCCTTTTCTTGAAGCAGTTCAGGCCATATTAGACATTATAGCCATATTATCTAATATATATAAAGCATATTTCAAATTTATTTAATTTGAACCAGTAGTTTAAGAATTATAACTAGTCAAAAGTTTGTTAATTTTGTCACTCACTGACTGACCGATCATCAAAGCTCTAAGGCACTTCTAGCAGACGTAGAAGTTAGTGATTAGTATATAAACCAAGGAAAAATTTAAATATTGTGTAATTTCGGTCCATTTTTCTGGATACACCAACTGCATAAATCACTTTGTAATCCCATATAAATATATAGGATTACAAAGTTACATTTGCAGTGAACGAATCAGTGTACCTTTATATGTATAATAATGGAATAATAGGTGTAGAATGTAGATAGGTACCTAGATATAATTATTTTCAAAGGTAACCTGTAAAATGGTCAACGGAATGAAAAAAGCAAGAACATGTCTTATAAAGTTGTACCAAAATCCCGCAAAGTATTAAGTAGACTAAATTGCCCGAAAATCCGTAGTTGGTATTCAAGAAGTAGATAGCACCGGAAGGAAAAAAAAGTAGGACTATCTACAAAAAGAAATGAGATACCATCAAAAACATAACTTGTAAAAAAAATTTACATACATAAATTTCACAAGGACCAACAACCAGACCCGGAACAAGTATTTGTAGGTCATACAAATACTTATTCCGCTCGGTATTCGAACCCGCAGCCCTTAGTGCTGCAACTCATTGCTAAGCCACTGCGATGCGGAGACGTAAAACTCAAGTCAAACTACTGTCACAGAATAAATTATAGTACTACTACTACTGTGTTTCGTATTGTGAGTATAGAGAACCGGAGACCCTTTTTACTGGAAAAGAGGCATTCCATCTTAGTCCTCAGGGGTGACAACGCATCTGCATTTTGATTCGATAACGAGGATAAATGTAAATGTCTATGGGCCACAGCAACCACTTACCATCAAGTGGACTGTGTGCTCGTTTGTAACCTATATTCTAGACAAAGATCATGTAAAACTTTGGTTTAGACAAATTATTAAATTTAACTGAACAATATCATTTTGAACCTCGAGTGTAAAACGTTTATTTATTTATTATCCTTTATTTGCAACACAAAATTTTTATTCAAAATTCAAAATAAGTAATATAGGCGAATGGTGAAGAAAAGTTAATTAATAAAACTCTCAAACTTTCTGTACTTTTTAATAATAATAATAATATTTATAATTAATGATAACAGTTTCAAGAGGCTCTCGACCAAAAGTCGCTCCCGAGCCTCTTCACTACTGGGATCACTCATTTGGTTCCTAAAGACCGGGATGCCACAGACCCGAGCAAATACCGCCCCATAACGTGTCTAACTACCATATACAAGACACTAACATCCATTTTGAGCGCGAGAATCACTCGTCACCTGAACTCAAATCAGGTGATGTCGCGCGCTCAAAATGGATGTCGGGGCGGTGGTCGTGGACCCAAGGAACCACTCCTCATCGACGCGGTCATTGGCAAGGTGGTTAAACGCAACCGTCGGAACCTCTCCGCCGCCTGGATAGACTATAAAAAGGCATTCGACTCGGTGCCTCATACATGGCTTAAGAGGGTCCTCGAGCTGTATAAGGTCAATTGTACAGTTCGAGACTTCCTCGGGCAGTGTATGGGGCAATGGAGTACGATCCTTTGTCATCTAGGCGAGCGGATGACGGCTGCGGAGAACCACATAAGGATAAGAAGGGGTATCTTCCAGGGCGATTGTTTGAGTCCAATCTGGTTCTGCCTCTCTCTGAACCCTCTCAGTACCTTACTGGAAGGTTCCGGGAGGGGATTTCAGCTTCGGAAAGGAGGTACAAAAGTGACCCACCTTTTCTATGTGGATGATCTCAAGTTATTCGACTCCAGTCGCTCTCATCTTGTGGAATTGCTAAACATCACTTGTGATTTTAGCAATTCTATTAGAATGGAGTTGGGGACGGATAAGTGTGCGGTCCTCCATGTCGAAAGGGGTAGGGTTGCTAACTCTGAGGGCATAGACTTATCTATGGCCATCAACATAAGGACCCTTTCCGAGGCTGAAACATACCGATACCTGGGTATGTCACAGAACATCGGTGTAGATGAGGCGGGTATGAAACAGTCAGTTTGCGATGTGTTTTATGCACGCTTGACCAAAGTGCTTAACAGCCTTTTGTCCGGTGTGAATAAGACGCACGCATATAACGGTTGGATCATGCCTGTTCTCATGTATACCTTTGGCATGGTCAGGTGGACTCAGACCGAACTGAACACTCTGGACAGAAAAGTCCGCACTATAATGACGTCCCACAGGATGCATCATCCGAGATCGTCAGTAATGAGGCTGTACTTGCCGCGGAAGCATGGTGGGCGCGGCTTTTTAAGAGCGCTTACCATGCATAATCGCGAAGTGTGCAGCCTCCGTAATTACTTTCTGACGAGAGCGGATGATCCATACTATAGGGACGTTATTTCTTGTGATAAAGGACTTACCCCTCTATCCTTAGCCAACGAGCAATGGCAAGACCCGGCAGTACAGAGCATTTCCGACCGGGAGACCGTATGGAAGGAGAAGGAGCTCCACGGGAGGTTCTACAAGGCTCTACACGAGAATAGAATAGAATAATAGAATAGAATAGAATAATTTTTTATTTAATATAGATCACATGTGTAATACTTATTGAAAGTCATTTTTTACTTTACCACTGGTTCGAAAAAAAAACCTCTGTCCTGGGAAGAACCAGCAAGAAACCCAGCGGGACTTTTTTTTAAAGCAAATTTTACAATAATGGTTGTACTAACTATATAAGTACAAAATTTATTTTAGAAACAGCTTGGAAGCGATCACCTCATTCCCAGGGGTTATTATCAACCATGTATTCATTTATACTATAATAACCCTTTTTATACAGTTTCAACTTAACAAAACATTTAAACTTGCTAATGGAGAGAGCCTGTACACTTTCCGGGACCTTTTGTGGACGCAGTCGCCTCCCTTCACTGGCTACGTTTCGGTGACCTCTTTGGGGAAACCGAGGGTTTTGTCTGTGCGATACAAGATCAGGTTATTAAGACCAACAATTATCGGAGATACATCCTAAAGGATGGCACCGTTGACGTCTGTCGAGCTTGTCGCCATCCCGGTGAATCACTTAGGCATGTCATCTCCGGTTGTTCGGCGCTTTTTAACTCTGAGTATTTGCACAGGCACAACTTAGTAGCCAGGATTCTACACCAGGAGCTATAATATATAATAATAATTCTTTATTATCAAAATCACAAGAATTATTAGCTCGCTCTGAAATACGGTCTCGTGGATCGGAAACTGCCGTATTATAAGTACTTGCCGGAAGCCGTGCTCGAAAATGACCGCGCCAGGCTCTACTGGGACCGGGCCATCATCACAGACAGGACTATTCTTGCGAATAAGCCTGATATTGTGCTGATGGACCGGGCACAGTCAAGGATATTTTTGGTCGACATTACCATTCCTTATGACGAGAACCTCGTGAAAGCCGAAACAGATAAGCTTACTAAATATCTGGACCTGGCTCACGAGGTGACCGACATGTGGGGTGGATTGCCGGCCGAAATTATACCTGTAGTCCTGCAAATGGGTTAATTCCAGTCAGCCTCTCGGGTCATCTGAGGCGACTGGGACTCCGTGACGGACCGCTCCAAGCTCAAATGCAGAAGGCGGTGCTCCTCGATACCGCCCGCATCGTCCGCCGGTTTCTTTCCCTTTCCCCCTAACCCTCGGCCGTGTGGTCTCCTCTGCCGAGGGATTCCATCTGGTTGGGTTTTTATATATTTATGTATTTTTTATGTATTTATTTTATTTTATTGATATTTATGTACGTTACCATGTTTATTTACAATTATATATTTATATTGCCCAACCAGATGAGAAATCTTTATAGATACCCCATAATAATAATAATTAGTGATGCAACGAATACTACTTTTACGAATATGAATATTAAACCTACTATTCGGCGAATACGAATACGAATACGAATATCTCGCCATGGTAATAAAAAACAAATTCATTTAATGATTTTCTATTGTTCTAATAATTAAAATTTACAATAGGCAAATTTTTATTTAAAAAAATTCTGATTTTTTTGTTGAAGGTTTTAGGTTATTTCTTTTTTCAGTTTGGATGTTCCCAGCCGTTGAAAAAAGTTTTTTCGAGGCTACTGTACATAGTTTCAGTGAAAAATATTGTTGGGAGTCCCCCGTCGTTGAGGCTAAGGGCCAAATCACGTATTTTTTACGCGCCGACGACGCGCGTTATCCAAGTCCGCCAGTAATTAAAGTTGCTGCCGCTTACCATCAGTATTCGCCGAATACGAATATTCGGTAAATGTCTACTATTCGGCGAATACGAATATTCGTATTCGTATTCGTTGCAACACTAATAATAATAAATATTATCATTAATATTATATTATAATATATATAATATAATATTAATAATAATATTTATTGTTATTAATATTCTTTTTATCGTTTAAATTCAGAATGCGTGGTAATGCATTATTTTTACTAATTGTCATTCATAAATATCTAACGCGTACTATTTTACTACGCACGCACACATTCGTAAGGATCGCTTGGTCGGCAAAAACGTTGCGAATTGAATCGCACATATCGAGGAGCGCGCGTACGCGCGGTTGCTGCCCATAAATCACATTCAATTTGAGATAATTTGAAATAAAAGTAGAAGCCTTATTTACTCGTATTTTCAAAAACTGCAATTACGGTGTATCATTATTTATATATTTTTTGAATTAAAATATAAAATTTGGATACTCTATGAAAAATAACCCTCTATATCACTTGCGTGTTACAAGCAAAATTGAAAAATAATAGTAAATTTATTTTTATTTCATACAGGGGCGATTTCTCGTTATTTCAAACTGATCATTATCTTCCTTCTCAAACACATTAAATTATTTATATGACTCGAAAATAATTAGACAACATTCAAGTGTGTAGGGGAAGTCACCAGTTGTTCCAAGCCCTAGGTATCTCTTTGACGGTCGGAAAAAAGATGCTCTGGCGAGCGACCAAGTATTTCATCCAAATATGACAAAGATGATCAGTATGGGAAGCGGAAAATGCCTAAATCTAACAGTGGATTCAAAGGGGTTTTTTAAAGGAAGACGAACATATCTAAAATAGGACATAGATCTCTTCTAGAAGAATTTACCGTAATCGTCACAAATGCTTTACACATTGGTGATAAATTAAATGCCATCAAAAACATAACTTGTAAAAGAAGCCTAGTCTCGCAACGCAGTTCTTCTACCGTAAAGGTTGTGAGATCCATGTAATACCAAGTCGGTGAATTTACTTAGTCCCTACTTAAGGGTCCTTCTGTCTCAATTTATTACGTAGTTAGCTAACCTAACAACATTTTATAGTGACCATATCAATGTTAAAAATCTTTTATGTTTTAAATACATAGAATGACTTGGCAATTGCCCCCACGATACGGAGAAAATCCTAGTGTGGATGTAACGTTTTAAAAACATTATAAAAATAATAATAATAAATAATTTAACGTTGGTATTTTATGACAGCGCGGTCCTTTTAAGCTCGAGCTGACCCATTCGTGCTACAACCATAATATAGCTGCATCGTGGCTTTATCACGTATGACTTTATGTGTGCATGTGCAGGTGGGCGTGGCTCGGCAGAGTCCAGGTCGAGAGCGCTACGAGCAGCGCTGCGGCAGCTTCGCGACGCCTGGCCCGAGCCCAGCCCTGCTGGAGACCGGTGAGTGCAAAGTGCTCTGCACTCTCTGCACATTGTACTTGCACTTCAGATTTATAGTTCACCTACTCGCTAAAAGTCCTGTAATTTAACATTCTTAAACTAGTTGCCGGAATCAAACACGTAGCTGTACCGTTGTAAATTACGAAAATCAACAATATTTAAACAATCTCTCATTGAAATAAAACTAGTTACGGATTTTATCGTGTATATTAACTTATTCCCGATATTACGAGCACTTTACTCGGGGACTGGGAAAAAATTATCGTTATTTATCTCTTATTTTGCGGGATTTCGTATCTCAAACTGAAAAACCCATAAAATTTGACAAGCAAGGTCAATTTTGACATTCATCGTCATTCGTATCCAGACACTTGATTTTCGAGTTTGAACTATCTTCTAACATAATTAAGTTTATACGGTAGTTAGTTACATATTATTGTGATGTATTGACTTGGAAGCGTCACATTCCGTAATAATAGTGAATTAGCACACACTGGGTGATTTTTTTTAAAATATAGACTTAAATAATTCGTAAGATCGTGTAATACAAAACTTCTAAGACATGAGTCCAGGATTGGAATGATATGGTAATTTCCAACCCACATATTTTATTGCAATTAATTAAGAGCTTAGCAATTTGTAAATGTTGTTTTTAACAGTGGTAGAGCCACGCGGCAGCTTTTGGCACGAGGCATTACATCTTAGTCCTCACGGGTGACAACGCATCTACATTTTGATACGTAATCGAGAATAGATGCAGATGTCTATGGGCCGCAGCAGCCGCTTACCATCAGGTGGACTGTGTGCTCGTTTGTCACCTTTATCCTATAAAAAATAGTAAGAATAAAAGACACACATATAATATAATAAATATAGTAAATAAATAGCGCAGTATTGCGGAGTTGCGTTTCATTCTACGCTCAGATGCACTGCGCCAGCTTTTAAACATTTTTATTTGCAGGTACTGTTGCAGCGCTAACTAGCTCGTGTATTTCTTACACGTTAATGCTTTTAAATGAAAAATTATTCAAAATTAGTATAATATGCCTATTAAATAATTAGAAAAAAGTCTTTCTGCTCTTTCGAGTCAGTCTTTTGAGACCATATTAAAAACATTTGCATAAATTAGCGTCGAACCGAAACATTTCATTAAAAATAATTCTGTTAGAATTAGTTTCGTACCTACACCAATATAGGATGGTATTTGCATACAGCATGAATGTTTTACTGGGCCGACTGTTGCCTCCACAAGAACGCGATAACGAGTGAGCTGGTTCCGCACGGGTGATGATAGCGTGTTGTAGAATAAATATTCATGTGAACCTTTTATATTCTTTCTTTTGAATACTAAACACACTAAAGAATCTCGTCTAATGATTAAAGTAGTAAGCATATAAAATTGCACAAAACAGTATATTTTGTATATTAAAGTAGGTGTCTATAGATGCGCCACGAGGAATGTGTTTTTTGAAAAAGTTGTTCATGTCAAACGTGGCAGGCGAGACGCGGTTGCTATTTAGTGCGATGTCGCCCTGGGATGTAAGCTCAGGAAATGTAAGGAAAAAATTACGTACTTATATTAAGATAATTAATGACCAAATACTCGAACGATACTCAATTTTAAGTCTCGTGGTGTCGCGGTCACTTTGGTTTGAAGTGGTAGAGACAGCATGAAACTTAACGGCATTTTAACATTGAGTAGCTTTTGAGTATTTGGGCAAAAATAAAACGGTTTGCTACAAAGCTCCTCATGCGTTTTTTTTTATACAAATAAGGATGACAAACGAGCACACAGCCCACAGCCTACCTGATGGTAAGTGGCATACACTGGCCCACAGACATCTACATTTACTCTCGATTAAGAATCAAAATGAAGATACGTTGTCACCTCTGAGGACTAACATACAGCTCGTCTGTATGTTACGGGTCTGCTATCAACAAACTGCCACTCGTCTGTATGAGCCCTTGCCTTGTTTCCAGTAAGAAGGGTCTCCGGTTTTCTATACTCACCATACGAAACACAGCAGCATTAGGCTGCTATTTTACGCTGGTATTCTGTGAGAACGTGGTCCTACTCCGGTCGAGCCAAACCATTCGTGCTACAACTATAACATTGCTGCAGCGTGGCTATGAAACTTAAACTTAGTATTAAGTATTACATGCCACGTAATGAAGTGCAAAAGTTGCCAGCATCTGTGGTCGGTCCTGTAAAATAGCATCACGCTATAAGCAGGAGTGCTACCGGACCTGGGCTGACGCATCGACATCTCGGGATGTAAACACCAGCGCTCTTAAAAAGAAATATAATTCCGTTTTCAGGTCCTTCAAAAGCGTCATTGCCAAGGCAAGGTCTGAGCATATCGGCAGAATTGGCGAGAAGCTAGTTCGCCTTCCTTCAGGAACCCGTGCATTCTGGTCTCTCGCCAAGGCTGTCCAAGGGAACCTCTGTCAGCCATCTCTTCCATCTCTGCACAGAGAACCCGACTCACTGGCCTATGCCGTAAAAGAGAAAGCCGATCTGTTGAGCTCTCTCTTTGCGTCCAACTCGACTCTAGATTACGGGAGGAACACACCGCCGACCATCCCGCTGTGTGAGTGCTCAATTCCGGATGTGCGGTTTACACAGCGCTCGGTTCGCAACGCACTCTTCCCCTGAACGTCAGCAAGTCGAGTGGGCCGGATGGCGATCTTCTAGTCTACCTGACTCATAGATGGGCGGTGGCAGTAGAATCCAAGGGGAAGGCATTGGCCATTAGTTTGGACATAGCGAAGACCTCTATTTCCTGTTCTATTTATATATAGATTCTAACAGTGGTAGAGCCACGCGGCAGCTTTTGCTGTCGCACGGATGGGCCGGCTCGAACCGGGGTGGTACCACGACCTCACAGAATACCAGCGTGAAGTAGAGGTTTACCTCTGCGTTTCGCTTGGTGAGTGCAGGTGGCCAGAGGCCCTTTTTACTGGAAATGAGGCGTTCAATCTTAGTCCTCACGGGTGACAACGCATCTACATTTTGATTTGTAATAGAGGATACATGTAGATGTCTATAGGCCGCAGCAACCACTTACCATGAGGTGGACTGCGTGCTCGTTTGTCACCCTTATCATAAAAAAAAAACCTTCGATCGGGTCTGGCACAAAGCGCTTCTTCCTATGGGTTTCCCGAGAAATTGTGCAAATGGATCACCAGTTTACTTGCTGGTTGGAGCATCAAGATCGTAGTAGACGGTGCATGCTCTGATTTCAGGCCTATCTACGCTGGTGTTCCGCAAGGCTGCGTGCTATCACCAACGCTGTTTCTCCTGCATATCAATGATATGTTGCAAACTAGTAACATTCATTGCTATGCAAACGACAGCACTGGTGATGCTTTATATACCGGCCGTGCCAATATTTCTAGGGAAAACGTTGCCGAGTACCAGGACAAACTTGTGTCTGAAGTCGAGTCTTTGCTGAATAAAGTCTCGGATTGGGGGCGACTAAATCTAGAGCAGTTTAATCCTCAGAAGATACAAGTTTGCGCGTTTACCGCTAAAAATAAACCCCTTTGTCGTATCTCCTCAGTTTCAAGGCACTCCCCTAGTTGCCTCAGCCAGTATCGGAATCCTCGGCGTCGACATATCGAGTGACGTGCAGTTTCGTGGTCACTTGGAAGTGAAGGCCAAATTGGCCTCTAAATAGCTTGGCGTGCTCAGCAGAGCGGTACAGTATTTCATGCCGGCACACCGCCTCCAACTTTACAAGGCGCAGGTTCGGCCTCACATGGAATACTGTTCCCATTTCTGGGCAGGGGCTCCCCAGTGCCAGCTCTTTCCACTTGACCGCATCCAGCGCAGAGCGGCTCGAATCGTCGACGACCGAGCCATTTCTGATCGGCTCGATATACTGGCACTGCGTAGAGATGTTGCATCTCTTTGCGTATTTTATCGCATCTATCATAGGGAGTGCTCCGAGGAATTGTTCGGACTAATTACAGCCGCTCAATTTCACCATCGCATATCGCGACAAAACTCACGATACGAGTCCACCCTCGATACCACCCATATCATCTGGATGATTGGCGGTCCACCACTGTGCGATTTAGAAGAAGTTTTCTCCCTCGCACAACTTCCTTGTGGAATCGATTACCACCAGCGATTTTTCCGAACCTTCAAAAAAAGAGCTTACACCTTTCTAAAAGGCCGGCAACGCATCTGCAATTCCCCTGGTGTTGCGGTTGTTCATGGGCAGCGGTAGTCACTTACCATCAGGTAAGCCGCATGCTCGTTTGACCCCTCTTCTATAAAAAAATCTGTCCTTCCATCCGATTACAATGTCAAGAGCAAGGCAATGGTGAACCAGCTTTTGTTAAGTCAGTGCGCTGTACCATCTTCGGCTACATCACCACTTACCATCAAGTGGGATTGTAGTTAAACGCTGGCTTAGAATAATAAATAATATAATTGTATTAATAAAATACTATACACCGATTTCAATCAAATAAAATTAAATCAAAAATTTTAAATGAAGAAACTATGAATGAAACATTTATTGCAAACATGCCACTCGCGTTCAGTGGCACTTGAGATTTTGAAATTTATTGCACGACTACACGTCCAGGTTAAATTATCAAGATCTTAACAATACAGATACAAATACAAATATAACAGTGGTAGAGCCAGGCGGCAGCTTTTGCTGTCGCACGGATGGGCCGGCTCGAACTGGGGTGGTACCACGACCTCACAGAATACCAGCGTGAAGTAGAGGTTTACCTCTGCGTTTCGCTTGGTGAGTGCAGGTGGCCGGAGGCCCTTTTTACTGGAAATGAGGCATTCCATCCTAGTCCTCACGGGTGAAAACGCATCTGCATTTTGATTTGTAATAGAGGATAGATGTAGATGTCTATGGGCCGCAGCAACCACTTACCATCAGGTGGACTGTGTGTTCGTTTTCACCCTTATCCTAAAAAAAAAATCTTAACAATACAGGCGTAAAATAGCAGCTTAATGATGCTGTCGTTCTTATGATGAGTTTAGAGAACCAGAGATCCTTTTTATTGGAAACGAGACATTCCATCTTAGTCTTCAGGGATAACGTCACAACGCATCTATATTTGATTCTTAATTGTGGATAGATGTATGGGTGTGTCTATGGGTCACTTACCATAAGGTGAACAGTGTGCTCGTTTGTCACTCTTATTTTTTTTTTAATTGTCACAATTACTAATTTCGACTAAATGTTTCATTAATCCGTGTAAACTGCCAGTTAACAAAGAAGCAATCAGTTTAATCTGAACGTAAGTACATTCAAGGAATATAAAGATTAATGCCCTAAGATTGACTTTTTAAAGTTATTTAAGATTTGCATGGCAGCGTCATTTAAATTCCATGTAACCAAGTGCTTTTCTTGAAAAGTAATTAGAGCTTGACGCTGTCTCGACTCTCGACCCACGCACGTACGCAACTCGCACGGCTTCGAGTCTATAGTCAACACTGAACAGCGAGTTTCTCGTACCCGTATCGTTTACGCAGTAAACATTACATAATTAGAGGTATCGTATACAATTAAGTTGTAACGCCGGTGCAACGCAGAGCTGCAACAATGGCTGTTTGCGCACGCGCTCGTCTTCGCCTTCCCTTTGTTCTGGATCTTTGTTATAAGCAGGTAGAAGGTGACGTCACGCACTTGTGAACATCTGTATATGATCTTGTACGTGGAATATAACTTTGCTTACATTGCGCGCATTACAAGGATTCATAGCCGAAACACTTCAGCTTGAGAGCATTAAAAGAGGTTCGATGCATCTTTCGCAAGCCGTTTAATCGTAAGAAGTTCAAAGCATCGTGTCATTTTCTATTTTTTTTAATAGAATAAGTGTGACAAACGACCACATAGTTTACCTGATGGTAAAAGTATACTGTGGCCAATAGATTAAGAATCAAAATACAGATGCGATGTCACCCGTGAGATCTAAGATTGCCTCGTTTCCAGTTAAAATACACTCACCATACGAAACACAACCGTATTAAGCTGCTATTTTACGCTGGTATTCTGTAAGAGAGTGGTCCTTCTCCTGTCAAGCAGATCCATTCGTGCTACAATCATAACAGATATAGCTATGGCTCTACCACGTAATTTAGACAAAGTTCCATAATTCATCCTACACGGATGAATAAATTCGTCAATATCCAATCAAATACTGCGATGCGATTATATATTTTATGACGAGTGTCAGTGTCAGAGCTCCAGAGAAAATACCTTAGTCTATTTATATAAGGACAGAAGAGCTGTGGTAACTTTTAGATTTTTATGATCGGCCTAGGGCCTTATATCGAATGCATAGGAAATTTCATTAACGAATTTACTCAGTTTAGAGACAGTGAAATTACGCGAAACACCGTTCTACATACATATTATATTTAGATATTAAACTGGAACAATAATCTATTTTTATAAGCAAAGCAGCCAACAGACTTGTTGTCGTTGCCTCTCAATGAAAATAATTAAAGTTCGTCATTTTGTAAAGTCCATACGATAAAATTATAATCTTGCACTTTCCTATTTTTCATAGTTAGTGCAAGGTTTGGCTAATTTGCTAATAACCAGACATAATTGTATGTATTTCTGTTCTTTAATAAGAATTCCTACTGTACCGTGAGGATGTTTTATTTGCTCTAGGACAAACATCCACATCCGGAACAATACAATATGTTATACGAACACTTGTCCTGTGCGGTAAACAAACGAGCGGTTCACCGTCAATGCGCTACCGAGCGATTATTCTCAACATTTCTCTTATATTCAAATGCCCTACTCTCACTATTTGCCTTACTTGTGCCTCAGTGTTGCCAGGTGCTGTTTTTCACTTAAAATTGGGCAAGTTAGTGTGGCGAAGCGTTACTATATAGTTAGTTACTTCTCTCGGATGAAGTGGGAATTATTATATAGTATTTATACGTAAACATCGAAAATTATATAACATATATAATATAACAGTGGTAGAGCCACGCGGCAGCTTGTGCTGTCGCTCGGATGGGCCGGCTCGAACCAGGGTGGTACCACGACCTCACAGAATACCAGCGTGAAATAGAGGTTTACCTCTGCGTTTCGCTTGGTGAGTGCAGGTGGCCGGAGGCCCTTTTTACTGGAAATGAGGCATTCCATCCTAGTCTTCACGGGTGAAAACGCATCTGCATTTTGATCTGTAACAGAGGATAGATGTAGATGTCTATGGGCCGCAGCAACCACTTACCATCAGGTGGACTGTGTGCTCGTTTTTCACCCTTATCCTATAAAAAAAATTCTGAGGTTTTTTTACCATTCATTATAAAAGGCGAGGAGTACAACTTATTATTAGAAAGGTACTGTGTATTGCTGTTGAAGTGGGTGAAATAAAGTGAACCAAATTTCCTATCAGATGATCGAATTTCAAACTGACGCGATACTAGTGGGTAATGCAGTGCATGTTATACAAATATACAGGCTATAGTTAGCTTTATTACAGTTTTCTTTATACAAATTGAGATTTATCTTTTAATATAATTTACAAAAAACTCTTGCACATGAGTATATCATGTGACATGGTGCACACGTGTTTGATTTTAAACCAAGTTTTTATCTTTTTTGTGACTAACGGCGACGGCGCGCGATCTGCGCAGGTGTTGTCAATATGTTATGTTAAAAGGCGGCAACCGCAATTCATGTTGTTGACACTTGTCAATGAGTTAGATATCATCTTATATAAAACTAGCTATTGCCCGCGATTTCGATTGCAAAGTTATAGGAGTCTTTACGTAACACAAGTAGTTAACTATCGAAAAAATATTTTAAGCTGTTTTAGGGTTCCGTAACGGAGAACTAACGGGACACAATTACTAAGCCTCCGCTATCAGTCCGTAATAGGTAGATAGTTGAAATTTTCACAGAATGTGTATTTCAGTTTTTTTGCTATTATTTCGTGAACTACGTTTAAAATGCGAAAATATGAGATCTATTAATTTTACGTACAAAATGGTTTTTACCTTATGCTTTAAACAGAAACAGAAACTTTTTTTATTCAATATATATTATAAATAATACTTATTGAGAGTCACTCACACACACTCACACAGTTTAATTACCACTGGTTCGAAAAAAAGCTATGCCCTGGGATGAACCAGCAAGAACCCAGCGTGACGTCTTTTTTGAATAACAGCTTACAATTATGCATGTTACACAATTAACAACACAAAACAAATTAGAAATATCTTGGTAGCGATCACCTCATTCCCCATTCTCATTCTCAAATCCATAAATCTCTTAATATTATAATAATACCTTTTTATACAAACTTAGTTTAAAAAATTTTTGAACTTTTAGCAGGTCAAATTTTGTATATTTTCTAGGATTTTGTTGTAAAAGCGTGTATATCGCCCCAAGAATTAATTACTGACTCGAGGAGTCGAGTAACTGGTACTATATTAGCTTGTGTCTGTTCCTCATAGTTTCGTTGAAAAATATCGTTGAATTAAAAAAATGTTTTAAAAAACTTTAAAACAAAGAAAATAAAGTGTGACGACCTTTTTGTGTAAAACAGAAAACAATTTTTTTTTTAAATTTATTTTATTTGTCTTATAGTTTATTTTATTGGATAATCATCAAAATACCATTTATTTTATTAGGTTATCAATTTCACAAAAATATCTAATATGTTTTCGGGTAACATATATCGTAGATTACTTGGGTCATTGCTCTCTATCTCTTTGTGAATTTTCATCTTAATCGGTTTCGCCATTCCCATGATTTCCCCGACAGACAGATGAAATTTACAAAACATCTCTTGACAGACAGACAAAATATATCCTAATTATATCCTGACCTTAACAGAAAGCAGTAATTGCGGTAATGCAGGCAGACACTTCAATTTTTATTTATGTAATAAATAAACCTAGCAAGCTAACAGCATAGCAAAGTGGCGAAGCAATCAGCTTTGTAGCGGTTTCTAACGGAAAAAAAAATTCAAAATAGGAGGTTCAGATGCCTGGGTGATCAGTAATCGATTGCTGAAAACAGAATTTGAAAACTCGAAACCGTTCTCGAGATAATCGTGGGACAGACGGACAGACGGACAGACATCGTGAAATCGACAAAGTGAAGTGACTACGCAAGCTTCGCCACTTAATAAGTGACTTCGCAAGCTTCGCCACTTAATAATGATGTCGTATGGTATTTTGCAGCGGGGAAACGCGAATGACACCGAATTTTTTTCACATATTTAATTTTATGGTGGCTCTCGCTTAGAAGTAATTTCGAAGCAAAAGTTTAAATAAAGAGGTTTCTTAAATTTTGATTTTCTTATTCATGTCAGATACGGATATCGCAATGGAAACCTCTAATTAGTCTTCTGACTCCTGACAGCATTCCCAAGAGACGAGACAGCGCTATTCTTTGTTCCGAGCGCGCAACTTCGCACAAACCAAAATAAACCGCAGGCTAAGACCGTACGCGGCGCTCGAGTGTCAGCTTAGAGACGGCCCGTTTCAGGAATGTTTATTTCCAGCCGATGGCTCATACGGAATATTATCTTCGAACGTATCTTAGTGATAATCTTGCGACGACGAGATGCGTGCGTGATGTAGACGGTCAAATGAAACTGTTCCATTGCGGACAAAATGTTGAGTGCATGATAAGCATAACTTATCGCGGTATAGCAGTGAGAGGTAGTTTTGATGCGTTTCCTCAAAAACTTATTTAATTGTCAGGTTTAGTCATGAAAGTGAAATATGTGCCAATTTTATTACACTAGTACTAAATGTTAAAATATTTAAAAGAACCAACACTAAGTGCCAAAGAAAACAAAGTAAACTAAATCATAGTGCCGATGCCAAAACTAACTTTAAGAGGCATGCGATGAAAGACTATCATCTATTTTGAAGATGTTGGTGCTGTTAGCCTACGCGGCTTCATCTTGAGAACAGTGAAGTTAGAACAGCTCGCAGGTGACGAATGTAAAGAATACGAAGCGAAGTGGTGAGTAATTATGTTTTACGTACGTTTATGCATTTTGTATTTCACAGCGACCTCGGATGCATTCGTAAACGGTTAATCGGCTAACAATAAAAAAGGTATGTGTTTAGATGACGGTTGTCGTGCCAGAAGGATTGAACAATAAAGATACGCGGCCGGACGGTTGTATAGATACAAGGTGGGTTGGACCCCGCGGGCACTCTCTTAGTAATTACCTACACGTTCTCAATTGCCATGGCCTGGGCAGAGTACGTTTTTAAATCTTCTGCTTGTGCGTGCATGAAGGGCGCTCTACTCATAAGAATATTACTCTAATTTAATATTGTTGAAACGACCAAAAAGGTAATCTTGTGAACGATCGTCATCAGCATCATCACAGCCCATCACAGATTTACAGCTGAACATAGGCCACCCTCAAAAAATGCCACAAAGGATGGTTTTGAGGTCCTTCCTGAATCACTTACCAGGTTGTCACTCCATCTATTGGGGCACCGCTGGCACTCCATCTGGTGGCACAAAGCTGCCACTAGAAACCCTTTCTTCCCTATCAGTTGTCGGTTCTTAGAGCTATATAGTCGGCCCATTGCTACATCAACTTACTGGTCCGTTGGGCTATGTGGATCCTGTGGATGTATATCCTCGTTACGATGTCTATCACGCAGAGAAAGTTCAAAGATAATCTTCTTCATAGCTCGTTGACCGAGCTCTCTCGTACGACCAGCAATGTATGACCGTAACTCATCCATATGTCATTACTGGCACTGCTCACTGCTTGTCTCAATTTTCAAGTTTGAAGCAAATGTGACGAGAAGATGTATCGAAATCTCCCGCACATATCTTTACAAGTTTGTTACGGACGACAAGTTAAAACATTTGCGTTCTTGGTTTGTCTATCACGTCCACATACTGTAAGTTTCTTGCTCTGATATGATTCCCGATATCTTCCTTCAGATTCTGTTTCCCGTTGCATGATTGATGCCTATTTTGAACAAATTTGCCGTATGTTCTTTTTAAAGTTTATCATTTCTAATTAAAATAATAACTACTTCAATGAAAAGCAAAATGAATTACTTTTATAAACAATTTATATCGAAGTGCATTTTAGGACATTTTATACACATTGATGAGTTGATAAGAGATATGTAGAGTAAATATACATACTTGGTTTTAGACCCCCTTAAATTACATGCGACAAACACATTGCTTCATTTTTTATTTAAAATATTGGTGATTGTCCTTTATTTTAAAGGATGCCCTTTAAAATAAAGGACAATCACCAACGTTGTAGGTTACAATCGTACAGTGGTAGCCTTAGTCCTCGATCATATCATTCAAATTAGGAGACAAGATCAATTGTTGGGTGTGAAATAGAGGAAAAGGGGTCCTTTATTTTACACCCAAAAATTAATCTTGTCCCCTAATTTGAAATCTTTCATAGAGGACAAGGCAACAACGCACATTTCTTCTGCTAGTTGAGGTTAAAGATTTTAAAAATTTCGTTGAGGCGACGCACGATGTTAAACAAATTATGTTAAATTACGTAATTAACATTGCTTTTTATATTTATAAAGGACGCTACCGATATTATAACAGCGTTTTATTGATATCCTTTATTTTTATCATGTGTTCTTTATTTAATCTTAACAAGTGCTCTATATGATAGAACGGGAGCTGACGACTCTCAACCATACACTGACTCACAAGCGGGCGACGCCGCGCGACTCCGTGATACATTTCTCTTGTAGGGTTACATTGCTGCATACTGAGAGAGCATTTTTATGGTTCTGTAACAGTGATAAAGCCGTGGCACTTGTAACGTTGGGATGGGTTAATATCCTTCTGACCGAATTTCGATCAGCGGGCAGTCTTAACGGAAATTCGCCATCTGCGCAGGACAGGATTATAGTGTGCGAGTGTACGCGCAAGCTTGTGCTTGCGCATACACTCGCACTCTCTATAACCACACTCTCATAGTCCGATGGGACGGTAAACTGACACGACCGGAGAGAGATCAGGTGCAGGGCCAACGGCTTTACGCGCTTTCCGAGGCACGATGGTGAAACACCGCCGATTTCCTGACTTTGGGCTGCTACTGAGAACTTCTTGACAGAAAAAAACCCAAACTGATTTTGGCCCGACCCGGTGTTCGAATCCGGGACCTCATGACCAACAACCGCGTTCACGGCCACTAGAACAAGCAGGTAGTCAATGCGATGGAATGACGTTGTGGCGGCAAACGTGCACAGCGACGCACCGCGTCTTGCAGAACGATCGCTTCGCGATACTATTTTGATATTAGTCGAATATTGTTTTGAATTAGTTAAAATGGGCTAGCGGATGATAAGGCGACGTCAGTGACACTGAAATTTAATTACAAGCGGCCTTTTGTTAATTGAGTTTAAGACGCTTTAATTATAGTCTTCCGTGTGCTCGAAACCCTCGACTATAGAAGGCCACCAGACCTGAGTAGTGAAGTGAACTCTCGGTCGGCACTCGTGTGTAGTTCGAGTCAATTAGGGTAAGAATAATAAATGAGTATTTATTTTTGTTAAATTGTTCTCAAACACAAACGCCGTAAATTGTTTGAGAATATTTACATTACATTTTGTAATGGGTATATATTGGAACAGATAAACATTAGGATGTTCAGTTGTAGGTACCAGCGGTAGAGCGTTGCACTGCTGCACGTTTAACAGGCGTTTGGCTGGTCAGAGTTCTAAGTACAAAATGCCTCCAAAATAAACTTTTGCAGTTACCGTTACAACCTATTAAAGTCCACTGCTGAACGTAGGCCTCCCCGATAGATTGCCTCATAGGGGGGATATTTGCCATAGTTGCCACGCTTGGCAACCGCAGTTTTTATTATTAGGAAGACGTTGCTGCCCATTTCCTGATTTGTTTCCCTCTGTCGCCTCTTACGGCACCCACGGGATGATATAGGGTAGGTTCTTACACCGCTACTATACGGTATCTTAATTATATAAAAAATAAATATATTAAAACTAACAATAAGTGATAATTTGACGGCTCCGTGGCGTAGTGGCTTAGCGATGACTTGCAGCGATGGGAGCCGCGGGTTCGAATCCCGCACGGAGAAAGTATTTCTGTGGCCTACAAATAATTGTTCCCGATCTTGATATTTGGCTTTGTGCAATTTATGTATGTAAATTTTAAACTGTCTCCACGATAGAGGAGAAAATCCTAGTGTGGGGGTAACGTTTTTTTTAAAGAATTAAAATTACCTACATCTTTGTATTTTTTTCAGTAGTTATCGAGTTAACTATTTCATGTGACTGTAATAATTTTGTCATTGATATATTATTGCCTACACATATATCCCGGTTTAAAACACGGATATGAAAATATCAAATGAAACCGCAATGTGATGTGGTATTAGTTTATTTCACTGACCCGGCTGCGGTGAAGCCGTGAGATAGTATCAGCGGCTCCACGAGGCGAAAGGCTACTGGTTAGTAAAGTGAGAGCATATATGTTCCTGGACACAGAACTCCTCACTTTCCTCTGAGGGATTTTGGAGCTGGTAATCGTCAGGGCCTGTGTTAATGCACCAACAAGATTTCTTACCGACTTCCAAAAAGGAGACGGTACTCAATTCGACTGTATGTTTTTTTATGTGTGTTACCTCGTAACCTTTTTAAAAAAATACTAGTAATGCTGTTAAACATTACTAATATTCCCCTTAACCACTTCCGGTAAGCTTAAAATGCTTGTATTAGAAGTGGTTCACGACAGTAGTCGAATGGCGGATTCGAACCCACGACCTTTCGAGTTCGCGGTCCGCGTCCTGCCATTAGGCTACTGATTTTTCAACGCTACTGAAGCTTTTTTTACTGGGTGAACCGATTTCGATCATTGTTTTTGTAATTGAAAGCTGGTACTTCTCGTGTGCTCCCATATGAATTTGATCAAGGTCAGACCAATAGTTTTTGAGTTATTCTTAGTAACTTATATTGAAGTCGGCTGTACAAAATTTTTAATTTTTAATTATTCTTCAACAGTTAAAATTACAATTACGATTAACAATATCATTAGTGCGGCAGGAATCAAACTCGATTTGCCCGCGTACTATGCAATTATCTTCTGCAAATCTTCTACAAACTCGGCTCTTAAATAAATTAATTTAGTTGCTATAGCATTTTTTATCTTTAAATTTTTACATTTTGAGTTAAATCCTCAAATTTTTATTTTTGATTCCAATATTTGGAGGATATTTCTCAGCATGACATCATTGGATCTTTGCTCCCAACAGCTACCGGCATAGGTGTGACATGAACGTTATACATGACCTTTGTTTTGTCTATATTTATCTTAAGACCTATCCGTTGGGAGGTACTATTGAGGTCATTGAGCATGGTGCTTAGGTCCTCCAGTGATTCTGCCATAAGGACTATATCGTCGGCAAATCGAAGGCGAGTGATGTACTCGCCATTGATGTTAATACCGTATCCTTTCCAGTCCAGAAGCTTGAAAACGTCTTCCAATGCAGCGGTGAAGAGTTTTTCAAGAAGGGATATAATCGTCACCCTGTCTTACACCTCTCTGCAGTTGGTTAGGTTTCATACTCTGGTTCTATACTCGGATCTTAGCCCTACTGTACAAACACTTCAGCTCTTCGATATACCGACACTCAACTTGGCACCGCTGAAGGGACTGCAGCACCGCAAACATTTCAACGGAATCAAAGGCTTTCTCTATTTCACATACGCAAGACACAGTGGCAAATTAGTTACATTTAATGAACTACAAACTTTATTTCAACTAAACATTTTACTGATGAATATAAAACAAAAGACGTCTTGTCGTCGTCCTCGAACACAAACTGCGGGAGTAGCACCGCAAGGGTCTGCCTTCTATTCTTGGAGCAATCGCAACTAGACACATGTGCGTTTTTACATAGGTAATGTAATATTTTAAAATGTTTTAAGAAACAGTACTTCGTACATGATCTGCTTAGTTTAGCAACGCTCTATTTAATACATTATAGCACAGCGCTGCTTGGCAGCTAAGATGATCAAGAAGTCTATGGGAAAGTACATAATTATACCCATGTTGATCACTTTACATATTTTCTTTGATTCGCTCCGATTGTTGGCATCGCCTTCAACAACAATTTTATTCCATAAATTGATTTCTTTCTTCGCTTGTGAAGCGAGACGCTCTCTCACGCTGCCCGCTGGGAGGGGGGTCATGTTTTTGCCATATATAACTTTACCACGATATTAATTGGCCATTACCTAAAATTAAAAAAAAAAAGTTAATGAAACAGTCACCATACGACCCACAGCTGGGCACAGATTTTATATTTTATAATATATATTGTTTCTGAGAGGTATATTCGTGTGCTCGTGTGTACAAACACGTCGAGGACATGTAAAGCATTAGACGTGTTTGTAATTTGACAGGCATTCAGCTGAGCACAGTTTCATTGGTGCTGACGAGGCACGGCTCGGGTTGCATGTGTTTAGTTTATTTAATATTTGTGTGAACTTATGTAAACGAAAACATATCTCGGAAACTGTAGTTTATATAATAGTTACTGTAGTAACGATAAGCTTTTTTAAATATTTGGAGTGTGCCAGCTCTATTCCAACAATCGGTCGTTTAAGTTTTTGTAGTAATTAATGTGTGCATCCTTGACTTTCTTTTCCACCAGGGCGACGCCACTTTGGAATGAGATGAAATATTTAACAGATCTCATAACGGGTTAGTTATACTTGTTTGAAAGTGTAAAAAATAATATTTCTTTCTGAAATAGAATACCTAGTTATATTCTGTGTTTATTAGATTAAAAATGCGTCAACCAAACTAGAGAAAATCGTAAAAGAAAAAGAATTAAAGAAAAGTTAAAAATGTGTAAAAAAATTAAAGAACGCGTTACCTACACTACGGCATCGTTTTGAGTATACATATACTCGTACATACACTAGAAACCGAAAACTTTTTTCAAACGCAACTGTTCAATGATGATAACACTGTGTGACCATCTGCATTACAAATAAATTCACCTCCGTCCGAACTAGCGAAATCTGGTAAGCGTAAGATTATAACTTAGTCGTCATTAGTGCCTCTCGTACTCTCGAAAAATTACAGGCTTTATAGGGCAGGCATTATGGCAATGCACAGGTAATTGTATATACGGTCCGATTGCAGGGTGCTGCGAGAGTGTGGCGACGAAGCCGTGCTGTGCCGACTAACGCTCATTGCATCATCATCAATATTTTACTTTTTAAGAATCGGAAGCGACCCCTTTTAGGGAAAAGAGGCGTAGAATATAGATGCAAAAAGAGATTTTGTTATATACACATGTGATCAACTGTTAAACTAAATAAATACTCGTATATTAATGTGTTATGATGGTTTAAAATTAAAAAAAATAGAGGTTGCTTGCTTAGTTACTTACGTAGTCGATAAGAGGAATCTATCTATGTATTTATATTATATTGTTATATACACTATTGGTAAAATTTTATGAAATAACTTTATGAATAATTTGCATACTATTCGTATTTCAGGGAAAAGACAACCTGCGACTGTGATCAAGGAAGCGAATCGGGAAGAAGCAGCAGTGCGATGTGGCGGCGCAGAGGCGCAGAGTCCCCGGCGCTGACGCCGCGGCCGGGGGCGTCGCCCGGCCTGCTGCGACGTCGCTACTCCGTGCCAGAGACCGTGATGCGCAAGTGCGTTTGTGTCACATCATTTTTGACAGTTTAATTTAAGTTTTTGGCGTCAAGAACTACAATGTGCTACACGCTAATGCATTTTATTAGGAAAAAATGCCAAATGAGATTAGTTAAGTCTATTTCGGTTTTCAACGTGGTAGAGTCATGCTGTAGCTGCATGGTTGTACCACGAGTGGGTCCAGGACCGGGGAAGGCCCACGCTCTCACAGAAAACCAGCGTAAAATACAGCTCAATGCTGCTGTGTTTCGTATGGTCAGTGTAGTGAACCGGAGACCCTCTTTACTTGATTCGAGGCATTCCATCTTATTCCTGACGGGTGACAACATCACCATTTTGTATTGTAATGAAGAATAAATGTGGATGCTTATGGGCCATTTACCATCAGGTGGACTGTGTGCTATGCCACGGAGCCGTCAAATTATCACTTATTGTTTGTTTTATTGTGCTTATTTTTATATAATAAAGATACCGTATAGTGGCGGTGTAAGAACCTACCTATATACTTTACAGCTTAAAACTCGTTCAAGTATAAGCTGTATCTACTTGCAAAATTTGTATCCGCTGTCATTGAACATATACATTAATAAAAAACTATTGATAAATCCAATTGATTGATAACATGATTATACAACCGATACAGTATCCACTCACGACGGCAGTTGACGCCGTTGACGCAGTTGTCGAGTTGAGTGAGTGAGGTAGTCTCTATTTAGTAAAATAAATTCCTAGAAGGCTGCTAAAACACCAAAAATTCGACATTTTGCAGCCGAAAAAAATTAACTATAACTTAACAAAACAAAATTAAACTGCCATTTACATTCAATTGCTTCTCACATGAAGAGTTTTACAAATAGATTGAGTTAAACAATTGATATTTATTTATTTATTTATTTATTCACAAATTGCGTTACATGTGATTTAGTGACTAAACAAAAACATGCAAGTTCTAACCATCACATGCACCTCGAAAGGCATAGCAACGAACAGGAGAGGGGTAGATACTTAAAAATTCTTTTCCTCAATGTATTCATTAATTGAATAATAACTTTTTTTAATAAGTATATCTTTTAAAGATCTTATGAATATATTAATATTTGTTTCGGCTTTTATGTATTCCGGCAATTTATTATAAATTTTTATTGACATCGGGTAAGGACCTGTACTGTGTAATTTTAATTTAGATTTTGTTTGGAAAAGGTGATTCTTATAGCGAGGTATGTTGTGTCGGGGCTTCAAAAGGTGTCGTGTTTACGAAGCGATGCGGACTGGATAAATCCACACCATAAGCCACTAAAACGCCTTTTTTATGTAAAAATTGCAATTATTCGATTTAGAAAAAATATTAATAAGTTCAACAATCATTTATCTTTCTGACAATGTGCTTTTTATATCATTTATATGTATAATATGATTACTAGATGCAATTTCATGCGACAAAACGTTGGAATCTTGATTTTTAGGTGCTAGTAGAACATACCTACGCGCTTTGCGCTTATGGCATGCAATATAATTTATGGGCTTTATCATAATTGTGTGACATACTAAATTTTACCACCAACTCTAGAAGCTATTAAATACTGTGCGAATTATTTTTAGTTTTTTAAAGTCGGTTTTTGATTTTTAAAAATGTATTATTATTTGAAGCTTTTGAGTTGACTAAGCTATATCACAGCCTCAAGGTAACAACTACAATTTTTATCCCGAAGTTGTAGTTCTAACGGATTACTTAGCAGACTTTATTTTATAAGGCCATAATTGTTTTAATGTAAACTGGTTAAAAATTATAAAAATTGTTTGCAGACTTTGTTTGTTTGTTAATTACAGGTACCGTTTGGCCCAGATGAGTAGCGAGGAGACGATACAAACTTCAGTGGAGTCGTGCTCCTGCTGCACGCTGCCCGAGGTGGCGCCTCGCCTGCCTCGCGACCGCGAGCTCATGCGACGCTCTGCACTGCTGAGGCGGCTGCAGGGACGCGCGTGCCGCGAGTGCCACACCGGATGCTGCGGCCGCGCCACGCGCTCCCTGGACGCCTCGCACTCTGAGTTGCGGCCGCCCTCTGCTACTCGACGCTCACCGGCTTCGGAACGAACTTCACCCAAGCGCTTACGACAAGACTCGCTCTCTCTGCGCTCCTCCCGAGTTGGATTGTCACCGCCCTCCACAGATTTTGCCCTTTCTGATTCTTCGAGTCGCGTCCGAACGCTTGGTGTTTCTTCATATACTGACACGGATGTCCTAGGCCTAAGTTCAACCTCGGAGTCCGATTATAGAGACGCAACCGATACATACGCTCAAGTTTCCAGAGATTCAACAGAAGTAACTACACCCGCGATGGTCATAGGGAACGACAGCAATCCCTGCTGCGGCGAGATTGAAGATTACTCTTACTCATCGGAAACTTATTCGTCGTCATTGTGCACTGCCAAAGAGACCGTTGCTCGTTTGAAGCCAAACGTGGCTGGTCAAGCTATAATACCTGACAGTATAAACGGAACAATTAGTGAGATAACATCAAGAGCGGATAATGAAGATGGTAACATTTTTCCGTATGACAAACCGCTAACGGTAGAAACACCGTCTTATGATGTCCTCGAAATTGTAGTATCCGAAACGTTTAACACAATTCATACTCCTATATCTAAGGATGGTTTTTCTGAAAAATATAAACTGGACAAACAGAATATTGAGAGAAGTCCATTGGAGCAGCAGAAAAGAATTCAGGATGTAAGAAGCACGGATATTGATGAATATGTTTCGAACATACTAGTAGAAAGCTTAAATTCTTTGTCTGACCAACTTGAGTCAATGAATGCATCGATGGGTACCAATAGAAGATTAAGTATCATCGAAAAAGAGATAAAAGTTAAATTACAGAATACTGGCGTTAACACCATTGTGCACTTAAGTCCAACGTCAAATAATCAAATAATATTTGGGCATGAGGAGTTGTGCAGCAGCGATGAACGTCGGGATAGTTGTAATAATGTTGGCAATAGTTCGCCTGCAATTCGAGACGAGTTACATAGCGTCGAGACTAACAACAATTTGACGTCTGCGGAAAGTATACCACGACAAGATTCATCAGATTTTCACCAGACAGAGTGTTTCACAAAAGTTGTTCATTCCGATACTGTCAACAAAGCGGTTCTTCAACAGATACAAAAACTGTTTCAGGAAGATCACCAAAGCAAAAAACCCGACACGGAATATTCGAACGATAGTATGCCAAGCATATCTCACATAGAAATATCTAACGTGGACGTTTATATAGACAATCATGCTGGTTCATATGCTCCTACCACAAACGAAACTGAACAACAGGTAGAAATGAATCCTGAGGACACGGAGTTAATTGGCAGCGTTAGTACGTGTAATTATTATGAGAATTCGAGAGATAATGCGACCATACCTCGCTATTCGGCTTTTCCACACACAGAGTCCATGGAAGTGAATACATCCTCTTCTGATGATGCAGAAGTGATGGGCTCTGAGTGTACGAGTCTTGTGGATAGTTTGGATGATCCAAACTCGCCGAGATCTATTATGCTTCGAAAGTCGGGTAATAGTAGCAAGAGAAGTGAATTAGTTAGATCTTCTATAGATGTCTTAGATTTGTTACCTGAAGATTCTATTCAAACAAAAAATGCAAACTTGAAGGAGAAATGTGAATCTTTTTTTGTTAGAATTAAGGATGATAGTTGCGAATGTGACCGTGAGAAGAAGAATATTGTAGTAGCCGACCACATGCCAGAAACGATTAAACAAAGATTATATAGAAGGCACAGGAAAAGAGAATTGCGTATGGAGTGTGCTCGCCGTAGTAAAGTAAAACAACTACGTAAAGAATTGGAGAAGCAAAGACAAAGTGAGCTACGGAAATCTAAGAAGGAGATAGAGAAAGAATGTGTAGCTGTTATGAATGCGCTCATAGACGACGTAATATCGAAAATAGCTCAAGATGAGTACAAATGTATGCGAATAAAACAAAAATCTCTTATGATGGTAACCGCAAAATCTGATGAATCTCTGTCTAAAAAGAGCCGGAAAAAAGACATTGAACTCAATAATAATAATAAATTAAGTAAAAATAACACAAGTCAGTCGTGTTCGGAAGGTATGAATAAAAAATATCGAAAAGCTGAAAGGTATCAGATACGGGGTAAACTTTCTCTTCAAACTTACCCACCTTTAACACCCGACGATAACAATTCCAAGAGAATTTATCAAAAATCGGAAATACACGATGGTAAAAAATGTATTGAAATCCTTGAAATATTGGAATACGTTAACAGTTCAGGGAGTTCTCCTGAGTATAGTCATTCTGACGATCATCAAATTGCAAAACATAAGAAATCTCGCATACCTATTCCAATATCGGAAAGAATAGGTTCACAATATTACAAAAATGGATCTTGTACACGCGCTCAGTTATTTGATAACAGAAATGAGGCGCCAAGTGCGTATTCTCCGAATGCATCACAAGTTGTGTATATGAACCAAGAATCGCCTCGCATTGATTCACCACCTACCAGTTTAGAGCATTCACAGCCTTCCCGGCGTGCTTCTGTGCCTCACTGCGAACCACGGTCACGTTCTAATTCTCTTCGCTTCAAGCGAGTTTTCGATATGATTCCAGAAGAAATAAGTAGTTTCAGTATTGAATCACCTGCTGAAGATCTTACACAAAGCCGACGTGCCTCTGCACCAACGCTTGCTCAAGGAGTGCTGCTTAGCGATAATGAAATAGGGTTTATTGTGAATACCACCACTGCTGACCCCAACGTTGGAAGCAAGTTCTCGAAGTTAAATCCTGATCGGGAAATGGTTAAGAAAGTTAAAGAAATGAAGAGTGCGGGAACATCTCCAATGCCGAATAGGGATATACACCATAGTGTTTTAACGCAAACAAGTTGTACGGTAATGACTTCTCCGCTGCATAAGTCTGCCGCTACAAGCCCCATTAGAAACTTGACAATGTCAACACAGACATCTTTGCCTCGAAAAAAAAGTATTTCAAACCAACAATCACCACAACATAGGCATAAACATCAACAGCAAATATACTCCTATAGTCAGCAGCCCCAGCCTGAACATCACTATCAACAACATCGGCAACATACTCGGTTACCGCGGCAATGCAACGAGGCCGAAACAACCCTGCGCCAGCACTTTAATGAAGGTACCGTCGCACGCACGTGTGTACCATCGCTGATCGCTCATCGCACCGCTTCTACTATCCCCGTAGAGTAGAATCCTGGCGCACGATAAACCTATACAATGATAAGACTAAAATCAGATTTGACTGATATATGTGTTATTAAAATATTGCACCTCGAATATTTCAATATTCGATATAGAGCACTTTTCATATTGAATGCAAGCCCATTTAATATTTATTGTTGTATCGAACTAAATGTTAATAAATGTTTCGAATTAAGAATTAGTTTCATTGTCACGAAGGTGGTGTGCGGAGCACATTCTCCCGACGCAGATCGGTGAGTTCGCAGCGCGGGGCCGAAAGGCTGCCGAGATGTGGTAACACAACAGGCGGCAGGGCCGGTAGTATGGCGAGCGGCGTGACGAGCGGCGCGGCGGGCGGTGCGTCGGGCAGCTCGAGCTCGAGTGAGTCGGGCGGCAGCCTGCTGTGCCCGCTGGCGCCGGCGTGGCTGCAGGCGCGCCGCCGCCGCCGCCGCACCGCCGCTGCCCACTCCGCAGGTATCATGCGCATTGCCCACTTGGCCTGCAGAAAAAATATCCACGTATCGATATATTGATATTTTTTGACGATATTTATTATTTCGATATAAAAATAATAACCCAAAATATATATAATACCACTGACTGATTGATTTAATGATCAAACGAACTTACCAAGTGAAGTTCGATCCTAATTATGCTTCACAGCTTCATTCTAGCGATTTATGTTAACTTATTGTAGCTCCACTTCCAAGCTTCCAGCCTTGCACGGTATTTAAAGGGAGGAAAAAAATAATTTAATGGCAACACTGTCAGACGCCACTCGCTCCTGTATATCCCGCGGTACTCGCTTCATTAGTTTAAAGAAATACAAATAGAAATGCTGCTGATTAATTCGTATTTATTTTACCATTTTTGGAAAATAGAAAAATTAAGTTTCTTTATTACGAATTTTAGGGAGGGTTTCTGTTAACCGATAGAGAAATCACAGTATTAAAAAATAAATAAGGGAGGGCTCTCCTAAATCGCTAGAATGTAGCTGTTCGCATAATTAGGATCGAACTTCACTTGGTAAGTTCGTTTGATCATTAATTATGCTTCACAGCTTCATTCTAGCGATTTATGTTAACTTATTGTAGATGTTTAGAGTCTAAATGTAAAAATAAAACAGGGAATAATACGAGAATACTAAGTTTCATCAATATTAATTTTGATACAATGTGTACATTCTGTTAATCATTTACAATTAATTTAACTATCACTTGACAGTATTGATCGCGCAAGTTAGTTATGAGTCTTTTTTATATGTATTTGGCTAAAACGCTAGAGGTTTCACTCCACCCGGCGGTCTTCCTAATTACATCGATATTCACACCTAATCTATTGGCAGACGAAGTAGACGGATGACGAGTGGTGTGAGCCTTAAATATTGATGTGTTTGTTAGATAACGTTGATTTTATCTAATGGCTTAATATTTGAGAAGAAACCGCGAGGTGTGGTTTTTTGAAACTGGTAAATAGTGAATCTTGATTGTTAATCCGTTCAGGGTTAGTCCTATTTGTGTACGTAATTAAACAAGATGCCGAACAGATTAATGGTTTAGGAGTGAAAGAAGGGATCTTTAACACGGTTTGATTAACGTTTAGTCTAAAAGTCTTAATTAAATCAGAAATCTTAATCACTATTTTCGACAACTAAAACTTTGGCTATTTTTATTAGGAAAAGAGTTAAAACTCTATGTTCCATTACTAACGCCAATAATGTGACTGTCTTCTTAGATAATACCTCGAGTGTCAATCCATCATTTGGCCAAAACTGTTCAAGATAATTTAAAACTATATTAGGGTCCCAAACTAAGTCATATTTAGGTGGTCGTAACCTGAATATTCCTTTCATAAATCTCTTAAGTCTTAAGTCTTCAAGACTGTTTGACTTTAAAAGTTTTATCACTGATTTGTGCGAGTTAATAGTACCGTACTTTACTCCCTGATAAAAAAGCTCGCTAAGGGAATGTAAAAAACTAGAATAAATGCAGTCTTGTTGTGTTGTGTTGAGTCTTGTGACAGTAATTATTAAATTGACGATACTTCATCCATGCTTTTAAACACCCATCATATTGCCTGTATGTACTATCTGTGAGAGAAGATAGCATTATATCTACCGTTCTTGGGGAGAGGTGTCGTTCCAGCAATGTTTGGCGGACAACTTCACGGCAATCAGTCTGAGCGATCTGTACAGTTTGTGATGATTCCTGAAAATGAATTCCTGAAAGGTGATTTAAGCAGAGTTTTATTAGGTTGAAAATAAATTGCCTCAGAAACTTTCAGTTTCTGTTGCAAAGGGAACCATGACTGAGTTGGCCAATCAGGAATAACAACTATACATTCGGCTTTGTCTTGAATAATCTTCTTAAGCATTCTTAGTACTAGACAAAATGGCGGAAAGGCATAAAAGTTTAGATTCTCCCAGGAAGTAGTAAAAGCATCGAAAGCCCAAGAATCTGTTTCTTGTTTCCGGAATACAAAGTTTGAGCATTTTGCATTATTACGGCTTGCAAATATGTCAATAGCCGGAATGTTAAAATTCTCGATTATTTCTTGGAATGCATAATCAGCAAGTTACCACATTCAGTATCCATAAAAGTTTTTCTAGAGTTTTAGGCGTCTAGATTTTCTTCAGTGTTGGTATATGATGCAAATAAAAAGAGTTTCCTCCTTTCACACCATTGCCATTTTTGACGAGTAACATCCTCAAGATGTCGATTTTGGACGCTACCCATTTTATTAATGCAGGCGATTGCAGTTGTATTGTCGATTCTAAGAAGAATCTCCATATCGCTGTAATCTCTGGAAAATACTTTTAAAGCAAAAAACGTCATTTTAAATCTAGTAAATTTATGTATAATGTCCTTTCCTTCTCTTTTCAATAACCAAAAACTTTCTTATTATTACAATATCCTCCCCAACCGGTAAGAGAGGCATCGGAAAAGATTTCTAGTTTATAGGCGTGCAATTTTATAGAAGCGTTATTGTTACTAATGTTATTAACCCACCAAACCATGTCATCTTTTAAATTATCAGGAACTCTAATAGTCCGATCATAAGATAGATCATTCAACAGACAAAAAAAAAGTTAGAACGTTCGAACCGTTTCGTGTATAACCATGAATAGTCTATTGCTGTTACTGGGCAGATTGATATTAACGTCCCCAGAAATTTTGCATACTCTCTTAAATTGCAATATATAGTAGCTACTCAAAAAATTTTTAAGAAGGTTATAAATTTTTGTCTTTTATCGTCAGGTAATTTTAATATCATTAACTGATCAAATATAAAACCCAAGAATTTGTATTTAGTTGAGGGTACTAAGCAACTTATTTCAAAATTAATTAACAGACCTTAATTTTCAAAAACATTTTTTACAAATGGTATGTTCTTATTGCATTCGGCATAAGAATTTCCAAACAAAAGTAAATCATCTCAATAAATGATTGTAATTATATTGTTTAATCTAAAGTATTCAACCACAGGTTTTAATAATTTAGTAAGTAAACAAGGGGCTGTGGATAGTCCAAAAAGTAAGCAATTAAATCCATAAAGATTTTTTTTTTATAGAATAAGGGTGACAAACGAGCACACAGTCCACCTGATGGTAAGTGGTTGCTGCGGCCCATAGACATCTACATCTATCCTCGTTTGCGAATCAAAATGCAGATGCGTTGTCACCCGTGAGGACTAAGATGGAATGCCTCATTTCAAGTAAAAAGGGCCTCCGGCCACCTGCACTCACCAAGCGAAACGCAGAGGTGAACCTCTACTTCACGCTGGTTTTCTGTGAGGTCGTGGTACCACCCCGGTTCGAGCCGGCCTATCCGTGCGACAGCAAAAGCTGCCGCGTGGCTCTACCACTGTTAAAAGTTAAGAATACCATTTAATTTAAATTTTAATTAAAAATATTTATTTTCCTTGTAAATAGTAAAAAGGTATAAAGAAATATGCATCTTTAAGGTCAATAAATGCTATATAGCAATTTTGTGACATCAATTTTAAAGCCGTACGGTAGTCTTCCAACTTAAAGTGGACTGTGTTTACGAATTTATAGAGACACTTTATATTTAATATAAATCGCTTTTGGCCATTAGATTTTGGCACTACGAACATACTAGAAATGAATTCATCATTTTGGTGACTAGACTCAGAAATAACACCGAAGTAATAGTTTTTTAATGGAGGTAATATGTTACAATATGGTAATGTTATGCATAGATAATAGCATAGAATTAACATTTAATTCCAGTCGATTTTGCAATAGTGTGTGGAATATCGTGACGCACTGGATTACAAATAAAAGGAATTTTGTACCCACTCAGCCGTGATAGTACGAGAGGGTCTCCCGTGATAGTCTCCCATTGTTGAGAGAAGTGAGACAAGCGGCCAGCATATCATACCTCAATGTTCAGCGACGATGTTTACTGCGAGGCGCATAACGAGAGCGCATTGCTGGAGATGGTCGTTGCCGTGGTTGGGACTGTTCGAGGCTGTGGCCTCAGCCTGCCCATGTCGGATCGAACAACAATCCTCCGAGATGGGCCCTTCTGGTCTACATTCCTATTTGAATTAGCAGATGGTGAATTCCTAATAAAATTATTCTTATTAAACGGCGGTCTATGGGTTGGTTTTAAAATATCACTCGATTTCTTAATACTTTGAGCCACTTTTAATTTGTCACTAATATTTTGTCCAAATAGATATTTAACAGGTATAGTGTCTATAATTGCGTTTCAAATGTGAATGATTATCGCATTAATAATAAAGAGTCTTCTTAAACGAGTTTCATTATAAAACTATAACAAAGAAGTCTACACGCATCGCTTAAAGACTTTAATATAATTTGGGGTGTATCTTGAGTTTTATTTGTCAATGGTGTACCCATAGATGAACTAAGTGCAGACAAGGTTATTGCTATTTGTTTTTATCTTTGTTGTAAGGTAAAATCACGTTTAACTAATGTCAGTAAATCAGGTAACGCAGCTTTTACTTCAGTATTTAAGGTGGGCGGTATAAGTCTGTCAAGACTGTTAGGTATTACATAATCACTTCTTCAACTTCGTATCTTTTTAAGTCCTCTTAATAAAATTTCTTGCCATTAAGATGCGATCTTTGTGTACTGGTGGCGCTAATTGAATCGCACTCAGCGGAGCATCTCCCAAAAAACTTAAAATTGACTCATCTAACTCGACCTCTCCTCAAGCTAGTGTCAGGCATAGATGACGGCCCTGGTTCGGAGGTAATTTCAGTAACAATGGGCACTGTTGCCGTCATGCTCAGTGAAAGCAGGTGGTCAGGCCGACTCATAATACCTCATCAAAGGTGATGTCTTGCATCTCATTATTTATTTCATTGCCGCTACGGTTTGGGTGACACCAGTAATTAAATTAGTTCTGCATGTATTCAATTTTTATAATATGTAGGAGGTAGTCATAAAAATGTCATTTAGTATTATGTAGTTAATATTAATTTATTTTGGCGTGACAGAGAGAACCCTTATGGTTTCCCGCATCACAATTTCCATAGTAACAGTATGAATTTATGTATTATATTCCATAAACAAAAAATATTATTATATAAATATTTCTGCACAATCTTTCTTGATTAAGTGACAGAGAGAACCCTAATAGTTCCTCGCATCACATTTATTTTAATGTTATGTACAATTTCTCCATTAAGTGACAGAGTGAACCCTAATAGTTCCTCGCATCACATTTATTTTAATGTTATGTACAATTTCTCCATTAAGTGACAGAGTGAACCCTAATAGTTCCTCGCATCACATTTTTGTATTATGTACAATTTCTCCATAAAATGACAGAGAAAACCCTAATAGTTTCTCGCATCATATTCTTATATTATGTACAAGTTTTGTTTGTATTTATCTAATTACAGTGACAGAGAGAACCCTAATTTTCGTCACTTGCACTAGACGGTAGACGTAAAACAAGCTTCTTTTGTGATAGTTTCTTCTCAAGTTTCCTTATCTTCTTTAGAATTTTTTTCATTTTACACTTTTCCAGTTTTCTTTTCTTTTCCATTATAATAAAAGTTATAACAATCTTTACTAAGCAGGAGTGATACGAAAACGTACGTGCGAAGGCTTGAGCACGGAAATGTCGAATGAAGCGAGTACCGCGGGATATGCAGGAGCAAGTGGCGTCTGACAGTGTTGCTATTAAATTATTTTTTCCTCCCTTTAAATACCGTGCAAGGCTGGAAGCTTGGAAGTGGAGCTACAATAAGTTAACATAAATCGCTAGAATGAAGCTGTGAAGCATAATACGAGATCTCTAAAACTATACACCCGATTGACTTTTTTAGTATAGTTACTCATTTTGCGATGTAGACGGTCAGTAAGAATGGATTTACGACAGTCCTATCAAGGAAAAATTGTTGATATTTTACATCTAGGTTCCGCAAAAAAATATTATCGTGCGTCCAGCAAAACGTGCGGGTATAAGCTAGTACGATATATTTCCAATAGCAACACCGTTGGCGCCACTGACTAAAACCGCTGTAATTCAGATAAACTATAAAAATTTTAGGCTGACAATTACCATTTAAGAGAGTGGCATCATCTGTTAATTTTAATGGCAGCTGTACACTCTTGTCTCGTCGTGTAGACTCTCGACACGTGAACACACCATGTACACACTCGTTGTATCACTTGAACTCCGGATGCCCGCTGCGATGAACCTGCGACCTGATGAAACTGTTGCTGCGTTTTGCCTTTGTGCTATTAGTTATTATATTTTTTACATATTTACCATTAAAAGAAAATTAATAAGTCATAACGAAGAAAAAGACAGTACATATGTATACCTGTACATATACGCTCTCGTTTTCTTCACGAGACTCATAACACCCTTTGAATTAAACGCAAAATACCGACACGCTTCCGAGAGCAAACGAGGGCCGCGAGACCGCCATAATAGAATTCGACTAGTAAAACCAAGAAAATTCATAAAATACAAATATTCTTTTTGATGATTTCACTGACAGGTATATCGATTTATCGAAATCGATATCAATCGTTTCTTAAAATATAGACACGATATACATCGATAATTTTTGGCACTCACTGCATCCCTACTCGCTACCCGACCTATTGTACCCTGATACTAAGTAGCTTACTTTAAACTCAATGAGGGCTAATAACTTACTGCTCACCAACTATTTTTTTTAATCCGGATTTTACCTAATCTATTTATAACATCTTTAGCATTCCTTTTTGTTGGCATTCAGAACGCCAATAATTTCGGATGCTTCAGAAGTCTCAGTTCAATTAATAACTAACTTTTGCAACCGGCCAAGCAGCTATGATTTTATAAGGTTAACCGATTTTTGAGACATAATAATGCCTTTATTAGTTTAACAGTGTATCATGATATTGGCCACAAAATGGCATAGCTTAAAGCGTCATAATAAAATTAAAAGTCACCTAATTTTTATATTTTAGGTAACTACCGATATCCAATAAAATTAAAACACTGTTTATTATTGAGAGTTACAATTTTGAAAGCTATTTACATAGTATAAAGAGAGGCCAAGTAGGTTATCTGCGGCCTAATCCGCGATATAATTGCCTACTGTCTCAGGGTTGTCACTGTCACCAAATCATTAGTTTAAAACCCGGCCCTTGCCAAAGATAATACATCTCTGTATAACTAATTCAGTGATCATTAGTCGATAAAGTTCAACAATGGTTTTCCTAACAAATACAGAAATGTATTAAGATTCAGAGCAGTATAATAAATATATATAACAATAAAAAAATTGAATAAAGCGACTAAAATATTGTAAAAAAAAAACATCGTACAATAACATAAAATTACTAACGCCTGCCTCTTAGACTGTAATCAATTTTTTGTTCTGTTGTTATTATTCTAAATTTGCTCTATTTATCTGATTCACAATTAGTCAATTACTTATTTTTAATTACGATTTTATAACCGTAAGTAGGTACTTAGTTACTATTCTTCCTCTGTCTGATAAACAACTAATACAACAAAAATAAGTAAGTAGGTATCTCATCGTCAAGTAAAAATTATATGCTATAATAAGTGACTCGCTTACGTGACGCGCGAACCTCGTGCGGTGTTAGCCTCAACTGGCGCATTGAGAAATACTTCGAGATTGTGTTTAAGTGTGCGTGCGGCGCCTCATAGATACTATGGCGCACACATACAAGCCGCGCGCAGTGCGTTTGTATGAAGATAACGTACTTCCCATCTCTTTATACTATGCTATTTATACATACATTAATTTCATTTTGATCATTAAGCCCCTCACAACTTTAGTTAGTCTATATCCACGGCTGACCAAAGGCTACTTAAAATAAGGCAACATATTTTGTAACAAACGGCATGTTTTAAAAAACTTATAATAATGCCCTCCAGACCGAATTTCGGACACTGCGGCCAATCTTAACAGATACTTGCCATGAGACAGGATGGCAGTGCAAGAGCGTTGCGTAAAGGCGGTGCTACTCACTTGCCTGCCGCAAGGGCAATCTAGGGTGTAGGGGTGGGGATGACCCTTAATTGCCTCCTTAATTGTGATGTGTGTAGGCAAGCACTTTTGTAAGGGCGGCAGGGGAGCAAGACCTTCCTTGCTCCCTAGATCGGCCCTGCCGCTGTCGCATGTGTAGCGCAATTGGGGCAATTTCAATCAGTTCGTTCACGACTTTCGCGCGGAGCACACGTGACACGTGTGAGTACAAGTTACTATGGACAACAATAAAGAGTGTGAAGTTTGGACACGGGTGATAGAAGTGTATAAAGAGCGGCTTCTTCACCCAGTATCCCCTTTTTGTCTTGTTTTGCGGTAGCAGCGCAGAAAGAACATTATTTGAACGATGTAACTTACAAGTAACATTACTGGGATTTGTTACTAAGTAGATATCTGTCGTGAAGCGAAAATTAAAAAACAAAAGAACCTAACCTAACAATAACGAAACAACAAAAAATAATTTATTTAAAATTTTAAAAAGATATTTACAATATTATATAAAAAAATGAAGTATGATGATGGTGATGGGTGACGTGAATTACAATTATTTTTTAAAAAAAAATAATAATAAAGATAGATGAATACTGAAGCGGAGCCTGAAGATCAAAGTGGCACACCGCACTTGGCGGTGGTGGCACGCAGCGCCTGGTCTAGGCACACGCAGCGCTTGGAGTAGGCACACGCAGAGCTTGGAGTAGTCACACGCAGCGCCCAGAGTAGGCACACGCTGTGCCTGGAGTAGGCACACGCAGCGCTTGGAGTAGGCACACGCAGCGCCCAGAGTAGGCACACGCTGTGCTTCGAGTAGGCACACGCAGCGCCCAGAGTAGGCACACGCTGCGCCTTGAGTAGGCGCTCTCAGCGCCTGGAGTAAACGCTCGCAGCGCCTGGAGCAAGTACGCACAGCGGCTAAAGATAGCGCGGGCACTAGTAGGTGGAGGCGTAGGCGTGGCTAGGCGACGACTTCAGGTGAAGGCAGAGGCTTCCAGGATCCCGGAGCAGTGCGGCCCCGGGATAAGGCCTTTAGGAGATGCTTCCAGTTTGAAAGCTGAAGCGAGACGGCCTTTATTGGCCGATTGTTCGGCTTTTATACCTTTTTAGAGAGCTCCACGCTCGACGACGGATCTGGGATAAGAACGGGAAATTATTTAAATTAAAAGCAAATTTTTGTAAATGGCCAAGAGGAAAAAGAGTATTTTTGTGGAAGTATTGAAGTAAAAACATCAGACCGGTAACGAATTTGTATAAAAATTGCCATGACAACCAGATAAACAACGATGTCAAAACATGTCAAATTTTGGTTTCAGGCTCGTAATAGAGAAACGGCAAGATTTAAGTAAAAATGAGATATTTTTGATATAGAAAAAGAGGTAGCGCAACAGCGCACACGAAACCCGAAATTGCAGAGTTACGGAGAACTAAATAAAAGATCGAAAAAGGTAGACTCCATCGACACCGATTTAAAAAGTGCTGATAGCGTGAAAATACGAAGTGAAAATGATTTGTTATTGTGTTCTTATGGTCTAAAAACGTTACAGGATCCTATGGAAATAAAGGTGATGCAAAATATCCAGTGAATGCAGAAAATCAAAAACAGAATGGAAAAATAAATTTAAAATAGTGTAAAATGATATGTAAGTAGCATAACACTACATATTCACCTAACTTATCATAAAGGCCAGTGTGGGAAAGAAAATATTCCAATAGTATTAAAATTGCTGGAATATAAATAAAATGTCATTAACTAAATAATTAAATAATAATACAAATTTTAGTAATTAAATTTATTAGAATAGAATAGAATAGTATAATTTTTTATTCAATATAGATCACATGTGTAATTTAAAGTTAAAAGTTTAAGAGTTAAATTATTGTTAATATTCAATTGAAAACCCGAGTGGCGCGATTTGACCTTGCCCGTTTCACTATTTATTATTTTCCAGGTCATTTTAATTTTGTCGGATGCAGTTTTAATTTTGTTACTTAAATGTAAAGCCTTAACTGTGGAGCACACTTTTTTAAATATTTTAGAATATGTTTTTACATAATCTCTAAATATAACACTACTATTATATGATCTTTCCTTATAAAGCTCATATAAATTTCGCCAACTTTTATAAATTCCTACTGTCGCCCATTCATTAAATGATTTGCGACTGTTAAAAGAGAAAGTTTTAGAAGTAAATATCCTACTAAATTAACAAGTTATAGTTTTAAATAACGTACCATACAAATAATTAGCACTATTTTCTGCCGACTTCCAAAAAGGAGACGGTACTCAATTCGAGTGTATGTTGTTTTTTTTTTTTTTATGTGTGTTACCTCATAACTTTGTACTGGGCGAACCGATTTCGATGATTCTTTTTTTATATGAAAGCTGATAGTTCTCGTGTGGTCCCATATGAATTTGATCAAGGTCAGACCAATGGTTATTGAGTTATTCTTAAATAACCTGTCTTGAAGTCGCTTATATTGAAGTCGGCTGTACAAAATTTTTAATTTTAAATTATTATTAAATGAAAGTGATGGAAGTCTTTTAATTATATTACTTCTAAACCTCTCCAAGCGATGTTCATTTATTGGGACAAACACAACTTTCTTATTTTTCTGTATCTTGTGTATGTAAGGCAATGATATCAACTGTCCATCCAGTGATATCAAATTTTGAATAATTGATTTATGCAAGGGCTTAACATCTGTAAAAATGTTATCTATACAGGTCGCACTAGCCCCAGCAATACGTGTTGGTTCTAAGAATAAATTAACAAGATTATACGATTTAAACAATGAGCTAAACTTAATACTAATGGCAGAAGTTTCATGGAGATTGATATTTAAAGTCTCCACACATTACAACAGACTTGTTCTGTTTACTAAGTTTGAGCAAAACTTCTTCCACAATCCTTTCAAAATAGTCATAAGTAGCACATGGGCGTCTGTAAACACTTACAACAATGAGGTGCTCGAGCTCGACACAAGCCATTTCTACAGTTCGCTCAACAGAGAGGCTCACTATATCCTTACGTTCTTTATATAATAATGATTTATCTGCTAGTATTAAGGAGCCACCACGTAAACTTTTTTCTCTATTGAAGGAACTGACCACCTGGTGATTTCTGAAACACGCACACTTAAACACAATCTCGAAGTGTTTCTCAATGCGCCAGTCGAGGCTAACACCGCACGAGGTTCGCGCGTCACGTAAGCGGGTCACTTATTATAGCATATAATTTTTACTTGACGATGAGATACCTACTTACTTATTTTTGTTGTATTACTTGTCTATCAGACAGAGGAAGAATAGTAACTAAGTACCTACTTACGGTTATAAAATCGTAATTAAAAATAAGTAATTGACTAATTGTGAATCAGATAAATAGAGCAAAGTTCGAATAATAACAACAGAAAAAAAATTGATTACAGTCTAATAGGCAGGCGTTAGTAATTTTATGTTATTGTACGATGTTTTTTTTACAATATTTTAGTCGCTTTATTCAATTTTTTTATTATTATACGAGTATTTATTATACTGCTCTGAATCTTAATACTTCTCTGTATTTGTTAGGAAAACCATTGTTGAACTTTATCGACTAATGATCACTGAATTAGTTATACAGAGATGTATTATCTTTGGCAAGGGCCGGGTTTTAAACTAATGATTTGGTGACAGTGACAACCCTGAGACAGTAGGCAATTATATCGCGGATTAGGCCGCAGATAACCTACTTGGCCTCTCTTTATACTATGTGGATAGTGTTGCTGTTGGTTTGCATACTTCGGTGTTATCATGTTATTGGGTTCTGGTAGTAAGCAGGATTTGTTACCGAGTAGTGTTCTTTTATTTAAATAATTTTGGGAATAATTTCTAACATCAGAAGTGGAATATTTTCTTTTTTCATTGAAAGTCACTCTTTTGTTTAATTTCAAACTGGTTCGGAAAACCTTTACTGTGGGAAGGACCAGCAAGAAACTCAGCGAGACTTTATTTATTGAAAAAAAAAAAAACAATTTACAGTACACGTGTTACACAATTAACTAAAAAAACAAATTAGAAATAGTTTGGGTTATTATCATCCATAAATTCCTTAATCTATACATAGACAGCACAGTTGTGGAGAGATACCAAACAAACGCCCGGGCCAGCCGGGATCAAATCCAGTCAGAAAGAGAGGCTATGGTTGAGCGTGTGAGTCTCACACTACAGGCAGTCTCCGAATGGGGCGATGCCAATCTCGTGAGATTTAACGCCTCCAAAACACAAGCGTGTCTTTTTACCGCTAAAAGGAGCCCGCTCACCATGGCTCCTACTTTCCGGAATGTATCCTTGGAGTACACTGACCGCCTTCAGTTGTTGGGGATTGAATTTTCTCCGAACCTAAACTATGGGTGGTTCATCGAGTCCAGAGCCAAAGCAGCCGCAAGGAAACTTGGTGTCCTTGCAAGGGTGCGGCGGTACTTCACGCCGGGGCAGCTTCTTACCTTATATAAAGCGCAAGTCCGGTCGTGCATGGAGTACTGCTGTCACATATGGGCTGGTGCTGCAAAATGCTACTGGCAGCATTGGACTCAGTGGAGAGACGTGCTAAGAGGCTCATTGGTGACCTTGATTTGGTTGAAACCAATCTTGTCAGCCTTGAGCACAGGCGCAGAGTAGCCAGTCTCTCGGTATTCTATAGGATGCATTTCGGTGAGTGTGCGCAGGAATTACACGCCTTAATTCCTCCCTCTCCTTTCCACCATCGGACAACCAGACGGTCGGCGGGTCTTCATCCCTTTGTTGTCGATATTCCACGCATTAGAACCAAACGGTTTGCTTCGTCTTTTGTAACGCGTACAGCAAAGGAATAATTTGCCGGCGTCTATCTTTCCGTCCGAATACAATCTAGGCGTCTTCAAGGCAAGAGTGAATAGGCTTTTATTACGATAAGACAGTGCGATTTACCATCTAGGGCTGCATCACCACTTACCACCAGGTGGGATTGTGGTCAAGCACTGGCTTATAATAAGTAAAAAAAAAAAAATCTGTATAAAACTTGTGTGTTCACGATTCACCCAAAAACTACGAACGAATTTCCATTAAATTTTGTATATAGACAGTAAACGACCGTGTATAACATATTATAGCCAACTTTTTATCCGCGTACGGAAGAATAAGACAATTTAAAATTAAAAATTTTGTACAGCCGATATTAATATAAGTTATTAAGAATAACTCAAAAACTGGTCTCAACTTAATCAAATTCATATGGGATTGGATGGGATTTGAAATAAAAAAAAAATCATCGAAATCGGTTTACTCAGTAAAAAGTTATGAGGTAACACACAAAAAAACATACAGTCGAATTGAGTAGTACCGTCTCCTTTTTGGAAGTCGGCAAAATAGGTTGAAACTGAACGCGCCACCAATTAGTAGTAAGGACAGAATAACGTCTGCCGGGCCATTATATATATACATATATTGAAAATTATCACAGCTAAGTAGAATTCAGAAGTTAACGAGTAATAGTCGACCAACTTATAAAATACACTTGGATTAGTAGAAATTTCGTTACATTTCTATAGAAAATTTCCTTTTTTTTCTCTTTATTTATTTAGGGATTAGAAAATGACTTAACTCTAGCTGCATTAATAATTTTGTAATGTTATTGTAAACTGTTAAAAGTAAATATTTTATAAAGAAAACCAGTTACTTATATGCCCTACTTTTTCATTTGCGAGATAGATATATAAGATAATCTAGATAGATAGGTATTATTATCAAAATCAAAAGTTTTTAATCTTTTTTGAATACCATCGATCTTCCTATTGGGGCCCATTTTTAGTCGTTATAGCGGTTAAACCGCTAATGCACTTATTATGCTCATTATCATGGAAGCCCACGTATTGTGACGGGTAACTACGGAACCCTACCGCTATATTGTGCGTGGGCTGGCACGCACTTGGCCAGTTTTTTTTATAAAACAAGGGTGACAAATGCGCACACAGTCCACCTGATGGTAAATTAATGCTGTGGCGCATAGACACCTACATCTATCTCGATTAAGAATCAAAATGAAGATGCGTTTTCACTCCTGACGATTAAGCTGAAATGCATCGTTTCCAGTAAAAAGGGTCGCTGGTTCTCTACACTTACCATACGAAACGCAGCATTTTGTGAGAGCGTGGTCTTTCCCCGGCCGAGCCCAGCTGAGCTACTATCGACTACGGTGCTGTTCAATCCTGGATATAAGATGATGATGATGACTGATGATTATCGGTGCTGTGTACAGGCCAGTGGGCGGTGACGGTGGCAGGCTCGTGTCCCGCTGCGTTGCCGGCTGACGTAGAGATGCGGCTGCGTTTTCCCGAGACACGAGCGTTTGCATCTCGCGAGCACCACCCGCGCCCCGCGTCGCCCCCGCCGCCCCCGCCGCCGGGGTCGCGCCGCGCACCCCTCTCACCGCCGGCCTCTCGCCGCGCCGTACGTCGCACACAATAAAATGGCATTGCGTTGTACTTGCACCTCAAACCACCTAAATAATCTTACTTCATTAAATAGCTTTCCTGCATCACTTTATTTACGGAAAAGAGGCCTAAATGCATGAAGTTGCACCCTTTGGGCGGTCTAAAACTTGAGACTGTATATATTTTTTTTTATAGGATAAGGGTGACAAACGAGCACAGTCCACGTGATGGTAAGTGGTTGCTGCGGCCCATAGACATCTACATCTATCCTCTATTACAAATCAAAATGTAGATGTGTTGTCACCCGTGAGGACTAAGATGGAATGCCTCATTTCCAGTAAAAAGGGCCTCCGGCTACCTGCACTCACCAAGCGAAACGCAGAGGTAAACCTCTACTTCACGCTGGTTTTCTGTGAGGTCGTGGTACCACCCCGGTTCGAGCCGGCCCATCCGTGCGTCAGCAAAAGCTGTCGCGTGGCTCTACCACTGTTATAAATTATTATAGTATATGTATTAAACCATTTAAATTCGGAAACTTGTCGTTTTTTATTATTTCAGAATTACCACATTTCTAAAATGGTCTTTTAATAGTGATAATTTTAAAACGTAATGTAACGTACAAGACAGTTACTGAAAGCATTATTTAATTTAGTAAAATGTGTTTTGCATATTTTTTTTCAATACATACTACTCTGTGTAAAAAGTATCGGGAATATGTCAATAAAAAGACCCGCGTAAAAGAGGTCGTTCTAATTTTTTTACTGCATGTTGGTAGCACTGTACTGATTTAGCGCGCAAAGTTTGAGCGGGATCTGTCATTTAATTTGTTTTAAACTACACTTTTTGTTGGTCATAGTTTTGAGTTCTCGGCGATTTTTACAATGGAAAATATTGTTGAACAAAGAGTGTGCCTTAAATTTTGTGTTTCGAATGATATTTCATGTGGTGAATCACTAAAAATGTTGCGAAATACCTACGGCGAATCGTGTATATCGAAAACAAGGGCTTATGAATGGTATAAGACTTTTAAAGAAGGCCGAGAAGTAGTAGTAGACTTGCCTCGTTCTGGTAGACCTTCAACCGCTACGACCAAAGAAAACATCGACAAAATCAAGATGCTAGTGCTCGAAAATCGACGTATGAGTCTGAGAGAGTTGGCTAGTGAGGTGAACATATCTTTTAAGTCCGTCCACAACATTCTCATTGACATTTTAGGCATGAAACGCGTCGCCGCTCGACTAGTTCCAAAAGAGCTTAATTTTGTTCAAAGAGCGCAGCGAAAGCATGTCGCTGAAGACATGGTTTCCCGAGCTTCTACGGATCCGACCTTTATGAAACGTATAATAACTGGCGACGAGACATGGGTTTATGAGTACGACATGCAAACAAGCCAGCAGTCTTCAGAATGGCGTCTCGAAAACGAGCCGAAACCCAAAAAACCGCGGCAAAGTCGCTCCAAAATCAAGGTGATGCTGACAGTTTTTTTTGACTACCGTGGTGTGGTTCACTCCGAATTCCTTCCAAAGGGAGAAACAGTGAATAAAGAATATTATTTAGGCGTCATGAAGCGTTTGCGTGAGAGTATCCGCCGAAAACGTCCAGATTTGTGGCAACACAACTCATGGATGCTGCACCATGATAATGCACCATCACACACAGCCATTATAGTGAAAGAGTTTTTAGCGAAAAAGCAAAAGTTCTCGACCAAGCACCGTATTCACCTGATATGGCTCCGTCTGACTTTTTTTTATTTCCCAAGTTAAAATTACCACTTCGAGGAAAACGTTTTGAGTCGATAGAAGCCATAACAAAAAAATCGCTGAATGAGCTAAAGGCCATACAGCAAATAGCCTATGAAAAATGTATGGAAGACTGGGTGAAGGGTTGGAGATGTTGTATTGCAAGCGATGGGCCTACTTTGAAGGCGATAAAATAAATTTAGATGAATAATTTGTATTTTTTGTTTTATTGACCAATTCCCGATATTTAGAACACAGAAGGTATTATCAATAATACAATTTTTTACCATTATAAAAATCACTCGTACTATAAGCCCATAAAACAATATCGAAGTTAAGCCACAAGTATGCATATTATGAATAGTAGGCTGCTATTGCTATCGCATAAAGGAATGAAGGCATGTAATTCCTGCACACATTCTCCGCAATGCATCCTGTAGAACACCGAGAGGTTGGCTACTTTGCGCCTGTGCTCGGGAGATACGATTGCAATAGATTGGTCTCAACCAAATTAAGTCACCAATAAGTCCCTTAGGATAAGAACCAATAACGAAGGGTAACTAGGTTTTCTTGCACCCTTGCCAACCGAAGTTATGATGGGAAAAAATCTCAACCCTTAATAGAACAGAAGATACATCCCGGAAAGTAAAAGCCAGGGTAAGCTTTTCCGATGACATGATCTCGAAAAAGTAATTGTTTTGGAAAAAAGTCCTTGAGTTATAATCATATACCAGCGACACGAGATACGATTGCTCTGCATTATTTTGAGCGTCGAAACAACCGATTTTATGCGAGCTGATGAGATGCAATAATAATTTACTGTTTTCTACAATACTAATGATTGTGATACTAAATTGCTAGTGAATAGTTTTAAAAACTAATTGTATTCATCTTAAAAGATCGACTGCCTTATTTTCAACATCTTAGGCAAATTCAATTTTGCTGTTTTATCTAGTAAAAGTATCATAAGTTACTTGGCAATTTTTCAATATCGTATATTAATCTTTAAGCCGAGTATGCATCTAAAATCATTTGCAACCAACAACATGGCTCTAGGTGCATATGTGTGCACCCAGCAGTGAACTATTACGGACTGATAGAGAAAGAAAGAAGAAACAACAAGTGAGTGAATGTGTTGAGCATAGTTTCGGCTTCACTTGAAATGTTTCAATTACTCAGTTATTTATTTACTATTTAGGTTTATCTCAAGAACTAAATGTGAAGGGAAATTTGAAATAGAACTATTCGTATTTTTCCTTATAAAATATCGTATTTTCTTAATAAATTTTAACTAGCCAGTGTTATTTCGCAAAACTTTCTAAGTGGGTCACGTAAGTCATTTTACAATTCCTTTAGAACCTTCTTATTAGGATTATTTTGTAAGATACAATACTTCAGTCGAATACCAATTGAACAATTTCGCTCAGTTCGAGAGTTACTCTAATAAAAATAGAGAAAATTTTATCATTTGTAGCTAATTTATTCCAATGGCGTAGATCATTCTTACTACAAAAACTAGAACATGCCCAGGGAAAAATGGAAAATACGACAAAATTTAAATTGAATATTAAATGCCTCACCCTACCAAATGAGAACGAGGATCCTATTTCCGACGTGGGCATAGGTACTAAGCTTCAACGAACGAACATGTGCAATGGTAATTGTTACTGCCAATTGGTGCTGGTGCAAACGTTGACTGATATATAAAAATAATGAAACATTATATAATACTAGCAATCTACTCCGACCTCGCACGGTAGATTTCTGTATCTCAACAACAGCGCCACCCAGCGGGTCCAATCATGAATCTAAACCATTATCGAATCAACTTAATCGCACACACAAAATTTCATCAAAATTAGCCGTTTAGTAGGAGTACAGTTACATATGCACTGACAGAAGAATTATATATGTAATAAAGATTGAGGTATAAACTATCCTATCTCTCAAGTTGGACCAAACTGCACACAGTGTGCAAAATTTCATTAAAATTAATCAGTTCAGTAGTTTAGGAGTTCATCACGGACAAACAATGTGACACGTAATTTTTATATCTAATTCTTTATTTGTGTTTTGATATTGGTGTTTCATAATTAAAATGTTTAAATTTTGTTATTTTTTTAACTTTATTCTCTATTTTAAAGCCTACTACTTATTAAGCCAGGCGAAATTAAAATTAGATGAAAGAATTTGTTTCTTTCTACTAGGTCTGCTTTTCACTAGCACCAGAGCGCTCTATTTTACACTATTACTTTATTTTTTATTGAATATTATGTAAAAAAATATTTGTTATTGTAAAGAACAGTGGTTCTTGTTTGAAGCAGGTGTTATTATTGCAGGTGAAGCAAGGAGCGCGCACGCCTGATGAGACGGGCCGCTTTACTCTTACTTTGAAGAAAGAAGCGTCAGGTAGGTGGGGGCGGGGGTAGGAGGGGGTGAGGGGAATTGAAGGAAATTTTAGAATAATAATAAAAAAATAAAATTAAATAAATAAATAAATAATAAAATATTCCATCTATTCTGTACACACACTGTATAGTTGCAATTAAAGGCTTTTCTTTGTTAATTATTTTAATCAATGTAATCAAGACAACAAGTTAAAAACAGTTACTAATTATAATATTTATCTTCATGTCTTTTAAAACATCTTTCCGTTACTTATTCATTTTAAGACATCACATCATGGATCAAAGTCAGAATAAAAATAATGTATATTATGTATAACCATACGCAATAACTGCCAGTATTTTTCTCTGACTAATAACCTACTTGAATTTACAACATCCACCCCACACAGAAAAATATGAAAGTAGAGACGATATAATGTAATTCAAAATACTTAAATATAACATGCAATCGAATTAAGTTAATTTTAAGTGTATTCACACGTTCATTACAAATATAGATGAATTCAACCCTATTTTAATTATTTTAGTTATTAAAGTATTTTAACAATGAGAAAGAGAGCAGTATTTTAAATAAAAATCCCTAAGAAATTGACTAAATGCATTTCGTCACCTTAGTCTAAGAATCTTCTTGGAACATTAATTACCCTATGTCTAGTACTAACAGAAGTTTGAGGTAAATCAGATGATATTATGTCCAAATTCAAAGTTGTGTGGGGACTATAAGCCTTAATGTTAGGGTTAGTCACTGACGTACTTCTACTCGTTAATACGAGTAGATGGGCTGGCCCTGTGCCATTCGTTTGTAACAGTTGTTAAGTCCAGAGACTTTGTACAGCTCTTACCGATCCACCGGTAGCCGTCTGTACTTTTGCAACCCTACAGTTACCATCAGCACCTATTTGCTTTATTAACTCCTTTATAATGCCTTTCGGCCAATATAACCGACTGGTGTCAGTTTCAATAAGAACAATATCGTTTAATTTCGGCAAATTTTGTTTACACCTATCTTTACTACAAATTAGAGTAATATATTCGTTCCTAAAACGTTCTCGGAAATCTGTACGTATTTGTTTAAATATTGTAAACGAATATTTATATTTTTTGCATCAATCAGATCTAAATCAGGCATCTCACTATTATTTAAGGGATGTAAAACATCATTGGAGTAAGTGGTTTAAGAGAGTCATCAGCTGTTGCTACGTATGTCAATGGTCGGCTGTTAATGGTTGTTTCGCAGTCACAAAGTATTGTTGATAATTCAATCCAAGTTAAAGATTGTTTTCCCAAGATTCTTCTCAACATTTCCTTTACTACCTTTATAAGGCGCTCCCACCATCATCCCCACTAGGGCGCATGTGAAGGTACAAAACGCCACTTGATAGCTGGTGGAACTATGCTAGTTGCTGTTTCGACTTTTGCCCAATCAACCTCTTTTAATAGATTGGCTGAACCCTGAAAATTCGTACCACAATATATAATGTTTATGCGGCTCCTTCGAGATATGAAATGACGTAAGGCCACCAATAAACTATTTGTGGTTAAAGATTCTACAAGCTCTAGGTGAAGTGCTCTATATGTAGCACAAGTAAATAATACTATCCAAAATTTCCTTTAGTCACGGAGATGTATAGGCCCCGCTAAATCTATACCATTTATCTGGAATGCTGCGCCTCAACTCTGTTTGATGGCAATGGTGCTTCAGGAACTTCGTAATGTTTTGTCTTGTATCTCTTACATATATAACATATATAAACACGACACTTTCATTAAGAAGTCTTAGGTTTAAAATCCATAAACTGTTTCTGAGGTTAGAAAGCAAAAGCTGAGTTCCTCCATGATTTAATTTTTCATGTTTCTGTTGTACTAACCGCTGTACGATTTCGTTTTTTTCTGGTAGCAGTATTGGCCTTACAAAATCCTTGTCTTCTTTACTCAACTATAAACGTGTTTTACTCTTACGCCCCCTCGGCATCTATTTATATGTTTATATTATGCAACGCAAACCCCTCTGTAAAATTCTCTTTCTATAATAATTTAATTAGTGTCTTTTCTGCATTGATATATTCATCATTTGTTATGTCTGGCTCCTTTATGTCAAACGGATATAGTTCCGTTCTAGGTACACCTCCGATTTGGACCAAAATATTTCTACATGTTTACCAACATAAATGATGAAAACCCCAAAGGGATTTTTGGCGCAAATGCCCCTGAATTTTTTTACGAGGGTTTGAACTTTTAGATTTATAAGGCAGTTTTTCATGATAAGTCGACTAAACTTCACTTTTTTACACAGGAATATTGACCCAAAGTTACTTACGACTACTTACTATGCTTACCAGGCTGCTGCTATCTTACCGCTGTAGCACGAATGGGTCGGCTCGACCGGGGCAAGACCATGCTCACACATAATACCAGCGTAAATTAGCCACTCAATGCTGCTGTGTTTCGTATGGTAAGAGCCGGAGACTGTTTTTACTGGAAAAGAGGCATTCCATCTTAGTCCACACGGGTAACAGCGCATCTGCATTTTGATTCGCAAACGAGGATAGATGTAGGTAGATGTCTTTTGGTCACAACAACCACTTACCACCAGTTGGATAACATGCTAGTTTGTCACCCTAATTCTGTAAAATATAAGTACACATGCCTATATATTCATTGTTAATCTTATTATAAATCTATATCTTAGACTTATCTGTACTAAAATTAAATCAGCACGCCCCGACTCCACGCAGTCTTGTCTGCCCTATTCCTAGAATATTTTTGTAAAGCCGTAGGTGCGGAGGGAGAGCAGCCTCTGCCCACCGCAGCAAGTCGCAGGCACCTCTGCGAGCCGTAACTATATCCAAATTTTGGTTCAAATTGGTGGTGTCGCTAGAATGGAACTCTACCCGCAATCTGGACTCTAAAATTTCTTCGTATAGCCGAGATGCAATTAGCGCCCCCATAAGTTCTAGTCTTGGTAAAGACATTTTTCTTTTAGCGGGCTTATTCGATTTTTAGCTAGAACTAGTTGAACTTGTACCTGTTCGTTTAATTTTGTTCTTAAAAACAAACATGCAGCAAAATATGTTAGGCTGTCGTCACAAAATATATGAAGATTTGTCTGACATTTTTCTTAAGGTCCGATTGATATATGTCTAAGGGACAGACATTGGTTAATGAAATGTGTTGTACTTTACCAGTCGTTGAACTCTTGAGCTAACTCTTCGGATATTTCATGGTCTCTCTATGTTATGTCCCCAAATTTTCTGCATAATAAGTTTGGTTATTAAAGTTGCTGGGCAAACAAGTGCCAGTGGATCATATATATGTTCTGCCACAGCAATCACATACCTCTTCGTTATTTTCTTCGATCTTGCTTCAGTAATGTTGACATTACATTTTAAATTATCTAGAATTTTATTCCATGTTATCCCAAGCACAGGAACTTCAACAATGCTATCTATTCTGTGAGGTGCTGTTACCCATCCATGCAGATCAAACATACTTTTTGCCATTATTTCCTTAGATTTAGCAATAAATATATTTATTTCACATACATTATCACAACTTGCAACACAATTGTCTACATAAAAAGATTTTCTTCAATTTCTTAACAGTTTTCCTGTACTTTTCTGAATACTTACTTAAATTTTAAATTATTGTGGTACTCAACAAAAATGGAGTACACGTTATTCCAAAAGCCACTCTTTTATGCCTATATGCAAGATTTCATTACAAGTTTCTATATTTTCCCACCAGAGAAATTCTCAAGAATTTTCATATTTGAATCTTTTTCTGCAATGGATATCTGTAAAAATGCTTGTTTTATATCAGATATAAATTCATAAGCACCTTTTCTAAATTGTATTAATAATTTTGGTAACAATTCAATCATATTAATACCTTTATTTGAACAACCGTTAAGAGTCCATCTATTGTTGCCTTTTGTAGAAGCATCAAATACTAGACGTACACGTGTTGTCATATTAACACTATGCTGTGGCAAATAGTTGTCTGTGTTTGCATCATTTGTAACCCTCTCAATGATATCATTTTTCTTCCAGTCTTACAGAACACGATCATACATTTTTAGGTTACAAGTAGACTTTTTTTTTTGGATAAATAATAGGGGTCTCGAATTCCTAATAACTTAATACTCCACAAATCAGAAAGATTTGTTTTTGAAAAGCATGTAGTGCTTGATGCATTCACTGTACTTTGAACTTTTATTAGTTGTCAGGTTGTTATCTAAACTAAATTATGTATAATGGATCCTAAGTTATCCGACCCAATCATGAGAGTTATCTCAGTATATGTATAATCAAAATCACTCATCACAATATTCAAGTCCCGTAACTTCTCTAATATTTTTCATTATTAACTTTTGGCAGGTGCCCACATAAATCAGACTGCTGTAATACATTGATTCTAACAGAAAACCCATTCTCTAAGCTACTTACCAAAACTTCAAAGAATTTATATACCATGGCAGGCTGATCCACACCCCAAAATAATGTGTGACCTTTTATTTCTGTGCCAGTCTCATGAAATCCTACTTCTTTAACAACTTTGGCTTTTACATACGACCGTTGCGAACCACTGTCTAACAAAATTCGCACCTTCTTGATTTCTCCTTGATAGGTAATATTGACAATGAGTGTTTGTAACAAAGTTGTCATATTAGTTCTGGCACATAATGAAACATTTTCCAATGTTCCACTCTTTTTTTTCATATGAATTTCCGGACATAAAATCACAGTGTCTTTTATCACATGATAAACATCTAACAAAACTATTACATTTATTAGCCATGTGAACTTTTTTAAGACATATGTAGCAGGAACCTTTCTTTTTTATTGCCTCCTTTTTATCCTCTAGGGACATATTATTAGCTCTACTATATTCAAAAGAATTATGACTGCTTTTGTCACAAAAACAGCAAATAACATTGAATACTTTTCCTGACTCCTTTGGTTTTATATTAACTAATTATTAATATTGACACTAACGATGCTACTGTTGGTAAGCTGCTTTTTTGTTCCCTGTGGAGGGTGTGATTATAATAATAATAATATAATAATAAAGCCTCTTTATTTTCCTTAACTTATAGAGTTTTAAACTAAATCAAATATTGGATTGTACTAACATTATACATAGTAATATATTATGCACATAAACAAATAATTGGTAAATCCAATTGGGCATACCTTAAGCGCATAAAAAAAATACGTATAACATGATTATACGGAATGTTTTAAAGTACATTTCGACAGCACTATCGGCTTCAACACCCTTGAAACCCATGAAAATGACACCCATCATAAAAAAAATTGATAACCATTGCAGCTGTCACCTTGGATTTACATTTCGACAGCACTATCGGCTTCAATACCCGCGAAAACCATGAGAATGACACCCATGATGAATAAATTGATATCTATTGCAGCCGGCATTTTGGATTTACATTTCGACAACCCTATCGGCTTCATCTCTCTCGAAAACCATGAAAATGACACCCATGATGAAAAAATTGATACCTATTGCAGCCGCCATCTCCGATTTACATTTCGACGGCACTATCCGCATCAACACCCTCGAAAACCATGAAAATGATACCCAAGATGAAAAAATTGATATCTATTGCAGCCGCCATCTTGGATTTACATTTCGACAGCACTATCCGCTTCAACACCCTCGAAAACCATGAAAATGACACCCATTATGAAAAAATTGTTATCTATTGCAGCCGCCATCTTGGATTTACATTTCGACAGCACTATCGGCTTCAACACCCTCGAAAACCATGAAAATGACACCCATTATGAAAAAATTGATATCCATTGCATCTGCCACCTTGGATTTACATTTCGACAGCACTATCGGCTTCAACACCCTCGAAAACCATGAAAATGACACCCATGATAAAAAAATAGTACCTGCTTCAGACGCCATCTTGGATTTACATTTCGACAGCACTATCGGCTTCAACACCCTCGAACCCATGAAAATGACACCTATGCTAAAAAAATTGATATCTATTGCAGCCGCCATCTTGGATTTACATTTCGACAGCACTATCGGCTTCAACACCCTCGAAAACCATGAAAATGACACCCATGATGAAAAAATTGATATCTATTGCAGCCGCCATCTTGGATTTACATTTCGACAGCACTATCGGCTTCAACACCCTCGAAAACCATGAAAATGACACCCATGATAAAAAAATTGGTACCTGCTTCAGACGCCATCTTGGATTTACATTTCGACAGCACTATCGGCTTCAACACCCTGGAACCCATGAAAATGACACCCATGATAAAAAATTGATATCTATTGCAGCCGCCATCTTTGATTGACATTTCGACAACCCTATCGGCTTCAATTCTCTCGAAAACCATGAAAATGACACCCATGATGAAAAATTGATACCCATTGCAGCCGCCATCTTGGATTTACATTTCGACAGCACTATCGGCTTCAACACCCTCGAAAACCATGAAAATGACACCCAAGATGAAAAAATTGGTACCTGCTTCAGACGCCATTTTGGATTTACATTTCGACAGCACTATCGGCTTCAACACCCTCGAAAACCATGAAAATGACACTCAAGATGAAAAAATTGATATCTATTGCAGCCGCCATTTTGGATTTACATTTCGACAACACTATCGGCTTCAACACCCTCGAAAACCATGAAAATGACACCCATGATAAAAAAATTGGTACCTGCTTCAGACGCCATCTTGGATTTACATTTCGACAGCACTATCGGCTTCAACACCCTCGAAAACCATGAAAATGACACCCACGATGAAAAAATTTATACCTATTGCGGCCGCCATCTTGGATTTACATTTCGACAACCCTCGGTTTCAACACTCGAAAACCATTAAAATGTCACCATTGACAAAAAAAATTATACTACTTACTTTTAGTACGTACTACTATTATTTATTCTGTGCTTTTAAAATATTGTAATAAAAAAATCTCTTATTATCATTATAATCAGGTATTTAAGAAATTTGGATATTCGAATATTATGTATTTGTACAGCGATCTTTTTGAGCCGCTGCAAACATCCGAAACAATGTTCACTCACGACGGCGACTGACCAGAATATAAAAAGTACTCTGTGCGTCGAACTGAGTGAGTGAGTAAACTACTCTGTGGCTTTAGCTCCCTTTACAGAATTAATTTACATACAAGGCTACCAAATCAAAGAAAATTTCGCCATTTTGAAGCCGAAAAAAATTAATTATAGCTAAACAAAACAAAATTACACTGCCATTTATATTCAGTGGCTTCCCACATGATAGATGAAGAGATTAAAAAATAGATTGAGTTAAACAATTGATATTTTCAAAAGTTAGAGTGTTTACAAGCCTTCCGGACTTGATAAATCCACACCATAAGCCACTAAAACCCCTTTTTTATTTAAAAATAGCAATTAATCGATTTAAAAAAATATTAATAAGTTCAACAATCATTTATCTTACTAACAATGTACTTTTTATATCGTTTATATGTATAATATGATTGCTAGATACGATTTTATTCGATAAAACGTTGGAATCTTAATTTTTAGGCGATAGTAGAACATACCTTGCGCTTTCGCTTAAGGTATGCAATATAGTTAAGGCCCCTGGCGGGTATAGGCCTCCTCCAACAGTTTCCAGGTTTTTCTTGTCTTTGCTTTCTTTGTCCAGTCGTTTCCAGCATATTTTTTGATCTCGTCTACCCAGCGTTCCTTAGGACGGCCTCTGGCTCTCTTACCACTTGGACCTGCCCAAATTGTAGCCAATTGCGTCCATCTTTTATCTGACAGTCTTGCAACGTGGCCAGCCCACTTCCACTTGAGCTTTCTCATATGTTGCAGAGCATCTATCACATTGGTGTTTTTCCTTATGTTTTCTGATTTTATTTTGTGCTTCAGCCTAATATTCAAGATGCTCTTTTCCATAGCACGTTGCGTCTTTTGTATTCTGTCTGTCGCATTTTTGTTGTAGATCCAGGTTTGTGATCCGTATGAGAAGCAGGGTAGTAAACATCCACCATGACTTTCTTTTTCAGTTTCACAGGTAGATTAGACTTCAATATTTCTTTTAGGCTCCAGAACTTTCTCCATGTTATGTTTATTCTCCTGTCAATCTCGTTTTTGTTTCTAGAATTACAAAATGAGATAGATTTCCCTAGTTGTATATAGTTATCTACGTATTCTAAGCTCTATAAATTTTTTACGTGTATAGGCGTTTGCCTATCATTAGTCATCACCTTAGTTTTTGTTGTGTTTAGTTGTAGACCTATTCTGTTACTTATTGTGCATAGTTCTGATATAATTTCTTCTAATTGTTTCGATGATCTCGAGAAGAGTACTAAATCATCAGCGAATCTAAGGTTACTCAAATTTTTTCCATTTATATTGATACCTGTATGTTGCCAATCTAGGTCTTTCATTATATACTGTAAGACAGATATAAAAATTGTGGGGCATAAAGGGTCCCCCTGTTTCACGCCTCTACATATTTTGATTATTGGCCCAAATCTATCGAGCTTTACTCGGCTTACGCTTTTGCTGTAGACGTCTTTCATTAGGTTTATATAGGTTTCTGGAACATTTTGGTTTTCTAGCGCTCGCCATAGACTGTCGTGTGAGATAGAGTCGAAGGCCTTTGCGTAGTCGATAAAGGCTAGATATAGGGGCTGTTGATGTTCCTGGTGTTTTTCAATTACTTGTTCCAAAGTATGGATATGATCAATTGTTCAAAAGCCCTTTCTAAATCCTGCCTGTTCTATAGGTTGATTCGACTCTAACTCTGTCTCTATTCTCTTATTCAAGCAGGCCGCAAATAATTTGTATATAGCAGGAAGTAGGCTAATAGGCCGGTAGTTGTTCATATCTGATGGGTCGCTTTTCTTGTAAAGAAGTATGGTTCTCGACTCCACCCAATTCAAAGGCACTTTTTGTTCTAGCAAGATTTTGTTGAAAAGATATGTAAGAGGACCAGCCAGTTTGAATTATCCTACTTTGATAGCTTCGTTGGGTATGTTATCATGTCCGGGACTTTTTTCTTGTTTGAATCTGTCTATTTGTCTTATTATTTCCGTCTCTTCGAACGGTTTGATTGGCCGAGTTGGTAGTAGAGACTTTGAGGTGTGAACTTGAGTTGAGCTTGTTTCTATTTCTTTGCTACAGTTTTGATAGGTATATAGATCTTTTTAGAAATCCGAGGCAGCTTTAACTATATCGATTCTTGTTAACCTGTGTTTGTGTGAAATTTTTGATTGTAGCTTTGGAATCCATGTTTTGCTGGTAGTAAGTTGTTTAAACGCCTTTTTTTGGCTTCCAGACTTTAATAAATTTGATTCTATTATTTTCATTCTATAATTATTGTAATCGTTTTTTAAGCTCTTGTTTGTAGTTTTATATAGGTTTGACAGTTCCTGCCTCTCTTCTCTACTTTTAGGTTTTTTACGTTGTAGTTCAATTCTTCTTTTTATCAAAGTCTTTGTTTCTGCTGATATTATATCCTTCTTTTCTTTTTTGATCTTGTGCTATTTATACTTTGTAATATCGCTGTTTCTATTTTACAATAATAGGACTCTACATCTTCTGTGTCACACTGACATATTTTTTTGTGTTTCTTTTTCTAATGAATTCAAGAATACTTTTGTGTTTTCCTCGCCTTGTATTTGAGTTGGAAAACTGCGAAACATAGCTCTACTTTTCTTTTGTTTTCCTAGGTTATATGTACCACGTACTAACTTATGGTCACTTGTGAATAGGTTGTTGTTTAATATTTCTATATTTGAGAATTTTTTAGGGTTATTACTGAGAATGTAATCGATTTGGTTTTTAATCATTCCATTTGGACTAGTCCACGTCCATAAGTTTTTTTGTTTTTTCTTAAATAATGTATTTATTACAGTAAGATTATTTTCTAATGCATATTGTATTACCCGATCGCCTCTATCGTTTCTGATGCCATAGCAGTATGGTCCCATTACTGTATCTTCCCCTTGTTTTCTTTGTCCAATTTTGGCGTTTAAATCTCCCATTATAATCAGTATCTCGTTGGCGAGTGAGTAAGCAGTTTGAAGTTGATCGTAGAAGGATTGTTTGACTCAGTTGCATCGTGAGTGGGTGCATATACTTGTATTAATGATATTTTTGTTGTTTCAAATTGGAGATTCAGTATGCATACTCTTTCCGATATCCCTATGTAGTTCTGAATATTTGCTTTATATTTCTTTTTAATCAAGAAGCCTGATGCAGAAAATGTGTTCTTCAAGTTCTATAATGTGGCTACCGGTTCTGCTTATTTCCGCCAATCCAATAATGTCATATTTTATGTTACTTAGGGAGTATTTGAGTAATATCATTTGTTGTGGCGATAACAGTGATCTTACATTGTACGTACATATATAGCGAGCTATGGAGAGGGCTATGCTCGGAGTTTCTCTGCGTGATAAACTCAGAAATGAGGATATCCGCAGTAGAACCAGAGTGACCGACATAGCCCAACGGATTAGTAAGCTGAAGTGGCAATGGGCCGGCCATATAGCTCGAAGAACCGACAACCGATGGGGAAGAAGGTTCTCGAGTGGCAGCCTCGTACCGGCAAGCGAAGTGTAGGGCGTCCCCCCACTAGATGGAGTGACGACCTGGTAAGATATGCAGGAAGTCGATGGATGCAGGTGGCTCAGGACCGTGCTTTGTGGCATTCTTTGGGGGAGGCCTATGTTCAGCAGTGGACTTGTGAAGGGCTGTAATGATGATGATGATATATAGTTGTTGTTGTGTTGGATGGTTATAGTCTTTGTCTCCTGCGGTGACAAGCCGTGATAAGAGATTAAAGGGGCCTTTTGTAGTTGCTAATTTGTGTGCTCTTTATTAGGCGTAGAGTCATGCGTAGCCATTTCAGAATTATGTATAAATTTTGGTTTTTGTAGAATGTATTCCTTCATTGTTGTTGTCTTGCTCTTTCTAACTGACTGTTTTTTATTTTGTAAAGTGTTTGTAGGATTTTTTAATATTGTTTCGGGAGATTTAGATAGTAATCTTTTGTTGGTAGGGTTTTGTGTAGAATTTTTATATTTTAATGGTAATACTATGAGCTTATCATATTTTATAAAAGCTTTCTTACCTGCTTCTCTTTCTTCCTTCAGCTGGGACTGTAATTCCTTACGTTTTTTCAGCACTTCTTTAGGAAAATCCTGTTTAACATAGTACGGGGAATCTTTTAAGCATTTTTGGTTTTGTTGAATTTTTAATTTGAATCCCATTGTGCTGAACGTGACAACAACAGGCCTGACTCTTTCACCTTTTTCTCCGATTCTTCTAACAGACTCCAAACCATTTTCAAAATGAAAACCAAAGTATTTATTTATTATGTATAATATCGCATTTTCCAAATCGTGGTATGATTTTTCCCCTTCTTCCACACCAAAGAAAATTAAGTTTCTGCGTCTCATAAATCTTTCAATATTGTTGATTTGTAAAGAATGTTCTTCCATTTTGTTTTCTAGATGTTTGTTCTTCATTTCCACTTTTTTAAACTTTTCATTTATATTATTGTTTTTTTTATAGAATAGGGTGCAAACGAGCATGCAGCTCACCTGATGGTAAGTGACTACCGCCGCCCATGAACAACCTTGCAGATGTGTTGCCGACCTTTTAGAAAGGTGTAAGCTCTTTTCTTGAAAGTTCCTAAGTCGTATCGGTCCGGAAAATTCGCTGGTGGTAATTGGTTCCACAAGGAAGTCGTGCGAGGGAGAAAACTTCTTCTAAATCGCACAGTGGTGGACCGCCAATCATCCAGATGGTATGGATGGTAACGCGAGTTTTGTCGCGATGTGCGATGGTGAAATTGAGCGGCTGGAATTAGTCCGAACAATTCCTCAGAGCACTCCCCGTGATAGATGCGATAAAATACGCAAAGAGATGCAACATCTCTACGCAGTGCCAGTGTATCGAGCCGATCAGAAAGAACTCGGTCGTCGACGATTCGAACCGCTCTGCGCTGGATGCGGTCAAGTGGAAGGAGCTGGCACTGGGGTGCCCCGGCCCAGAGATGAGAACAGTATTCCATGTGGGGCTGAACTTGCGCTTTGTAAAGTTGCAAGCGATGTGCCGGCATGAAATACTGTCTCGCTCTGCTGAGCACGCCAAGCTTTTTAGAGGCCAATTTGGCCTTCCCTTCCAAGTGACCACGAAACTGCACACTATTCGATATGTCGACGCCAAGGATTCCGATACTGGCTGAGGCAGCAAGGGGAGTGCCTTGAAACTGAGGAGATACGACAAAGCGGTTCTTTTAGCGGTAAACGCGCAAACTTGTGTCTTCTGGGGATTGAACTGGACTAGATTTAGTCGGCCCCAATCCGAGACTTTGTTAAGCAAAGACTCGACTTCAGACACAAGTTTGTCCCGGTACTCGGCGACGTTTTCCGAGAAATATTGGCACGGCTGGTATATAAGGCATCACCAGTGCTGTCGTCTGCATAGCAATGAATGCTACCAGTTAGCAACATATCATTGATATGCAGGAGAAACAGCGTTGGTGATAGCACGCAGCCTTGTGGAACACCAGCGTTGATGGGCTTGAAATCAGAGCATGCACCGTCTACTACGACCTTAATGCCCCGATCAGCAAGGAAACTGGTGATCCATTTGCACAATTTCTCGGGAAGCCCATAGGAAGGAAGCTTCGAAAGAAGCGCTTTGTACCAGACCCGATCAAAGGCCTTCGCTACGTCCAAAATAACGGCTAATGCCTCCGCCTTGGACTCTACTGCCTCCGCCCATCTAAGAGTTAAGTAGACTAGAAGATCACCAGCTGATCGACCCCGACGAAAACCGTACTGGCGGTCACTAATCAGCTGGTGATCCAGCTGGAGGTACCTCATGAGCTGGCAGTTTATAATGGCTTCCATTATTTTGGAGAACAAGGAGGTGATGGCGATAGGCCTGTAAGAAAAAAGAAAGAAAAAAACATTTATTCACGGTCTAATCATAATAGATACAAAACAAAGCAAAAAATTAGAATTAAACAGAAAATAAAACAATATTTCCCTAAATTAACAAAAATGTAAAAATAATATAAAATGAGTCTGTGTAGCAGCATAAGACCGTGAAATGGACAGGACTCAGTAAAAATCGAGATACAGAAACACATTGCTCTGATCCCGACACTGGTTTTCAGTCCGGCCCGCACTCCGAGGTAACTCGGACGGCTGCCTGCACATGCTATAATACGACGCGGAATATATAAAAAAATATGTGTTTTTAAATTTTTATTCACATAAATAGTGGATATCATTAGTCTAATGAAGGTGAGTACAAAATAAAATTAACGTTTTCCTTCTAAATATATCAGTTTTATTTATTAAGAATGCGGAATAAACGTTGGCTAAAGAATAAAGGTAAAAAGAGAAAGGTGTAGTTGGACGGGTCTGAGCGGTCGCCTGTTTTAGGGATCGGGTGGACCAAAGCTCTCTTCCATGAATTCGGGACTACGCCTTGGGAGTAGGAGTACCGGAAAAGACGCGTTAAAACCGGTGCCAACTCCGGAGCACACGTCTTCAGCACAATGGGAGGGACTCCATCGGGCCCACTCGACTAAATCGCACATCCGGCATGGGGCACTCACATCGCGGGATGGTCGGCGGTGTGTTCCCCCCGTCATCTAGAGTCGAGTTGGACGCAAAAAGACAGCTCAACAGATCGGTTTTCTCCTTTGCGGCATGGGTCAGTGAGTCGTCCTCTCTGTTTTTTTTTCTCTCTGTGCAGAGATGGAAGAGATGGCTGACAGAAGTTCCCTTGGACAGCCTTGGCGAGAGACCTGCACTGCAATGCACGGGTTCTCGAAGGAAGGCGAACTAGCTTCTCGCCAATTCTGCCGATGTGCTCAGACCTGGCCTTGGCAATGATGCTTTTGAAGGACCTGGAGGCGGAATTATACTTCTTTTTAAGTGCGCTGGTGTTTACATCCCGAGATGTTGATGCGTCAGCCCAGGCCCGGTAGCACTCCTGCTTATAGCGTGATGCTATTTTACAGGAGCGACCAAACCATGGCTGGGATCTGCCTCCGATGGGCACCACAGAGGATGAAATAAAAATTTCCATACCCTGAAGTACCACATCAGCAACAGAATCGGCAACAACGCTAAGATCTTCCGGCGAGAAGCAAATCCAAGTGTAGGATGCAAAAAAAGACCGCATCCCGTCCCAATCAGCTGACCTATAGTGCCAAACACGGCGGCAAGCTGTAGATCACAACTGCGATTGGAGCGTGAGTGGCATCGTACTCCGGATCAGTTAATGGTCCGAAGAGCCCAGAGGGGCATCGACGGAGACCTGATATCCGTCCGGATGAGAGGTCAGCAGAAGGTCCAACAGGGAAGGTACATGGTCTTCCAGAATAGAATAGAATAGAATAGAATAATTTTTTATTCAATATAGATCACATGTGTAATTCTTATTAAAAGTCATTTTTTACTTTACCACTGGTTCGAGAAAAAAAAACCTCTGTCCTGGGAAGAACCAGCAAGAAACCCAGCGGGACTTTTTTTTCTTTTTTTCCACATCTGGGATCCGCGTAGGCGAAGTAACCAGTTGTGTTAGACCATATGCAAAAGCAAAGTCATAGACAGATCTACCCGCATGATCGGTTAAACGAGAACCAAGCCATTCAGCGTGGTGGGCGTTGAAATCACCGAGTATCACGATCTCTGCGGATGGGACCTTTTGTAGCACGGAGTCTGCAGCCATTTGGACGTGGTCGATAAGTCGGTCTGTGTCGGCATTACCGCTATGGGACCTATAGAGGCATCCGTAGACGCGGGGATGGTCGTCGCTGTCTACGCGCAGCCTTAGGATGGACAGGTCCGTACCTTCAAGACTGCCGAGGCGTCGAAAACAGATGTCCTCTCTGACATACACGGAAACTCCAGCCCGGGGCACAAACGAGTGTTCTAATTTGAACCCCGGGTAGGAGAGACACGAAGTATCAGCCGGAGAGGACACCTGTGTCTCGGTTAGAAAGAGCAAGGCCGGCTTAGCTACCTCCAGATGGTAGTGGACGGCGTTAAGATTTGAATGAAGTCCCCTGATATTGCAGAAATCCACGGTAAGCGTGGCAGGGGTTGCCTTTGTCTTCTTGCTTCGTTTGCCCCGAGCAGGTTTCGTCTTGAGCGGAATTTTGCCCCCCCCCCCCCCCCCCCCCCCCCAGAATACGAATACGCGGGGCAGCCTGAGCACCCACGTCCAGGAGCGGAGCAGTTTGGTCGTGGATGCTCAGCGAGGGATTCTCCAGGGTTGCTGGTACCCTCCTGGGGTAGTCTTTTATTTAATTCCACTACCATGTTGATGGGTGGGGGGTGGGAATTGGGCCTCCGGCCACCTGAACTCACCAAGGGCAACGAAGAGTTAAACCTCTACTTCACGGTGGTATTCTGTGAGGTCGTGGTACCACCCCGGTTCGAGCTGGCCCATCCGTGCGACAGCAAAAGCTACCGCTTGGCTATACCACTGTTAAAAATGTTGATTGTTGATTGTATTTTTAATATCTTCTTTCATGTCGTGTATGTCCTTTTTTTTTGCAACATTTCCTTCCTAACATGTTTTTATTTCCTCCATGATTACAGTAAAGTGGTAATTATGAAGTTTTGATGTAATGCAATCTTATAGTAAATATTGTTTTTTGTAGAATAGAATAGAATAGAATAGAATAATTTTTTATTCAATATCGATTATTACATAATTCTTAATGAAAGTCATTTTTTATTTACCACTGGTTCGGAAAATACCTCTGTCCTGGGAAGAACCAGCAAGAAACCCAGCGGGACTTTTTTTTTCAAACATATTTCATTTAACAATAATTTCATTTATACAATTTTTAAATGATTTTTAATAGAACCAGCATGGTGGCGATCACCTTATTCCCAGGGGTTATTTTCATTCATGTATTCCTTGATATTATAATAACCCTTTTTGTACAGTTTTTCTTTAATAAAACTTTTAAACTTGTTTATTGATAAACTTTGAATATGTTCTGGGATTTTGTTGTAAAAGCGTATACATTGCCCCATAAATGAATTACTGATTCTGTGGAGTCTAGTAACTGGTATTACAAGCTTATGTTTGTTCCTAGTGTTTAAAGAATGCACATCCTTATTCTTATTAAAGCTATTTATGTTTTTATGTACATACATTAGATTTTTGTATGACAGTGTACTCTGTTAGCAGAGTGATAAATTAGCAAATGTTTTCGGCTCGTTAGTAATGTTACTTTTCTAAACAATCGTGATCAATGAGTGCATAGTTTTTAAAGGTTTTGATAGATGGCGTTAGTTGTTCTATAGGTAATTTTTGTGTGTCACGTTCTCATTATCTCATTTCTGCTTACTTCTTTAGGTTATGTTTTATTTTGTGCAATAACCACTGTTTAATCTATCACACTTTTCAGTCACTGTTCAGCTTATTGATCGTTATTTATCACTCAATTTATTAGATTCGGTTTTTAATTGCTTTCTTCCCTTGACATATCGCAAAGTAGCCGTTGTGTTGTTCCAGTTGAAAAGATGATGTTTTTTGTTATTCACTCAGTTTTCACTTTGTCTTATATATTGTCCTTATAGATTTTTGACCGATTTCACTAATTTATTCACTTTTGTTTGTATAAAGATATAAATCTATTTTTGAGGGTGTGATTAGTATAACTAAATTGGACCTAGCTAAATTAATGCACTCTTGTTCCTACTTCGTTTATAAGAAAATTTAATAAACTTGTCAATTGATTACCAAGAGGTGGATCATTCCAAGTAATAAGTTTCTAGAATTGCTGATTCTACAAAGGGATACAAAATAATTTCTAATTTCTGTTTAACAATACCTAACGTTTATAAAGACATAAAATATGTTGAAATTTTGTCATATAATAGTCTAATGGATTAGTTTTTTATTGTTGTTTAAAACTAAACTTAATAATTCCCTAAAATAAACCTGTATGAGAAGATCCTCCCGTCCAAATCTTGCATTGAGTGTTCAATAGCCTAAGTATAATTTTCAGCAGACGGAGGGAAACTTTCCACCAATACTCTAGCGTTACTATCTTCCTTCAATGATTGAAGGAGGTACTGTTACTTATCCTCTCCATATAATGAGTGGTCTTCGTCAATTTTCTTAAATTGGCCCCAATAAGCTAACCAGTTCTTCAGGTTATCATCAAATTTCTTTAGCTCATACTCAGGTAAATTGTAATTCCTGACTGGCTTTACATCTTCAACCGTATCATGAGAATTTTTTGAAGACATACATACCTTTCTTTATCAGATTGTTAATTGTGTGCCATCTATATTTATACGTGTCCGCTGTATCAATTTAAATGCTGAAGGATTATTCACCCTAACTGACGCTTTCTAACATGCGGTCTTGTATCATTTTATCTAAAGCTGGTAATCGCTCAACCTTACTTTTAAGAAATTCAACGTCGATCATCACTTACAAGAAATTTTCGACTTTTAAAAAAATTCTTTTAAATAAAAACAATTCCCCAATTAAATGGACATGACAATCAGACGTGACGTACTCGTAAGAAGGATTTTTTTTTAAATGTAACTAACGATCTTGATAAAAATGATGTCAAAATAGTAATAACTTATATTCGATAAACTTTTTTAACAGCGACTTCGAAGAAATAGAAAAATTTAAATAATTTCCGTATAATGGAGTCAGAAGTTGGTGCTAAGACATAGTCGTAGCATATATAGAAGTGTTCTTAGTTCTTTGAAATCGGAGACTAGACTTGTTTAATAACAAAAGTCTAACTTTTTGATCCTTTTGAGTGGATAAAGGAATATCAAAAGCTCGAGTGTCGTCTAAATAGTTACATTACAAACTTCATTTCCCAGTTTTATACCCTTAGGATACAATTTTTCTTACTGTTCTTGCTCCTTATTTATATAAAATACTACTAACGGATAGTAGTTCAGTACATAATATTTGCAAATACTTAATTTGTACAATAAATAAATAAAAAAAAACTTTGAATAATAAAAAAAGAGACAAACTTCCCTTTAAGATGCGGCTAATACATCATTACATCATGTTCCTAATTGAAATTAATTAGATTTAACGAATGAATATTTAAGTATAACTTAAGAAAAAAAAAACAAAATTCATACAATTCTAAATACAAATTCAAAACAGATTTATCTTACGAATGATTTACAAATAGCAGAGGATAATTCTGCTAATGTATTTATTACATATATTATTATACACATCATATTTTCTGTTTAGAGTCGATGGTGTTAATTGGACCATCTTGTTTTTGTTTATGCCTTATTTTTACTAGGATGAATACTGATGCACACAAAAAGCCCTCTTCTCTATTCATATTGTGACGTTTTATATTGCAATGGAAGTAAAGCTAGGGCGGTCCTGATTTATATCAAAAATTGCAGATTTTGGTGTTCACTAACAGTTGTAAAAATATGTTCTTTTACACGGGTTATTACCGATCTATTTACTTGTCTACGTAAGAGAGACCACATTTACATTGAAGGTTGTAAACTCTTGCGTATCGTAAAGTGATCAACATAATATCCAATAATAATATAATATAATATATACTCGTAGTATACTAGCTGGCCAGGCAGACGTTGTTCTGTCCTTTTCGCCGACTTTGTCTTCCTGTAAAAATCCTTAGTTACTTATCGGGATAAAAACTATCCTATCTCTCAAGTTGGACCAAACTGCACAGAGTGTGCAAAATTTCATTGAAATCAGTTTTATAGTTTAGGAGTTCATCGCGGGCTAACAACGTGACACGTAATTTTTATATATAAAGATATAGAAAGTGTAACATAAATTTTTATTTTTTTTATTTCAGACTCTTCGATTCTTGCATCCAAGAGTATGAAGAAGTCAAAGGATCCCCTGCCAGATGTAGAGACTTTCCGAGCTTCTCGCAGCAAGACGAAGAGCTCGGTCAAGGTAAAGCATTATTGTCGATGCCGTGCATAAATACATATATTGGGGTAGAAGGGAATATGCTAGCATTCTTCTCAATTGCCACTCTCACCTACAACCTACAAGTTCTGCATTTTTGACAATTGATGGATAAGTGTGTAGCGATCGAATCAATCGTGAAATATCCATTGAAAACGCTGAACCTAAATGTCACAGACTGGTGATGAGGAGCAACATTACTAGTGCGAGAGTATCAGTCCCACATTCAACACCCCGCCAGCCCGACGTAATTAATATTAGTAAATCTTCTACATAATAAAGGTCGGCGGCTACATTCTTAGGCATGAGTGGACTACGCATAATATTGATGTGAATATTACGTGTGTGTGTCCCAAACTTATTACTCGTATTGACATCCAGAAGGCGGTTGTTTCAGATGCGTCGAGGCTACTCCCTACACTGTTGGCTTCCAGAAGGCGATCCTACACCGATAAGGTATATTGACATATTTCTATAGTTTTGTAAAAATTACATTATCAAAATCGGACAGAAAGGTTTAACTGTACTTAATTTATTATTTCCAATGTTATTAATGTTATAAAATGTAAACAAATAGGTTAAAATTATACGAGTATAATAGGTTTGTAGTTTTATTCGAAATCAAAACTATGAGTATGTAATAATTTATAGTACGATTCTTGAATTAGCAGATTTTTGACAACACTTGTTTTAAATTAACGATATTTATTACTCGAACGTCACTTTCACACATTTTGACAGATAAGACATTACATGGAAATACTTGCAAGAAGTATTCGCTCCAACTAACACAGAGATTACGTCCTACAGCTGAGCACAGATCTCCCCTCATTTTTGAGAGAATTTTAGGACAAGAAATTATTCGCCGTGCTATCCGAATGTGTGTTAGTGGACATGACATTTATTCGAAATATTTTTTAATTTGTTGGTCATGCAAGTTTCTTAACGATGTTTTTTCACCACTGAACACGAAGTACATCAACACTTAATACTATTGCAATTACCAATGTCATTGGTGCTAGCGGGGATCGAACTCGGGTTTCACGTGTTCTGTGCAATTTGCATCGAGCGCTTAGTTACTGTCCTACCACGGTTTAATGTGGCATAAATAAGATATTTAATAATATTTATTATCATCTTTAAATCCTCTCTTACGACACTCGCTGATTAAAATATAACACTATATTTTCTCTTACATCGCCAACTCAATGTACTTACTTTGATAATATTTAGATAATTGTAACGTATAGATACTCAAATTAAATTTAATTTAAATAAGAATAATAAGAAAAGAATAGTAAAAATATTAAATAATTTAGTAATTATTGCTGTTTTATACGCAGTACACCCACGCTGCAGCTGGTTATATTATAGTTGTAGTAGAAATGAGTCGGCTTGACCGAGGAAAGACCCACCTTCTCACAGAATATCTGCGTTAAATACACGGTACGAAACACGGCAGCCTAATACTGCCGTGTTTCGTATGGAAAGTGTGCAGAACTGAAGACCCTTTTTATTGGAAACAAGGTAATCCATCTTAGACCTAGGATGACGCAGCAGGCGTCGGCTAGCAACGTTCCGGGGCACGAGTCTGCCACCGTCACCGCCCACTGGCCTGTACACAGCACCTGTAATCATCAGTTTGTCGTTTTGCAGGATCTTATATCCAGGATTAATGAGCACATGGTCGTCGTAGCTCAGCTCGGCTCGACCGGGAAAGAACACGATCTTACAAATTAGCAGTATAATACTGTTGTGTTTCGTATTTTGAGCGCAGAGGACCCTTTTTACTGTAAACGAGGCATTCCCTCTCAGTACTCAGGGGCGCCAACGCGTCTGTATTTTGATTCTTAATCGAGGATAGATGTAGATGTTTACGGGCCATAGCATCCATTTACCATCGGGTGTGCTCGTTTGTCACTCTTATTATATATTTAAAAAAAATTGGAATTGTTAAAAATGGAATAATATCCAAACTTTGATAGGTATCTTTACAATTAACTGTCTATAGAAAGTCTATTTTAAGTCTATGTTAAGTTTATTTAAATATGGCATAAAATTTGGTGACAGTGATTCGATATAACCAAGCGTCATATGCAGGGCCAGTAATGGGTTGTCGGTGCTGGGGTCGGCCATCGTGCCGGAGCTGAAGCCGCGCGTGCGCAGCATGAGCCAGCGGGACCTGACGCGCGCGCACCGCCTGCTCCCCGCCTATTGCCGATACTGAAACAATAAATATTGTTTATAATTACATACATGTTTTATTTCAATTTTACGTTTCACTTATAATATTCATTATATAATTATTATATCTATACAAAGAAATAAAATTAAAGTGTCTGTTTGTAATTTCAAAATAACAGTTTTTTACTAAATGTATATGAAATTATATAAGGTACATAGTCAAGTTAACGGGAGCGGTGGAGGCGTTTTTAAAAACTAAAATAAAACTAAGAGATGTCCGAACAGAAGCTCATGTACTCTAATAATAGCAAACTTGTCCTAATACAATTTTCATGCAGACCTTATTACATTTGATTACTCAAGTGTCGTGATATATGCAACACACAGGGTGCAAAGTCTGCAATAGCATTTATACACGTACTTGTATCACTCTATGTGGGGTTGAATCCATTACTCTTCCCTCCTCAAGAGCGAAATTATCGGCATTTTTAATTACACACAGCTTATATCTAATTATATATGTAATATAAAGACTTTTGAGTGCTGTAGAGATCTGTTTAGACTTTTTAATGAATATCTCCCTCCGATCCGCTACATTCATAGCAGGATTTCCTACTGTGTAAAAATTGTACCGACGGTAGGCTGTTTAAAGGTAAAAGAGGATTAAATATACATATTAAACGATGCCATAGTAAAAGTATTTTGGCTTCACAGCCTACCGTAGAAATTCATAACTCTATTAGTAATTCCTCGAATTACACAAATTTTTCCCTTTTTTCGAAGCTACTTTACCATTATCATCGTGATACCACTGGTACAGTGGTTAAAATAATTCCTCGAGGTAAGAAGATGCAGTTTGCTAAAGCATTGTCATTTTGTACTAATATTGCCCAAATGCAAGAACAAGACGAGACTTAGCCAGTCTTGGTCTTGGTCTGGCGCCAATACACCTAGTCTTGGTCTTGGTCTTGATATTGCGCTCCCAGTCTTGATCTAATCTTGATCTTGCAGCAAGAATCTCGCAAGTCTCGCAATTACCGATTAGCCTATTGATATTTATTAAACGATACTTTAGATCTTAGAACAACTTAACAGGGTAGGTACATTTTGAGCTTGAATGAACGTAGCCATAGGAAAGACCAACCAAATTAATAAACGTCTAGATATTTAATGAGAAATTCGAAAACTCAACTGACACCGGGTGGGGTTTGAAACCACGACAGAAGCGATCGGTGTCGATGCTCTAATCAATTGAGCTATCTACCGTGTCCCACGGCAAAGGGTGTCAATCTGTTTCTTAACAAACGTTTACATTTAATAAAACATGGTTAAAACTTGTCATCTTTACAGCCTTTCATAAGTCCACTGCTGAACATAGGCCTCCCTCAGGGAATGCCACAAAGCACGGTCCTGAGCCATCTGCATCCATCGACTTCCTGCATGTCTTACCAGGTCGTCACTCCATCTCGTGGAGGGTCGCCCTACACTTCGCCTACCGGTACGAGACTGCCACTCGAGAACCTTTCTTCCCCATCGGTTGTCGGTTCTTTGAGCTTTATGGCCGGCCCACTGCCACTTCAGCTTACTAATCCGTTGGGCTATGTCGGTTACTTTGGTTCTACTGCGGATATCCTCATTTCTAAGTTTATCACGCAGAGAAACCCCGAGCATAGCCCTCTCCATAGCTCGCTGAGTGACTTTGAGCTTCCACATACGGCCATCAGTGAAGGACCACGTCTCAGATCCGTAAGTCATAACTGGCAACACGCACTGGTTGTACAATTTCGTGTTAAGGTTTTGAGGTATGTCTGACAAGAAGATGTGTCGTAGTTTCCTTACCTAGTCGGACTATTTGTCCCAGGTAAACATACTTGTCACCAAATTCGAGCTTAGTGTCCCCAACATCTACCGGCATAGGTGTAACATGGACATTAAACATGATCCTTGTTTTGTCCATGTTCATCTTCAGACATATCCGTTGGGAAACACTATTGAGGTCATTGAGCATAGTGCTTAGGTCCTCCAGCGATTCTGCCATAAGGAGTATATTGTCGGCAAATCGAAGGTGCGTGAAGTACTCGCCATTGATGTTAATACCGTATCCTTTCCAGTCCAGAAGCTTGAAAACGTCTTCCGATGCAGCGGTGAAGAGTTTCGGGGATATCACGTTACCCTGTCTTACACCTCTCTGCAATTGGATAGGTTTCGTACTCTGGTTCTGTACTCGGATAGCCATCGTAGCTCTACTGTACAAGCACTTCAATACTTCGATCTACCGACAGTCAACTTGGCATCGCTGAAGGGACTGCAGCACCGCCCGAATTTCGACGGAATCAAAGGCTTTCTCATAGTGCACATACGCCAGACATAGTGGCAAATTGAACTCCTCGGATTTCTGTACAATTTGCCGAAGGGTATGTATGTGGTCTATGGTGCTAAAGCTTTTCGGAAACTGGGTTCTTCGGGACGTCCGGGATATCATCGGAATAGTGTCGGATAAGACTCGCTCTTGGATCGTTACTCACACTTACGTGTGGCTCCAACGATGATTTGTACAGCTGCCCATAGAACCTCTCAATCTCACTCAAAATCTCAGGTGTCCCGGAAACGACGCTGCCACACTCGGTTTTCAGCTTCAACAAATGGCTTTTTCTGGCAGATAGATCTCTAGCAAAGACTTTGGAACCCTGGTTCCACTCGATTGCTTCTTTAATACGAGCAGTATTAAAGTTGCGTAAGTCCCGCCGCATGCATTTGGAGATCTGTCTGTGCAGTTGCCTGTATGCTGTCAAATCTACTGAAGAATGCAGCTTCATATCCCGTCTAACAGCCATGAGATTAAGAGTGTGATCGGAGTTTTTGTGTTCTTCTGCGGCGGGTCTTGCAAAACTAAGCTCCGACTGCATGGACAGTTTCCACGAGCTTGCCATTCATATCGTCCATATTGCAATCTTCTAGGCACTGAAAACGGTTTTGTAGCTCGAGCTGAAAGGATTCGGGACTTTGGATTAGAGCACGAGGGGGACGGAGCGTTGACTTCATTAGACGAGACCTCTCCAACTTAACGTTTAGTTTCAGTGTGCCGCTCACCATTCGGTGATCGCTGCCAGTTTTCACCCTCGCGATCACTGAGACATCACTGAACAGTTGTCGTCTGGTCGTCATAATGAAGTCAATCTCATTTTTTGTCGAATCGTCGGGGTTCGACCAGGTCCACTTCCTGTGGGACCGCTTCTGGAAGAAAGAGTTCATCATAAAGAGTCCCTCTTTCTCCACGAGAGCTGCTGGCTCCTTGGGTTCCGTTGCCCTATTCCAAAATTCCCTACTTTCAGCTAACCGTTCTCTCTTGTACCTAGTTTTGCGTTCAAGTCTCCTATTAACACCGTATAGTGGGTTTTGGAGGAATGCATGGCTCTAGAGATATCCTCATACATTTCCTGCACCTCCACATCGGGGTATGCCGAGGTTGGTGCGTAAACCTGTGTGACCTTCAGCGAATACCGTTTGGTGATTCTGAGTGTAAGGTACGCAACCCTCGTCGACACACTCCCAATCTTTAGAACGTTGTTTACGAGAGACTTGTGGACAATAAATCCGATACCTCCTTGGGACAGATGGTCGCCTTCCCGGTGATAGAACAAATTGCCGGATTCCAGGATTACCGTGTCCTCCCCCTCTCTTCGGACTTCGGACAATCCTATGACATTCCAGCGCAACTTGTCTATCTCTTTTTCCAGCTCCAGGATCTTCTCGTCAGTCCTCAGGGTGCGTGCGTTATATGTTGCCAGGTCGAGTCGTCGTAGGTGGCAACCGAACCTCCACCGGAGATTCTTAGCACCCCCTGACCTGCCGTTACCATGGTCATAGTCATAGTCATAGTTGTTCTTGCCCAAACGCTGGTTTCAAGATTTGCAGGGGCAGCTGCGGGCCGTAACAGTAGTAGTCACAGTAATTTATTCCATTGATAACAAAATACATTGTGTTGGAAATTACAAGTTAATTTAATAAGATTTAAAAAATAACATTATCATTTATGCAATAGTCAATCAATTATCCACATCAAAATAATAAAATTACAATAATAGGAAATAATGTAATTACAATAAAGACATATGTCAAAATATAAAATTACAATAAAAAATATGTCAAAATAATAAGATGATGATGAGAGGAATATGTCAGTTTTTTTTAACTATATTTTATTATCAGTCAATTAGAATTTACAAATTCTTCTACATTATAAAAACTATTTTCCAGAAGATACGACTTCAATCTGTTTTTAAATTGGATCACAGTTATTACGCATTTTAAATAATTTGGCAATTTATTAAATAGTCTGACCGCTTGATATCTTGCACAATGTTTAATTATCTGTAGGTTAGGCTGTATCAGGTTCGCAATATCTTTTCGTCTAGTGCCATGACGCTTTACCCTTTCTTCTGCGGTTTCATATCTATCTAAATTTTTAACAAGGTCTGTAAGAAGAACTAGAATGTACAGACATGGCGCAGTAAGTATTTTTAGGTTTCGCATGTGTTTTCGGCACGACTGTCTTTGGGGTATGCGCACCATTATTCTTATAGCTCTCTTTTGTATAATAAATGCCTTCTTTAGATTGTAATCATAACTATTTCCTCAAAATTTAATAGTGTATCTTAGGCGAGATTCTACTAGAGCATAGTGTACCATTTTTAATTGCTTTATTGTTAGCTGGTCGCCACCGTAGCCAGGAATAGCGGGGTCGCCGGGGACTGGGGGCCATCTCTTCGTTACTTTCATGGGGGGTATATTGCCATATTTGCCACGCTTGGCGAGCGGGTTGGCTACCGCAGTTTTTTTATTGTTATTTTGCGGCTATCAGAAAGATGCTGCTGCCCATCCTTTGCCTCAGATTCCCTCTGTCGCCTTTTACGACACCCACGGGAAGATATGGGGTAGTGAGTATTCTTACCCGCCACTACACGGGTTTCTCTCATAGAATACCAAAAAAATAGCAGCTTAATGCTGCAGTGTTTCGTATGGTGAGTGTAGAGAACCGGAGACCCTTTTTACTGTAAAAGAGGCATTCTATCTCAGTCCTCACGGCTGACAACGCATCTGCATTTTAATTCGCAAACGAAGATAGGTGTAGATGTCTATGGGCCACAGCAACCACTTATCATCAGGTGGACTGTGTGCTTGTTTGTCAACCTATTCTATAAAAAAAATTGCAATATTCAAAATTTTTTTTCAAAAGTTTTACTGTAAGTGAAAATGTTGGCAAAAATTATTTACTTTCGCGTATTCCCATTTCCATTTTGATAAAACAATAAATAAATCAATTACGTCTTAACTAAATGAGACATCTTTTCAAAATTTAGATTACACAATTAGTACTCATTTATCTCGACCACGTCCTAAATTTTATTAAAAAAAATTATCTGAGTCGAAAGTAATGGATGGCGACTTAAAAAATGCATCCCGTATTTTATTCTCAGGCGACATCCTGGCTACTTGTAATGTCGAAACTCTTTAAGGCCTTCGTCAGAAGCAGCCTTCGTTCGATCCTTCTCAAAGTTTACCGCTGCCTCCCAAGACTTTTATGCAACCTGTACAAAATAATAGGAGGTGGTACAAATGCAAACAGCATCTGGTGGGGCTGCAATGCAGATGACAACAGAGGAACGTGTATAACCGAACACTAGCTGAACTTAATATGTATGGTAATGTTTTAAAAGTGTTAAATGAGAGAGAGACGTGTTGTTGATACTAAATCTTTAATTATACTGATCCAACTTATTCTACCTTAACACTAATATATACTATCGTGGAGGCTACACGACAGAAGATAATGAACACTCCAACATTTAGTGCATATAGAAAGAGCAAACTTTGCACAAGCATCATTGATATCACCGCATGTTCCGCTTTCTTGATGCACAAAATTGAGAAATAGAGTTAGCGCGTACATGGATGCTTTTCGAACAGCGAGCGGCTCCATCTGGAAGCCGGTGCAGATATTTCCCAACTTTAATTTTCGGGTACTTGTCTCCGCTGCATCATTCTAAATGGATAATGCAGCACCGACTTTCCCCTCGATTTTACTGCCGTTGGTATATATTTTGAGGCCTTTATTGTCATGTTGGTCCATTTGTGCACTGTCCTCCAGACATGTATATTGCAGGCCATATTCGTCTGCTGGGTGTGGCATCGCTCCGTATTCTAATTTTTTCTCCATGTCCCGATCCTCTACCACTCGCCGGGAAAAGCCTTTCTTTACTTTATAAAGCAAGGCTGCTTCCCGGACCCTCAAATCCAAATGAAGCAGCCCGGCGAGTAGCAGAGCCGAGTATAGGGAAACAGTTTTATACGATTTAACTATTTTTTGTACGAACCCACGTTGCACCATATCAAGTTGTTTTTTAGTCATTAGCTTATTCGTTGCTGGTGCCCATGCGCTTGCCGCATACAAAACGATCGGCTCTACTACCGCTATGTATATGGTTCTAACAATCTCGGAGTTCAAACCCCAATGAATCTTTGCGGCCCTACACAGCTGAAAATACAGGTTCTGTACCTTACAGCACACATTTTTCACATGCGCGTGTATTTTTATTTCTTTAGACAACCCAATGCTTTCCCCGCCCATCTTCAGAAGTGGTGAGTCATATTTAGTCGTCTACAGGAGAAAGATTCTTTGGATTAACTCGTCGGTCCACCAAGGCAATCTCATTTGTTTTTATTTTTAATTTTGGGTATGCTATGTTCATAGACGTCAATTATTGTTTCTGTGATTTCTACTTTTTTCGCTTCTAGATCTTCTTTATTTTCTATTTTGTTAATTTTAATACTATTTATTTGCTTTTCTTGCCAAATATGGGTGAGTTTCTTATGAAACGCGCTCCAATTTGCTTTCCTTGTGTTGTGAATTTCCTTGTTGTTCGCTTTATATCCGTGGTTATTGATCTTTCTAAATTTATATCAAACAAGATTGCCCTGTGGTCTGAACTAGTTACTTCTTCTGATAGTTTCCAGTTGTCTATTCGTCCAAGCAGGCTCGTTGAGCAGGTTGTTATATCCACACAGCTGGAGAATCTCTTCCCACCCCTGATGGTGTAGAATGTGGGCTCAGTCCCGCTATTTAGTCTGTGGAACTCCATTTCATCGAGCTTGGCAGCCTTAATGCCCCTCCTTTCAACCTCCCGGCTTCCCCACCACGTATTCCAAGCGTTTACGTCGCCACTGATTATCACGTTCCTGGTTTTTAGGCCTACCACGGCCGCTACAATCGTGTCCAGGTATGGTTCTAATGATTTGTCTCCCTCCAGGTAGACAGACACCACCCCCAACTCCCAGGCCCTTGTCCTCAGTATAGCAACTGCGATGTTTTCAGTTGTGAGGTCCGGGCACTGGGTTATGGCAATGGTGTCGTCAAATAGTACAATGGCCGCCTTTATCACTTTTTCGGTGTTTAGGTTTCTGTTACATTGTACTATTCTTGTCCCTGAATGGCACTTCATTTCTCCAATCCGTCCAATACAAGGCTCTTGGGCCAAGGCAAACGATGCCTTGTTTTTGATTGCCTCTATAAGTATTTCGGCCGTAGCTAGCTCACTCCTTTGAAGGTTAGCCTGGATCACGTGATATCGGTGGTTGCTTGGATTTATGTTACTGTTTAGCTTGGAGACAGTTTTAGCAATATGCTACAGTGGACCTCGCTAGGATCTCCCATTTTCTCCTAAACGGCAATTTGCACTGATGCACTGAAAGCATTGTGCTCTTTCTTTTCCATTTTCGCCTTGTGGCAATTTCTGCATGACGGTTTTTTTAAAAATAAGTTTGCACTACAGACTCGTCTCGACTCGATTGCATTTTTACATTGTACTCCTTACACTACTACTGTTCGCGCAAAGCGCTAGTGTCAAACATCGACGATAGATGGCACTAGGCTCGGCGCGATAGGTTGAAGTTCGGCCGAGCGCGTTGATCGGTGGGTGTCAAGAACGCGCTAGAAAAATTAGGAGTCCAAATTCAGAGCTGCGATCGGCGGCACGCTGTTTTTTTGTCGGGAAGTCGGTAGCGGAATACGACACGCACATCTAGGAAATATACGGTTTACCATACGTAACGCGCATTCCTCTCTTGTTAGCTTCACCCGGGACTAATTCAGAATCTGTATAAGTGCATTCGACAATAATAGCTAGTGCGGTATTTAATACTCTAGAAATAACTGTGGCCACGCGAAACGCGGCTTCTGTAAGGTAGTTGATCGTACGACCGAGTTACTGGACTATCATCGTGACTAACGAAGAAAGTGACGTGAGGTGGAGAGGTGCTGAGGTCCGAACTGCTGCAGAGGGTAACGGTCTAATAAGGTCAATAACACTACCAATCACACCCAGATACACATCACTGACCCTTACTTTCCTAGCACTATACATCCACATGCGACCTGACCGAATCCTGAGGGACCAGTCGCCTTGGATAGAGGTAAGTAAGCTCCCCTTAATAGAATACAACGCTCCCCCCTGATTGTTTATTGTAATTAGAAACTTTTCACCTTTGGCCTGTAACAGGCCCGACCAACATCTGCTTGTAGGTTCTCCGTCTATGGGCCCCGGGGGACTCTACTGTTGGATAAGCAGCTGCTGGCCGTAACATTTGGTAGCAGAGCGCGATTCCTGGATCGATTCCCGGTCGATCCACCGATCATAGTGTTTGATAAAAATTAAATAATTTTGATGGCAGGGAGCGTTGGGTTGATTGGTTTAATTTTGTGTCTACAATCACGCCCGTCCGTAATACGTAAAAATATTTTTTTAATTATATACGTAATAAAAAAATTCTTTTCTTTTGTGGCTTGCTTGTTTGTTGTTAGCGGGTAATTTTGAAAAGCCGCGCCCGGTTAGTGCGCAAGCGGGAGTTTGCGTCATGTAGGTAGATGGTTATTTTTACGTAGCACTCGTGGTATTAATTAATGCACTTACCCCGCTTTGAGACTCAGAACTTTTGGTAATTTTTTCCCTGTCTGCGGTATTTTCTTTGGCCGTTTTTTACACACTTATGATTCGGGGTATGTCCACTGTCTCTACCTCGCCGAGTCTCGTTAGTAGTGAGCATGCCTGGGCGAATGGAGTTTTCTGTTCGCTCCATGTGAACAGCAAGATCGTGTTGTTTTTCGACCTTACTATTCGACATCGTTGCTTGGCGACTTCTATCTCAGTTAGCGCATCGTATGTTTTGCGCTTCATGCTTGTTTTGAAGGTACTGCCGTTTAGTAAGCTTGCGAGACCAACAGAGATTTTGACATAGTTTCGGCCCATTGTTGAGCAAAAGCTTAACCTGAAACGCCGAAGGCCTGGATTGCCTCTTTCAGCGAATGCAATTAGCTGATGTTCTACTTTATTGGCTGAGATACTCTTCTCTTTTATGCAAACTTCTGCAGATTCTGCAACAGTTTGCTGCTGTCTGGGGGGATGGATTATTTGTGGCGTTGGGTTTTGCAGCGGCGCGGAAGATGGACTCCGCGAATTTATGCCTTTTGTCATCGTCTTCGATGATTATATGTAAGTCAGATTTATTAAGATTGGTGTTTATCCGGAACTCGAGGTCCAGACGGACTGCTTGATAGCGGGGACACTCAAGAAGCACATGCCACACTGACTCACTAACATTCGGGTCGCACTCGCACCTTGGAGTGTCTTTTAACTTAAAGCGGTGCAAGTACTTCGCAATTCCACCATGTCCTGTTAACACTTGTATCTGTGTGGGTCTCAACTTGGTTTTTCTCACTATCCGGTATGCTTTCGCATTTACGAATGCATGACGGGGTTTTATTTCGGTTTCGTACCTCAAAAGGAAAAAACGGAACCCTTATAGGATCACTTTGTTGTCCATCTGTCTGTCTGTCCTCAGGAACGCGTGGAGGTATCAAGCTGAAATTCATATCAAATACTCAAGTCTACTGTCCCTTGAAGCTGTGAAAAAAATCAAACTTCTAAGACAACGCAATCAAAAGATACAGCCGTTTATGCCGCAAATTTTCGACATTCGCAAGGAAATCAAAACCTACAGGGTACTTTCCGTGAACTCAGAATCTTAAAATTTGGTACGAAGCAGCGTATTATAGCACAGATAAAGGAAAAATTGCGAAAAGCATAAATTTTTAGTTACATCATATAATAAGAATATTTTTAATAATTTCAAACTTATATACCTACGGATTTGTTCGGAACCCTCGGTGCGCGAGTCCGACTCGCACTTGGCCGGTTTTTTTATACTACTGCTACTAGACATGCAGCATCTTTTTTATTTATTTATTTATTTATTCACAAATTGCGTTACATGTGACTTAGAGACTAAACAAAACATGCAAGTTCTAACAATCACATGCCCCTCGAATTTATTATAAATTTTTATTGACATCGGCTAAGGACCTGTACTGTGTAATTTTAATTTAGATTTTGGTTGCAAAAGGTTATTCTTATACGAGGTACGTTGTGTCGGGGCGCGTCTATGATTTTAGAGTAAAAACTTGAGTGTCTTATTTAAATTTACATATTTCTAATATAAGGCACGGTAATGTTAGAATTTTGAGACTTTGAAAGTGAGGTTTGCTGCTTTCTCTTTGTTTGATATTTTTTTTCTATTTATTAGGTTTACCAACAATTGCTAACACTAACACATGAAATTAGTACAATTACTTAAAAATATTAACAAAAGTGCTACAATTACTTAAAGGTAAACTCCGCATGCATATAACTTTATAAAAACATAAACTGAAAAAAACAATAAGTTATTCCTCAACTAAAATTAAAAATATATCAATTAGTAAGGATAGTGCTATATAAACTAAAAAAAAGAAAATAAAAATGAAAATAATAAAAAAAAAAAATAAAAATAAAAAAAAATATATCTACTTTACGCTATTAACTTATACATTTACGGAGACACTTAGAGAATATTCTGGGTGAATCAAAGTGAATGTCGATTTGATCGCTGTATCCATTAATAACTTTACAGAATCTGGCATATGGAGAATTTCTTCCCAATACAGTTCTTCTTAATGGTGAACTAAGTGGTGCAATAGAACTGCGGGGTAGTCTCGAGGGTACACGAAATTTAAAAAGTTTCTTTTAAACTTGGGCAATTAAATGTGGAATTAAATATTTTATGTACAAAAACTGCATCAATATACTTTCTGCGACTCTCTAAGGTTTCCACATTAAAAAGATGTAATTTGCTATTATAGGACCGTAGCTTTTTTGCTTTACCAATAGAAAATGCTAGATGCCAAAGGAACCGCTTTTGAACCCGTTCAATGCGTAATGATGAATTTATAACAGTGGTAGAGCTAAGCGGCAGCTTTTGCTGTCGCACGGATGGGCCAGCTCGAACCGGGGTGGTATCACGACCTCACAGAATACCGGCGTGAAGTAGAGGTTTACCTCTGCGTTCCGCTTGGTGAGTGCAGGTGGCCGGAGGCAAAATTCCGTTCTCGACTAATACTGCTCGGGGCAAGCTGAGCAATAAGACCAAGGCGACCCCTTTCACGCTACCCGTGAATTTTTGCAATATCAGGGGACTTCATTCCAACCTTAACGCTGTTCATTACCATCTAGAGACGGCGAAGCCGGCCTTGCTCTTTTTAACCGAGACTCAGGTGTCCTCTCCGGCTGATACTTCATATCTCTCTTACCCGGGGAACAAATTTGAACACTCCTTTGTGCCCCGGGCTGGAGTTTGCGTATACGTCAGGGAGAACATCTGTTTTCGACGCCTCGGCAGTCTTGAAGGTACGGACCTGTCCATCCTATGGCTGCGCGTAGACAGCGACGACCATCCCCGCGTCTACGGGTGCCTCTATAGGTCCCATAGCGGTAATGCCGACACAGACCGACTCATCGACCACGTCCAAATGGCTGCAGACTCCGTGCTACAACAGGTCCCATCCGCAGAGATCGTGATACTCGGTGATTTTAACGCCCACCACGCCGAATGGCTTGGTTCTCGTTTAACCGATCATGCGGGTAGATCTGTCTATGACTTTGCTTTGACATGTGATCTAACACAACTGGTTACTTCGCCTACGCGGATCCCAGATGTGGAGGATCATGTACCTTCCCTGTTGGACCTTCTGCTGACCTCTCATCCGGACGGATATCAGGTCTCCGTCGGTGCCCCACTGGGCTCTTCGGACCATTGTCTGATTCGGAGTACGGTGCCACTCACGCTCCCATCGCAGTTGCGATCTGCAGCTTGCCGCCGTGTTTGGCACTATAGGTCGGCCGATTGGGACGGGATGCGGTCTTTTTTTGCATCCTACCCTTGGGGGCGGGTTTGCTTCTCGCCGGAAGATCCCAGCGTTGTTGCTGATTCTGTTGCTGATGTGGTACTTCAGGGTATGGAACTTTTTATTCCATCCTCTGTGGTGCCCATCGGAGGCAGATCCCAGCCATGGTTTGGTCGCTCCTGTAAAATAGCATCACGCTATAAGCGGGAGTGCTACCAGGCCTGGGCTGACGCATCAACGTCCCGGGATGTAAACACCAGCGCTCTTAAAAAGAAGTACAATTCCGCCTCTAGGTCCTTCAAAAGTGTCATTGCCAAGGCAAAGTCAGAGCACATCGACAGAATTGGCGAGAAACTAGATCGCCTCCCTTCGGGAGCACGTGCATTCTGGTCTCTCGCCAAGGCTGTCCAAGGGAACTTCTGTCAGCCATCTCTGCCATCTCTGCGCAGGGTGGACGACTCACTGGCCCATGATGCAAAGGAGAAAGCCGATCTGCTTGGCTCTCTTTTTGCTTCCAACTCGACTCTAGATGACGGGGAGAACACACCGCCGAACATCCCGCGATGTGAGTGCTCCATGCGGGAAGTGCTGTTTACACAGCGCTTGGTGCGTAAAGCACTCCTCTCCCTGGACGTCAACAAGTCGAGTGGATCTGATGGAATCCCACCTATTGTGCTGAAGACGTGTGCTCCGGTGTTGGCACCGGTTTTAACGCGTCTTTTTCGGTACTCCTACTTCCTAGGCGTAGTCCCGGACTCCTGGAAGACAGCTTTGGTGCACCCGATCCCTTAAAAAGGCGACCGCTCAGATCCGTCCAACTACAGGCCTATCGCCATCACCTCCTTGTTCTCCAAAGTAATGGAAACGATTATTAACAGCCAGCTCATGCGGTACCTTGAGGATCACCAGCTGATTAGTGACCGCCAGTACGGTTTCCGTCGAGGTCGCTCAGCTGGTGATCTTCTGGTCTACCTGACCCATAGATGGGCGGAGGCAGTGGAGTCCAAGGGGGAGGCGTTGGCCGTTAGATTGGACATAGCGAAGGCTTTCGATCGGGTTTTTTCATAAAGCGCTTCTTTCGAAGTTGCCTTCCTATGGGCTTCCCGAGAAATTGTGCAATTGGATCACCAGCTTTCTTGCAGATCGGAGCATCAAGGTCGTAGTAGACGGTGCATGCTCCGATTACAAGCCCATTAACGCTGGTGTTCCACAAGGCTGCGTGCTATCACCAACGCTGTTTCTTCTGCATATCAATGATATGTTGCAAACCAGTAACATTCATTGCTATGCAGACGACAGCACTGGTGATGCTTTATACACCGGCCGTGCCAATATTTCTCGGGAAAACGTCGCCGAGTACCGGAACAAACTTGTGTCTGAAGTCGAGACTTTGTTGAACAAAGTTTCAGACTGGGGGCGACTAAATCTAGTCCAGTTCAATCCCCAGACGACACAAGTTTGCGCGTTTACCGCTAAAAAGATTCCCTTTGTCGTATCTCCTCAGTTTCAAAGCACTCCCCTTGTTGCCTCAGCCAGTATCGGATTCCTCGGTGTCGACATATCGAGTGACGTGCAGTTTCGTGGTCACTTGGAAGAGAAGGCCAAATTGGCCTCTAAAAAGCTTGGCGTGCTCAGCAGAGTGGGACAGTATTTCATGCGGGCACACCGCTTGCAACTTTACAAGGCGCAGGTTCGGCCTCACATGGAATACTGTTCCCATCTCTGGCAGGGGCCCCCCAGTGCCAGCTCCGCATCCAGCACAGAGCGGTTCGAATCGTCGACGACCGAGTTCTTTCCGATCGGCTTGACTCACTGGCACTGAGTAGAGAGGTTGCATCTCTTTGCGTATTTTATCGCATTTACCACGGGGAGTGCTCTGAGGAATTGTTCGGACTAATTCCAGCCGCTCAATTTCACCATCGCACATCGCGACAGAACTTGCGATACCATCCATATCATCTAGATGATTGGCGGTCCACCACTGTGCGATTCAGAAGAAGTTTTCTTCCTCGCACAACTTCCTTGTGGAATCGATTACCACCAGCGATTTTTCCGGACCGATACGACTTAGGGACCTTCAAGAAAAGAGCCTACTCCTTTTTAAAAGGCCGGCAACGCATCTGCGATTCCCCTGTTGTTGCAGTAGTTCATGGGCGGCGGTAGTCACTTACCATCAGGTGAGCCGCATGCTCGTTTGCCCCCTCTCCTATAAAAAAAATGAATGTGTAGCATAGTGTGGTCTCCAGACCACACTACAATATTCTAAAATATTACGAACTAGACTATTGTAAAGAAATATTTTAGTTTTGTAATACATATTTTTTGTATTCCTTATATTAAAACCCAACATTTTAGATGCTCTCATAATAATGTTATCCAAATGTGGTACAAAAGTTAATTTTTTGTCGTATATTACGCCAAGATCCCGAATAGTCTCTACTTCCTTAATTTTATTATTATAAATGAAGTAACTGACATGTATTAAATTCTGTTTTTAGGATTATTTAACATGATAACATTTACTTGTATTTAAGCACATTCTGTTATTGCAGCACCACTGGATTAGTCTATCAATATCACCTTGTAGCAATTTGGTGTCATCATCACTCTTAATTATTCTCATAAATTTTAAGTCATCGGCATATAAAAAATATTTTGAAAACAGAAAACATTCTTTTATATCATTTATGGAAAAGTTAAATAAAACTGGTCCCAAATGAGAACCCTGAGGAACACCGGAACTTATAGTTTTTGTACTTGATTGAAAACCATTAATTGCAACAAAGAAGGTCCTGTGCACTAAATACGAATTCAACCATTTGAGTAACGAGCCACAAATCCCGTAAGCACTCAACTTAGAAATCAAGATCTTATGCGAAACCTTGTCAAAAGCTTTGCTAAAGTCAGTATAAATAACATCAGCCTGATGGCCCATGTCAATAGCCTCGAACAGGAACTCCGTAAAGGGAACTAAATTCGTACTAGTTGACCGAGACCTGAAGAATCCGTGCTGATGATCACTTATATAGAAGCCTAAATGTTGTTGAAAATGATGACAAATCAACGACTCAAATACTTTGACAAAGGTTGACTGAATTGCAATGGCTCTATAATTAGAAATAATATCGATATTTGATGACTTATGTATGGGAAATCCTTTTGCTATTTTCCATTTTGAAGGAAATACGCCAGAAGCTAAAGACAAGTTGTAAATTAATTTTAAAGGATATATCAATTCACAGGCACATTCTTTTATAAAAACTGGTGGTATTTCATCTGGCCCTGCGTCTTTATTACAATCTAGTCCTTCTAGTTTGTTTAAAATTGTATCATGTTCTATTTTTGGATTTGAGAGACATAAGCTGTTATTTACTAGTGATTGTAAGTAATCGGACATGCATTCATCATAACTTTGATCATTCTCTAGGCTATAAACAGAGGAAAAGTAAGAAGCAAACATCTCTCATATAACTGAACTATCTGAGGTGGAAGTTGATCCATCGCTCATGGTTGTCGGAAATGTACTTGACCCACCCCTTTTGTCTTTCACCATCGACCAAAATAGTTTGGGATTTTTCGAGAGTGCATCTTCACATTTTCTTAGGTAGCAATTGTAACTTTTAGTTGCTAAGATTTCACAACGCCTGCCTATAAGTTTTAGTTCGATTCTACCCAACGGATTTTTATATTTATTATATCGCTTCCTTATCCTATTTTTTTCGTTCAATAATTTAATAAGCTTATGATCAAACCACGATGGAAATTTGTAAGTTTTTAATTTATAATAAGGTACAAAATTTCGTATTGCTGTATACAAAATTTCATAAAATATCTCAAGAAACTCATTCACATCACACAATCCATCAAACTTCTCTACCCAATTAATTTCTCGTAAAAATTTACGGATTAATTCTTAATTTGCTTTATAAAAATTTGGTCTCTTATTATTGATATTATATGGTAATCTAGTAGTAGTAGTAGTTACAAATGTACATATTTCTAATATATATAGGCACGGTAATGTTAGAATTTTGAGACTTTGAAAGAGGGGTTTGCAGCTTTCTCTTTGTTTGATATTTGCAAGTACGCGTATACATTTTTTTTGTAAAATAAAAAGTTCATGTGATTCTACAATGTTGCCCCACAGTATGACGCCGTAGTTTAGCCACGCTTGAGCGTAGGCGTGATAGGCTCTAGGATAGGCACTGCCGTTTTTAAATTTACAGATTTTGTATTTCTCTTTTTTTTTGTCTTTTTTATGTATTGGCTTTATAATAGCAGTTTTTAGTAGGTCAGGGAATACTCCTTCAGAGAAGGATTGATTTATAATTAAAGTTAACGACGGAACTATTTCTTCGGCACATTTTTTAATAAGAGTGGACGGCAGCTCATCAACACCGATGCTATATTTTAATTTTAGTTGTCGCACCAATGACATTATCTCTCTTTCATCCACTGCGGTTAAGAACATCGAGTGCAGGGAGAAGCGCATAACCGAGCGGCCGCGTGGCGCGAGCGCACTGCCTGCCGCGCCGCTCCCGACTGACGCCAACAGCTCGTTAAAAACATTAGAAACCTCATGCGGGTCAGATATTGGATTATTGTTGATATGCAATTTAATATTTTCTTTATATGTTTTTACCTTAACATGCTTTGTTTTTTCATTTATTATTTGCCACATACATTTAATTTTATTAGTTGCTTTATTCATTCTTTTAATTGATTGTAATTGTTTTGATTTTATTATAACCTTTTTTAAATATTTTTCATATTGTTTGTAATAATTTTGTAAAATTTTATTTTTTGAATACATAACATGAATTTTAGTGATCTTTTATGTTTACAAGATTTTTTAATACCGTATGTTAGCCATGATTTATATCGTTGTTTGTTATAAATTTTTAATCGTTTATATGGAATACAATATTCTAGTGCATCGTGTAAAATTTTATTTAGTGAATTGTAATTTCCGTCAACAGTTTTATTATTTGAAATGAACTTTTGCCAGTTTGTATTTTGTAAATATTGTTTGAATTTATTTATATTATTTTCATTGTATATTCTTTTACATATATAAAAATAAGGATTGTTATTTTGTTCTGATGGAACATTTTTTAATTGTAGCATTGCACATTTGTGGTCTGAAAAGCCTATCTCTAATACCGTAGCACTTACGTTTTTTTGACTGAAATTTGTAAATATCAAATCTATACATTTTTCCAGGCGTGTGGATTCTTTTATAAGTTGCTTAAAATTTGACTCTAGCATGGTATTTAGGAGTTCTGATGATTGTTTTGATTTTACTAATGTATTCACATTAGAATCGCCACCAATAATATTTTTTTATCTTTATATTTTTTTATGACATATTGAAGAATTTGATTTAATTGACTGTAAAATATGTCTGTCTTTCTACTGTTCCAATATAATGCAATAATCCAATATATCCAATTTCGAAAGTTCAACAGCACAAATTTCAATAATATATTCAATAAACATGTACATGATATCCGTTCGTTCAACGTATTCAATGTTGTTTTTAGTAACATGCATACACCGCCGCCGATATATTTTTCTCTGTGGAACGCTGCAGCCAAGTGGTAATCGCTAAGTTGCACTTGTGAGGCCTTATTTTTCTGTAAGCCAGGTTTCGGAGATACAAATTGCTTGGTTTTCATTTTTGTAGTCATCCAGGAACGATTCTAATAAATCTCTCTTATTAAATAAGCTTTGCATATTTTGAAAAATAATGTTAAAAGTAGGTGCTGCGCTACTCACGAAAGCTATAACTTTCTTTATTTATGTTTTTCGAACTTCTATTATATTCTCCTCGATTCGTTTTCTCACTTTCAGTGTTTTCTGTTTTCGATGCATCATTCACTTCGACATCGACATGTGACACATCATTATTGGTGTGTTTATATTCCTTGCCGTTAATCAAAAGTTTAAGTTAGTTAGTTTAGTTTTTAAATTCCTCAGTATAGCATGATGGCCTTGTTTTCTGGCTTCATGCATTAAATTTCTTAACTTTTTCCGTATCTGGCGTGAAATTTCATCCAGGTGTTCAGTGATGGCAAGTCCTGTATTTCTAAAAACTTTTACTAATGTTTATACTATATACTTAATGGGGAGGCTTCTTCGGACAATTAAAATAAAAACTTGCTGTTGTGTTGAATATATATATATATATATATATATATATATATATATATATATATATATATATATATATATATATATATATATATATATATATATATATTGTTACGGCGTACGGCTGCTCCTACAAAGGTGAAATCTTCTGGGGCCCATTCAGCAGAAGAATTAACGAGCAGACGCAGGTCAGGCCTCAATATGGCCGCGTGGAAATATCTAATTACAACAAACTATATGGGAGAAAACTAGAAAGCAAAAATATTTACCTGTATCAGGAGCCAACGTTGCTCCAAGGCTTGGGCAGGCCGTGAGTGTGTGTAATGGTAGATAGCGAGTCGTGTACAGTGATGTATGAATATGTGGGGCCTTGGCAAGCATAGGCGACCAGCAGCGGCCGAGTTCCAGTCTGCTCCAAAATGCTGCATCGCTCCGGACTGCTTCATTGCCGGACCACTTCTTTCTTTACTGTCACTGATTCAGTCTCTTAGCTTCATTGTACATTTAACTAACTTCAATTAGCCTAATTCCACACTCATCGCAGAATCGAACACGTGATTCCCGACACGGCAACGGACAGTAGTTCAAAGTTTATATTCAATGTCCCGGATTCACTTATCACAAATTATAAATTCGACACAGAATAACACGTCACAAAAGATTCAAAATACGCCTCGTTGACACGCAAATTAATTTAACTAGGCAACCAAACACAAAAAGGCACTAACGCGACAACCCAATTATAACGCTATCCTATCTACGTGACGAAGAAGCATGTACTTCATCTAGCTATCTAGATCCGCGACGGGCCCGTGACTCTCGGTAAGAGAGCCACACGGGCTCACGGCCTCGTGTCTGGCGGGGCACTGACCTCTCGCCCACGCGTCGAGCGACTGAATTCCGCACACCGACGCGCCACCTGGCGAGCGTTTTTTCACCTACATACTATCAGGTGACACGACCGCTTGAACGCCATTGGATGGCGTACAAATTACCTATTTTGGCCTAAACGCGGCTTTTGCTGTCGCACGGATGGGCCGGCTCGAACCGGGGTAGTACCACGACCTCACAGAAAACCAGCGTGAAGTAGAGGTTTACCTCTGCGTTTCGCTTGGTGAGTGCAGGTGGCCGGAGGCCCTTTTTACTGGGAATGAGGCATTCCATCTTAGTCCTCACGGGTGACAACGCATCTGCATTTTGATTCGTAATCGAGGATAGATGTAGATGTCTATGGGCCGCAGCAACCACTTACCATCAGGTGGACTGTGTGCTCGTTTGTCACCCTTATCCTATAAAAAAAAAAAAAAAAAAAAAATATAAAACCAGCAGTGAAAACTGAATTGATATCACCTGGCTAATGGAGGTTAATGTACGCGCGAACGGTGAAAAAAGAACGCTGGCCTTGAACTTGGGCACTGAGCGATTTAACACATATTGGTACGAAGGGGGCGCGACGGGGGAACAATCCGCCAGTATTACTGTGCCTGCATGCTATTGGTTCCCGCGCTTTGTTCGCTCCAAAAATACAGTCGCATACACAGCTTACTTTGCGACTCGCGACGATGTTTTAAAAAGGAAGGAAAGAAAAATTATTTATATCTATTGTTTTATGACTAAACTAGTGAACGAAAAGGTAAATATGATAGGAGAAGGTGAATGGGGTAAATTGTGCAGTAAATTTAAAAGTGTTGAGGAAGAATACCGAAAAAATTACCATGTGATCGACCTGATGACGGAAGCTCAAGCGAAGATGAAAGTGATGATGAATTAGCATCCAGTAACACCAACACACCTTCAACATGTGACCCAAGACGACATAATGGACGGCGTGCCACCCTTACCTTAAGTTTTCTTGTTACAAACTACTTTATATTTTACGATAGAAATAACAAATAATGCTCAAGTAAACATTATCCATTTATAATTCCAAGTAAGGCTTCTATTATGATTCTACAATAAAACAATTAATTACTTACTATAATATTATAAAACAATATCCCAATACCATGTAGTACTTTAGAACGCGACTGTAACCTCCCTCCACTCGACCTGTATCTAGCTCGGTGCGAAACTCGTGTCGCATCACGCTGTGACGCAGTAGGTTTCAGTTTTGTCGATTTGTTTATTAAATTGTGATAACGTGTTGGTATTCTTGTTCGTTTTTTGTTTTAATAATGCTTAACGCGTACGTTTATAGTGATTGTGAATACGACAACATGTTATGTATCCGAACCTTGGTACACGAAGTATCGCTAAACCTTGGTACACGAAGTATCGCTAAATAAATTCTCAAGACGTCGGGATGGAACAAGTGTGTCATACTGTGCAGTGCACAAAGTGTTGAAGCGTAACCGAATGCGCCCATACAAATTGCACAAAGTGCAAGCTTTAGTTCCCAGCGATCACGACCGCCGACGAGTTTTCTGCCGTTGGTTATTATACCAGCAACAACGTGTGGCTGGTTCCATTGAGCACATTATCTGGACGGATGAGTCGACATTTACCAGAAACGGCCTGTGGAACCGAAAAAATACACAAGTGTATTCAGAGTTTAACCCGCACGCTGTTCGACAAACCGGGCACCAAACCCGATGGTCGGTTAACGTATGGGCAGGTTTATTTAAGGATCGCATACTGGGACCAGTGTTTCTGCCACAGCGACTGAACGGACAGCGATACCTAAACTTTATAAATGAACAGTTGACAGACATTTTAGACGACCTATCGTTGGCTGAATATCGCCGCACATGGTTCCAGTATGATAGTGCCCCTCCACATGTCGTGAGGTTCGTCCGTGAGCGCCTCAATGAGCTATTTGATGATCGCTGTATTTGGCGGACTAGGACCACACGCTTGGCCACCTCGCGCACCAGATCTAACCCCGTTAGACTCCTTTCTGTGGGGTATGTGAAAGAAAGGGTTTTTAATCGTGAGTGTGATAGTGCTGACGAAACTACAAAAAGATCGTGGATGTTTTCGACAAACTACGTACGGACTGTGTAGAAGACCACACGATGATGCCCCGCCTCCATGAGGAGACGCAACACCGAGCCCAAATCTGCCTTGAACTGAATGGAGCACAATTTGAGCCACATCTCATAAGACCACGGAGGATTTAAAGCGGTAAGCTGTTTCATAACTAATTTTTTTAAATAACTTAGTACTGAACTAATCTGAATACATACATAACTGAATACATGAGAATAATAAACATACCTACACGATGAATAAAAACGCATGACTCTAACCTTGGTTACATTTCATTTATGTATTTTTTCATTAGCGGGAAATCGAACCAGTTATTTGGGTTATTTAAGTACAGTGGCAAAATAGTAGGTTAAGTAGATAAGTTAGGTATTTAGACAAGTGTTGTAAATTATTAGGTATTGTGGTATGGCCCGCTAGTTGCGGACCGCGCGAATTTGCGTTCGCGCGTACATTGACCTTTAATCAGCTGATATGAATTCAGTTATTCCACTGCTGGTTTTAGGTTTCAGTATTTTCATGTTTTTTTGTATTTTTTCATTTTCAAATTATCGTTTCATTTAGCTGTACTAACATGATGGCGCGTGAATAAAGCTAATAAAACGTTGTAAAAAGATAATTTTTTTTTCATCAGGATCGAATTTATTTGTGACCCATGATCAAAGGTATACTTGGTGCTGTCGCCTGTCTTAATTTTCGGGAGCGTTCCAAAAATACCCTGTATATATATATATATCGATTCCACAATAAATAACTATGGAATTGACACTGACTCTAATAGCAGAAATTGTGGACACGTAATGCGCGTTCAAGATTCGGTAGCCAACTGAAGCGGTGGGGGGAGGCGTCTTAGGCTTGACCATCTTCTCCCGTCCTTGGAACACCCTGCTGTTCCAATAGTGCTGGTAGGCGACACAGATGATTGTATGCTCGTTGCAGCGTTCCTGTGCTGGTGATGACGTCAGCGACGCGGTTGATGCCGTCAGAGACGGGATAAAGTTGCGTGACCCTTCCGAGGAGCCACCGATAGGGGGGTAGCCGGTCCTCCTTGATTAAAACCATGTCCCCCAGGTTGATGTGACCTTCATCCTTGCGCCACTTATTTCGCATTTGCAATTCTGCAACATACTCTTTGTGATATCTTTTCCAAAAATTATTAACGAGCGCCTTGATTCGCTCGTAACGTGAAAGACTATGAATCGTTGAGTGTTCATCCACCTGTGGAAGTGGTAAGTTAGTTAAAATCCGTCCAATAAGGAAGTGTGCAGGTGTCAGGGGAACGAGGTCATTGGGATTAGAGGACTTCGAGAAGAGCGGCCTTGAATTTAGTATGCCTTCGATTTGAATTAAAGCTGTATTCATTTCCTCATATGTGAGATGAACGAGTGATAATATACGTTTTAAATGATACATAGGAGACACATACCCACGGTTCTACATATATATAGGGTGGTCGGCTGATCGACCGCTAGTACTAAGCTTGCACAATGACTAGTCCTATATTAGGGACTTATCATAGTAAGGTCTAACGAACCAAAGCATTAATATAGAAGGTCTCTATGATGCATAAGCATTATGATAGCAGAGTTATGACTTGAAGTCCCATATGAATAAGACATACAATAGTATGGTCTATGAAATAAAGCAAATATGGGGAAGGTCTCAAATATGTAAAAGCATTATCTTGAAAGAAATGGGACTTGAAAAGGATTATTATAGTGGCGTGTAAGTTGCTTCGCAGCCTCCGAGACCGAGGTAAACTTGGACTCGCTAACCGATGTGTCCTAGACATATCATCTTAGTGCCGGTGGTAAGCGGGTTTGTTGTAGCAATGCGACTTGCCCGTGGACATCGCACACCCCTACCGTTTGTGGGCGGCGTCTTAGCGCATAACGTTATGATAAGTCGGCTATCTTTCGGATTAGGGTGAGTGTGTTTGGTAGTACTTTTAAGTGCAGCAAGCATACTCAACTTCATGTCTTAGTGCAATAGCGCTATGATACGTGGAGTTTTGGCTGCTGACGTCTTAGTACCGTGCTACTATGATACGTTGGTGGTATTTTTAGTTAACAACATTATCAATTTTGTTATCAAAGTCAATAGGGATCATGTGGGTGTGTTGTGAAATGGCGCCATCCGTATGATAGTTGCATTGATGCTTACTGCTATTTGCAGTATTGCGTCTTGTGATGGATCTGCGGGTGTGCTGCACCTGATTCGACGCAATTTGTGGTTCTGGTTGATGGAGGTATGCGGGTGGTGATGTCTGCTGGGGCTCTATGGGGGATCTTGGGATGGTGTAAGCCTGACGATAGTTGCATTGATGCTTGTTGCATTCTGCAGCATTGCGTCTTTGCGATGGTTGTTTGGCGGGTCGCTATTCTCAATGGCGATCTCTGCATCTTGGTTTGACTCACAACCTAAGTAGCTTTGCCCATGTCGGGTCCCTTCATCGCGGGGCTGCGGACTGTCTGTCCTCCATGATGTTTTATATAACAACTTAATAATATATCTCTATAAAGTTCCCACCTTTGAAAGATTGAAGGCAACTTGTAGGTGGGTGAGACAAACATGATCGAAAAATGCATATACTCAACGTTAGTGACACAAACTCTTTCTGATGGCGAATTATTACCATTATCTTATAACTGCCTATTGGCTATATCTGCCATTGTATTGGTTGGTGGAGCATATGTGTCGACCTCATGCGGGTGGTAGCTGGAGGGAGAATCTGAGGAGGCTCTCGAGGCTGCGGCCGAAAGTCTCGCGACGTGGGACCCCATTCCCTTGAGGTGAGCGGTAGACTCATGACACGCTCTGCGGCCAATTGGCCGTGCTGACCATGCAATTGGTGGTGATGCCTTACACTTACACCACGTCTGCAGGAACGGCGGTCTGGCAGGTGGTGGCGCTCACGGACGGCTTTTTATGGCCAGTGTGCCTTTTGTTGTCTAACCCGTGTGACGTACGAATGTACGTCACACGGGTTGAAATAAATATTGTGAGCCTTTTCCAAGCGGGAAGGGATTAACTAATAAGGAATTGACTGTTGTGAACCAGATACAAGTGGAATAGGGATAATTTATTTTTCTTAACTTTTTTGAGCTCTGTCTTCGTGAACGGGGTTCTTTAACTTATATGACTCTACCACTAGCTTTCGATTGCTCACGTGAATATTCACTCTTCCAAGATACACCTAAAAGAACTAAGTTACTATACAAACACAACGTAAATAAGGGTCCTAACTAAGACGATCACGCCATAAATTTATTAAACGGCCTATTATATTTAAACCTTTAGAAAGATCAAGATTCATTCATCAAAGTCACGTAAATTAAATATATTTATATATCTTATAGATATAGATTCTAAACAAGTATAAGTAGATATATAGATGGAAGAGAGAAGAGAACAGAAGAAGAAGAGGGGGGGGGGGGGGTCGTTACAGTAAGTTCCGAAACCTTTAAACATAAATTTAATTTATTTGATTTGTTTCGATTATTGTAAATAAGTCTAAATACATAAGCTGTTATGTGTAATAATTTTGTAAAGCTTGAATAACGATTAATCAAATTGATTGTGAAATTATTATTTAATGAAAAATGGCATCGATTTTTTGTTTCAGGTAAGTCAGCTGGTTGAATCAGCTGTGGCTGCTGCGGCCAAGATGATTCGTCGTGTGATAAAAATGGAGGACCTGACCACCAGAGATCAGCATTGTTCAACTGAGCTGCGTTTAAACCTCTGGACCCGATATCTGCTGGATTTAACTGTGTGGGAATGTATTGCCAAGAAGATTGATCTGTGTGTTCTGTGATTTCATTGATTCTATTTAATACAAACAATTTTAAATTCGATTTAGATGTTTTAATCCAACCTAATACTATGGTAGAATCGCACCAATAGATGCTATCTTGAACATTAAGTCGTAATGAATTTTTTACCTTGTTAGCTAAACGTGACGCCAATAGCGCACCGCAGAGTTCTAACCTAGGTGTGGATAATTGTTTCAGTGGCGCCGCCTTGCTTTTGGCTAATAGAAGTTTTGTCTGAATTTTATTGTTTTTATCAATTGATCTGAGATAAATACAGGCGCTGTATGCGTTGCAGGATGCGTCACTGAAAGCATGAATTTCTATTTTAATGGGTGAGTTACATATTATGTGGTACCTTAATCTTGTTTATATGAGTTAAATTTTCTTTAAATATATTCCAACTGTGTAAAAGTTCATGGGGTAATTCATCGTACCATGATTTATTTGCAGCCCACAATTTTTGTAACAATAATTTTGCTTGTAGTATGCATGGATTGATAAGCCCTAATGGGTCAAATATTTGAGCAATTGTTGAAAGGACTGATCGTTTTCTAGATTTTATGTTTTTTTATGTCAAATGTAAATGAAAATAATAATGTGTCTGGTTTACTATCCCAAAGAAGACCTAATATTTTAGCGCAACTGTCATTGTTTAAAGTCAATAGTTCGTCTGTTGAGTTATTTTGTTGTATAGCGTCCAAAATAAGTTTACTATTAGACCGCCATTTGCGTAAATTAAACTGCCCTGTTTGTAGTTGTGTAGTAACGCCCTTGCATATAAGTATAAGTTCTTGTATTGAGTCGTGGCCTGAAATGTAATCATACACGTAAAAGTTATGAAGTATAGTTTCTTGTATGTGTATGTCTGTGCACTCTTGGCCCTACTGAACAAGACATCGTGTGGCGAGATACGGGGCCGATGCGGTCCCATAAGTAACTGTATTTAATTTATATTTCTTTACCTCCTCAGAAGGGTTGAAACGCCATAAAATTTGCTGTAAACAGCGTTGATTTTCAGTGATAAGAATATTTCTATACATTTTTTCGACATCAGATGTCACTACGAATTTATGCTGACGAAATCTTATTAAAATACTAATAAGGTCATCTTGTACAGTTGACCCAACATGCTGGAGTTGATTAAATGAAATACCGTTAGATGTCGCTGCGGAAGCGTCGAACACTACTCGCAGGTTTGTTGTTAGACTGGATTCTCTGAGCACCCCATGATGAGGTAAGTAATATGAATTAATTTCATTGTTGTCTTCATTTAAAGACATATGGCCTAAGTTTAGGTATTCTTTCATGAAGTCAATGTATCTTGTTTTGAAAGGAGGATCACGTGCAAATCTAAGTTTCAATGATAAAAATCTCGACATGGCTTGCTCATGAGAACTACCTAGTAATTGTGGTGAATGTTTTAATGGTATAGTAACTATGAACCGACCGTCACTTTGACGGGTCGTTGTATTTTTAAATGACTGTTCACACTCGTGATCTTCCTTGCAAAGTGTGCGAGATGAAGTGACTGTTTCCAATTCAAAGAATCTATTCAATTGTTCTTGCGACTCAAAGGCGTGTGAAAACTGGCAATGGACTGTATTCATGTGTGTTTTTTTGTATGAAAAGGGATGGAGCCCGAGACTAGCCATCCTAGTTTTGTTTTGTTTAAGAATGGTTTGTTTTTTCCTAAAGAAATGCGTACTGTATTTAAAATACGCCAAAATGTATCTGCGTTCAATAAAATATCGATACTCGATGGCTTATAAAAATGTGGATCGGCGAGATGTATGTTTTGTGGAATGTTCATTGAAGAACAATCGATTTCAATGGTTGCCAATGATTGAGTGATTTGTGGTACTATATAACAGTTCATGTCTTGTATGTATGGTTCAAAAAGTGATGAAATTGTTATATAACACCGATTTTGTATGAGTGATGACTGACTGTTCAATCCTTCCACAGAAACTGATGTTGACTGTATAGGTAGATTTAAATTTAATAAAAAGGATTTTTTGTTATGAAGCACGAAGTGCGTCCATTATCTAACAAAGTACGTATTTTATGATTTTACCATCAGGGGTAACAATGTCAATAACAGCTGTAGATAAGAGAACATAACATTGATGTGTGGATGAAAGAGCAATATTTGTTTGTGTGATTTGTGGTTGTGTGCTTGTGGTATTCCCTTCCTGCGCCACACAGTTGTTGCTCTCCTTGGAGGCCGATGAAGTTACAGCTTCACGGGGTTCCAGGTGAAGCATAGTGTTATGTTGTTTTGAACATACCCTGCAGGAACCTAATTTACATTTGGTGTGATCATGGCCTGTGCGTAAACAATTAATGCACAATTTTAATTGCTGCACCCTTTGCATGCGTGTTTCTATTGGTAATGATTTGAACTTAGAACAGTTATAAATTGTATGATTATTCTTACACAACGGGCATGAGAGGTTGCGTGAATGTTGGTTGTATAAATGTTGATTGTAGAAATGTTGATTATTTGAATGTTGATTATATGAATGTTGTTTGTAAGTGGATGAAGTACGAGTAGAAGGAATGACGATGAATGACCTAGGTATTGTGTGAGTGATATCGCTATGACTGTGTCTAGGATGAGCTTCTTCTATGGTCTCAAGGAAATCAGCTCGATTTCTTAAAAATTAAATAAATGTTTCCAAAGTAGGTGTGTCAAATAAGCGGGATTCCCATTCTCTTAAGGAGATACCGGTTCAATTTACTTGAGACCAAAAAGATAAGTGCATCACAATGTTCTGTAGGAAGTTTGAGTGGTTTGAGTGCTCTTAGGTTTTTGTGTATTGTGTCTATAGTTTTACGCAGCGCTTTGGAGGATACCATGTAAATATGTTCGATATTAAATAAATCTTGAATGTGGTTATGAATTAAATGTTTATTGTTGTGATAACGTTCACAGAGTAACTTCCAAGCGATGTCGTAATTGTCTGATGAAAAATCTAATGAACAAATGACTTCAACAGCGCTGCCTTTAAGTGAAACTCGAAGGTAATGAATCTTATTAATTTTAGGAATGAATGTGTCGGAAAGAATTAATAAGTTGAATGTGTCGTGCAATTCGAGCCAGTCTTGATAGCGGCCAGAAAAAGTTGGCAAATTTATGGTAGGCAGCTTGTAGTGTTATACTACTTACATTTCATTGTACACTAATTCTCCATTCTGTTTTGATATTCTGCATTCATGTTTTGCATCACTTTATACTATTTTTTTCATTCTGTTTTTGATTCTCTGCATTTATATTTTGCATCACCTTTATTTATATAGGATCCTGTAACGTTTTTACACAATAACATATCATTTTACTGCGTATTTTCACACTATTTAGTACTTTTAAACTAGCTGTCAACGAAGTCTTACCTTTTTTTTGGTCTTTTATTGAATTCTCTGTAACTCTACAATTTCAGGCTTAGTGTACGTTGTCGTGCATTAGTTTTTCCTATGTGATTTTTATCTCGTTTCTTACTTAAATGTAATAGTTTCTTAATAACAGTCCTAAAACTAAAAATTCCTCAATTTGACAACCATTGTTTTTGTGGTTGTTATGGTAACTTTTATTTAAATTCGTCTCTGGTATGATGTTCTTTCTACATAAATACTTTTTGGCTGTAGGTCATTTACAATAAATTTCGTTTTAATTTAAATAATTTCTAGTTCTCTCTAAAAAGGTATAAAAGCCAAACAATTGGAGAATACAGGACAGTCTCGCTTCGGTTCTCAAACGAGAAACATCAGCTAAAGGCCTTATCCCGGGGCCGCTTTGCCCCGGGATCCTGCAAGCCTCCATCTACACGTGAAGTCGTCGGTGAATTCTAATTCAAGTGCGGGGCCACACTACTCCGCGCGCTACGACTGCTTGATCCAGGCGCTGAGTGCAGCCTACTGCCCGCGCTACCTTCAGGCGCGCTTCGACTGCTGGCTCCAGGCGCTGCGTCACTACTGCCCGCGCTACCTCTGGGCGCGGCGACTACTTCTCCAAGAACTGAGCGCACCTACCTCAGGCGCTACGTGCACCGGCTCCGGACGCTGCGTGTGCCCAGTCCAGGCGCTGCGTGCCGTCGCCGCTGAGAAACCTCAAGCTCTCCGTGTCCCTACTTCTACAAAAGCAGCGAGGCTCTAGGGCTCCACTATCATACTAATTCTCCTATTCTCCTATCTCTTTTTTTAATATAATTGTAATCTCATTTCATCCATCACCTTCATATTTCATTTTTTTTATAAGATTGTAAATACCTTTTAAAAAATTATAATATATTATTTTCTTGGTCTATTTTGTTGTTTTGCTGTTCTTAGGTTAGGTTCTTTCTCTTTTAATTGTCGCTTCACGACAAGCTTAAGGCTGGATATACCTGGTTTATTGGTGCATGTAGTCCGGGAGCCGGCGCCAGACCCGCCGCCGCTGCCGCTATCTGCAGAGGCAGCCCTGCCACCGCCATGTCTCTCCAGTAACTCGCGTGCGGTACCCACGGCACTGAAGTACTGCGCCTCGAAAGATTCTCTTTCTTGAAACTCCTTCTCTTCCTCTGAAATTTCAGAAGAAGTTTCTATATCTAACTGAACGGTATCGAAATCGGTTCGTTTAATTGAATACTGGTAAGTTTTTGACATGAAACTGTAACCTTTAAATAATTTTGAAACTGAGTTTATTTAGTATTAAATGATCCACGTTCTTTCTTTAATACCTTAATATCCATGATTTGATATATGAGTTTTTGCTAAGCTTAATAAACAGAATAAATCTGTTGTAATATGTGGAGACTTTAATATCAATCTCCTAGAAGCTTCCTCAATCAATATTAAATTTAGATCATTATTTAAATCATATGGTCTTTTTAATTTATTTATAGAGCCAACGCGTATTGCTCAATCTAGTGCAACATGTATAGATAATATTTTTACAAATGTGAAGCCATTGCATAAATGTATAATTCAAAAATTAAGTTCTGATCACTGTGGACAAGTAGTTTCGTTACCATATGTTCACAAAAAGCAAGTAGATGAGAAAGTTGTGTTTGTTCCAGTAAATGCACGTCGCTTGGAGAAATTTAGAAGTAACATAGTGAAAAAACTTCCATCACTTTCATACCAAAATGATCCAAATTTTTTGTATGGAACATTATTTAAGCTTATTTGCAATGAATTTAATAATACTTTTACTTCTAAAACATTCTCCTTGAACAGTCGGAAGTCATTTAATGAATGGGCGACAGCAGGAGTCCATAAGAGCAGACGCAGGTTATATGATCTTTACCATGAAAGGTCATATAACCATAGCGTCGAATTTAGAGAATATGTAAAAAAATATTCAAAAATATTTAAAAGAGTGTGCTCCACAGCCAAGTCTTTGCATTTGAGCAACAAAATTAAGACGGCTTCTAATAAAATTAAAATGACATGGAGTATAATTAATAGCGAAACTGGTAAGATCAACTCTCGCAATTCAAACTACAAGTTAAGTGTTAATCACAAATTAACCGAATCAGATCAGGACGTTGCAGTGGTTTTTGAGAAATATTTTACTGATATTCCGATATTAACCACTAAGTCACTGAATTCTTCTCCTGCGGTCGCCGAATCATTACTTAAACAAAATGTAAATGCGTGTACAAAGAATTTTACATTTCATAAAGTATCATCAAAAGATATTGTAAAATATTTTAAAACTATTGATGTTAAGAAAACTGCGGATCTGTGGGGGATTTCTGTTAAAGTTATTGCGTCTATAATAGATACAATCGCGCCTCATTTAGCTGTTATTTTTAATACTAGTATCGAATCTGGTGTGTTTCCTGATTTAATGAAGTATAGTAAAGTAATACCTTTATTTAAATCTGGTAGTACATTAGACCCCGCCAATTTTAGACCTATTTCTGTACTACCAACACTTAGTAAGATTTTTGAAAAAATTATTCTTGATCAAATGTTAAATTTCTTTAATATAAATAATTTACTTCATAAAAATCAATTTGGTTTTACAAGGGGTCGCTCGACAACTGATGCCGGTGTTGAGCTGATTAAATATATATTTAATGCATGGGAGAATTCACAGGATGCTTTGGGTATATTTTGTGACCTATCCAAAGCCTTCGATTGTGTTCACCATGAAACATTAATCAGGAAACTTCAACACTACGGTGTAAGAAGTGATGCTCTAAAATTAATTATTTCATATTTAAGTAAGAGAACGCAAAAAGTTGTCATCAACAGTACGAGTTCTTCCGGGTCGATGGTACAGATGGGCGTGCCTCAAGGCTCAATTCTCGGCCCCTTTCTGTTTCTTGTATATATTAATGACTTACCTTACATAGTAGGAGATAACCATGATATAGTATTATTTGCAGATGACACTTCTTTAATTTTCAAATTAAGTCGACATTTGCTAAAATATGACGAAGTAAATAATGCTATATCTAAATTAGTGAATTGGTTCAATGTCAATAATTTGCATTTAAATGGCACTAAAACGAAATGTATGAAATTTATGACTCCAAATGTCAAACAATTAAATACTAATGTAATTTTAAATGGGGAGAAACTGAGTCTTGTAGATACCACCATTTTTCTTGGAATCACACTAGACGCGAAGCTTCAATAGAGCCCCCATATATCAAAGCTATCAAGCAGACTTAGTTCTGCAGCATATGCTGTAAAAAAGATTAGAAGTCTAACTAGTGTTGAAACAGCTAGACTAGTTTACTTTAGCTATTTCCATAGCATAATGTCGTATGGTATTTTGCTATGGGGACACGCAGCTGACACTGAAATTATATTTGTTTTGCAGAAGAGGGCCATAAGAGCAATTTATGATTTAAAGCCTAAAGAGTCGCTGCGACAAAAATTTAAGGAAATTAATATATTAACTTTGGCCTCTCAATACATTTATGAAAATGTAATGTACGTACACAAAAATAAAAGTAGTTTTACAAAAATAAGTGATATTCATTCTGTAAATACTAGGAACAGACACAAGCTAGTAGTACCAGTTACTCGACTCCATCGAGTCAGTAATTCATTCTTGGGGCGATGTATACGCTTTTACAACAAAATTCCAGAAAATATACAAAATTTGACCTGCTCAAAGTTCAAAAACTTTATTAAACTAAGTTTGTATAAAAAGGGTTATTATAATATTAAAGAATTTATAGATGATAATAACCCCTGGAAGTGAGGTGATCGCTCCCAAGTTATTTCTAATTTGTTGTGTTGTTAATTTGTGTAACATACATGATTGTAAGCTGTTATTTAAAAAAAAAGTCCCGCTGGGTTTCTTGCTGGTTCTTCCCAGGACAGAGGTTTTTTTCGAACCAGTGGTAATTATACAAAAGAGTGACTTTCAATAAGTATTATTTATAATCTATATTGAATAAAAAAGTTTCTGTTTCTGTTTCTGTTTCTATTGGTCTTCCTGCAAGTGATTAAATGAGGTAAAACAAAATATGATTAAGTAATTTTTAAGTTGTGAAAATTGATTTTATGTAACTTTAATAAAATGTTTACGTTTTTTATTTATCACGATGTTACGACGTGACCAAGCGAGCGAGCTTGGCGTGGATCGGCCGGCCGGTCGTCGTTGACCTTGAATCTAGCGCTGCGAGCGAGCGGAGATGCGCCCTTTCCAACGTTTGGTTGCAGTGTTGGAAATTAACAGTGGTATAGCCACGCGGCAGCTTTTGCTGTCGCACGGAAGGGCCGGCTCGAACCGGGGTGGTACCACGACCTCACATAATACCAGCGTGAAGTAGAGGTTTACCTCTGCTTTTCGCTTGGTGAGTGCAGGTGGCCGGAGGCCCTTTTTACTGGAAATAAGGCATTCCATCTTAGTCCTCACGGGTGACAACGCATCTGCATTTTGATTCGCAAACGAGGATAGATGTAGATGTCTAATAGAATTGATACTGACTCTAATAGCAGAAATTGTGGACACGTAATGCGCGTTCAAGATTCGGTAGCCAACTGAAGCGGTGGGGGGAGGCATCTTAGGCTTGACCATATTTAGGCCAAATATTAACCTTTTGAAAATTGAATTCACGACGCGCACTCGACGCGTGCATCCGATGTTACCAAGGTCACCGCCGGCCCCCGCTCGCTCGCATTCCATTCGAGTGCGTCGGCGGTCGAGATTAGTCTAGAACGATAATTGTCGCGCGACGGCCGGAAGGTTAATAGTTTTGGGAAGTTAATATGAAATCCTTGGGTCGCATGCCTCCTATGGCGTTCTCTTAATTTGTACGGTTCGTGGCAACGAGTTTGATTTTAGAGTTTTGAGTGATTATCTGATATACGTATGGAAAAATAGATAGTCTGCTCGGACGCCGGGTCGGTTAATTGTTTTTGGAAGATAATATTGAATTGTAACGTCGAGTTAAGTGCATCTCATTTGCGTTGTCTATTTTCGTTCGTTTTACGTTTCAACGAGGCTGAATTATGAGTTTTGAGTGATTAATTCAACTTCGATCGCCATTAATTTGCGTCGACAAGTTGCTTGTTTTAATTTAATATCGTACGAAAGAACTTTTGCTTTGTCGTGTGGAACGCTAACTTTGTGACCCGAGAGAAAGTCGCGTTCGTTTTCGAGAACTAATTTTGTACTAAGTGAACATGGGACATTGAACTTTGACCGACAGTTCTTAAGTTGTGCAGTGTGTCATTTGTTTAATTTGGATTAACGTGGATTTAGTTAAATATGAAGTTAATTGAATGTACAATAAAGTTGATAAACTAAAATAGCGAAATAAACGCAGAAGGTTTTAATTGGTGAACGCCCACTGGAGGGATCGCACATTTTGGAGAAAAGCAGCGCCTGTGGATCTGCTGTCCGATTACATCGGGACGTCAAGTTACACATATACACACTTTCTAACACACTACTTACATACACCTCACTTATCACCTGACTTCGCCTTGTGGTCGACCTTACCTCTGGAATTCGGTAAGTTTGTGTTGCTTATCAGTCCTTCTATATAATAAGTATCCATAGGCCATTGGGCCCCGCCCTCTGTTGCCCGTCGAGGGGGCTACTATGGGCCCTAGCCCAGTCGACCTTTGCCGGGGCAACTAAGGGCGTGAACACTTAATATACTTAATCACTAGTTTTTTTCACACATACATATACATATATTTTTATTATGTATAATTTTTTTTCCTTACAATAACTTTAAGTATTTTTTTAATACTCAAGATCTAATATTGGTATCATTTTAACTGTATTCAACGTTATCTTTTTTATTTTTATACATTAATTTTACTCTTATATTCTTACAAGTATTGATATTAGTTTAAAATTTTACTATTATACTTTAAATTTTATTTTCCTTTCATTCTTACAGTATTGTCTATAATTTAAACTGAAGTTTACTTATTTCTAAAGTTAAAATAAAGTAATGTACTTAAATTAGATTACAGAGTGCACCACCCGTTATGACTTAATAGTTAGTTTGCTTTATCTTTTTCCTTGTTTTATTTGTTGATTTCTCTTTTTTTTCCTTTTATTCTTTTTACAAATTTTTTTCTCTTTAATATATTACTTTTCTTTTTTTTAGAGTGGTATAGGCCAATTTATTAATAATTCTTTTAATTAATATAATACTACCTTTAATGCATAGGCTTTTATCGACTTATATTATAACTTAAACTAGTTTGGCTCCATTAGCCTTACCCGCAGTGCGTACTACTGCTTCTGAAAACTTAAGGAAATGGGTCCGACAGTGATCGTTGTTGATTGCATGCCTTAAATTATAAATTGTAAGCACCATCCCCATCTTTTGTTCACATTCAATTCTTTGTATCGCGAATCTAGGACAATCTGTTGATAAATGTTCCATATATTCTTCTTCATCGTTACTGCAAATACAAAATGGAGACTGTGCTAGCTTATATCTATGTAAATAAGCCCTAAAACCCCCATGACCTGTTAGTAGTTGTACTTTTAAATTATCTATTTTTATATGCTTGAGTGTTCTATATGCTTCTTTTATATCCGGTAGGAATTTCTTTGTTACAGTTCCCGTAGTTGCTTCACTATATCGTAACTGCCACTCTACACAAGTAGAGTTGCTGGAAAGTCGCTTTGCAAAGGAGAAGGGGAATTTATCGTATGCTGGAGTTTGCTTGTTCGAAAGCGCAGCATTTTTCGCCAGTTCATCGGCTCTTTCATTATCGGGTATGCCGATGTGTGCTTTGATCCAGCAAAGGTTAACCTCGCCTCCTTTGTCTAATAGTGACTTTATTCGATCCCGTATTTCTACAGCTAATGGATGCAGAGACGATGTATCACTCAGGCATTCTAAGGCAGAGCGTGAATCACTTAATATGGTGCCTTTCCTTAGGTCTTTGTGTTTGTGCATCAGATCCAGTGCTCTTAAGATTACCGTGAGCTCAGCTTGGTAGACACTGCAGTACTTTTCCAGCCTAAATTTCGATTTCCGTACTTCCTGATTGTTCTTCCATACTGTTACAGCTCCTCCAACTTTACCTTGAATTTTGCTTTCGTCTGTGAATAATTTTGGGTTGTTGGGAATCAGTAATTTTTTCCTCTTCTTCTGAGGTATTTATTTTAAAGGTGATACGATGCCTATCGGCTGGATGTGGTAGGTAAAATGGGTTCACTGGTTTTTCACCAATTCTTCCTGGTAGTTGGGTTAGCGACTTCCCTCGCTTTATTTCATAGAGTATAAGATGTTCTATTGCTCTGAGATCCAGAGGAAATATGACCGCTAGTAAAACGTTGGAAGTAAAGGAGACTGTTCTATGTCCTTTGCAGATCGAGATAGCGAACATTCTTGTGATACGATCTAGTTTCTTCTTCACATACTTCTTCTTTACTTAACTTACTTCTAAAGAATCATTGGTTTCACTACTGGTACATAAATAGTCATTATTATTTCGGAGTTTAGTCCCCAGTGTGCTTTTGCTGTTCTAGCAACTTTTTTATATAAATTGATAGCTTTTCTTAGGGCTTGCTCAATGTGTTCTGTAAAGATTTCTTATATTTACGCGAACACTACACATTTAAATAAAACTAATTTTACAGATTTTATCGCGTATATTAACTTATTTTATATTCCCGACGTTTCGAGCACTTTACAGCACCCATGGTCACGGGGGGGACTGAGGTGTATGACGTCCCAATGTCATAGTTAACCACGGCTACCTCCAGATTAAAAATTATTAATTTTTGTTCCGATCCACGCAGTATGAACTTACAGTATCATGAAGTCTTGCAGTTGTATGCTTGGGTTGGGATTTAATTTTATTAATTATGGGATCCCAAGCAGATGGTAGCACCCAGCCATCTTCTCTATTGAAATTAGGATGTTTCTTGATTTCAATAGCCTCGCGAATCATCCTTGGAAGGAATCGGTGTTCTTTAGCGATGATTTGTGGTCTATCAAATCTAATGTAGTGACGGGGGCGATCCTGTACGTGTTCACAGACTGCAGACTTCCCGGAGCGCCTTTTCTTCACATCAGCTATGTGTTTTTATAGATCTTTTAGTTTGTCCTATATAAGAGAGACCACATTCACAATCAAGCTTGTACACTCCTGCATCTTGCAGAGGAATATTACACTTGACTGATGGTAAAAACTGACCAATCTTCTTCGGCGGCTTGAAATATGTTTTAATGGAAGCCCGCTTCAAGATGTAGCCAATCTTGTCAGTGACACCTCTGACATATGGCAGTACAGCAGGCACTCACTCGACTGTGGCCGGCTTCACTCGTTCACTGTGACGTAGGCGCGGGACCCGAAGCTTATTGTCGTGCAAAACTTGCTTGACGTGTTGGAGCTCGGCGGCCAGGTGTTTACTGTCACAGATCCCTCGTGCTCTCTGAAACACTTCACTTCTTGATCTGTAAGTTCGTACTGCGTGGATCGGAACAAAAATTAATAATTTTTAATCTGGAGGTAGCCGTGGTTAACTATGACATTGGGACGTCATACACCTCAGTCCCCCCCGTGACCATGGGTGCTGTAAAGTGCTCGAAACGTCGGGAATATAAAATAAGTTAATATACGCGATAAAATCCGTAAAATTAGTTTTATTTAAATGTGTTCTTTAAAGTTTAGATTTTTATAAATTGTGACTCCAAGTACCTTTACACTCTCTGATGGTTGGATATAAACATTCTCCATTTTTATTTGCGGCAGTTCAGGAGATAGCTTTTTAGTAACTATTACTGCTTGTGTTTTCTGTGGTGCAAATTTCAACTTATGAGTTTTCCCCCATGCCACTATGTAGTCCAAGGCTGGATTTAGTTCTTCTTCAAATTAAATTTGGCTGAGTGGCCTTTTGCGATAACAATTATATCGTCGGTAAACGCGTGAACGTGTACCTTCAGATGTGATCTACTTTCGAGGAAGTCATCCAGGAGAATGTTCCAAAGTATAGGCCCGAAAGTAGATCCCTGAATACACACCTTGTTGGTAGATTTTGTAACTACTGCACCTGCATATTTTAACGTAATATTCCTCGAAGATAGGTAGCTGGTAATCAGTCTCAGAATATCTTGACTCACTTGTTTTCTATGCAGTTCATTTATTATTTGAGGCCACCATGCATTGTCGAATGCCCCTTCTATATTGAGGGATACCACCACAACGATCTTTTTTTCCTTGATCCCCTGTTTTATATAGGAGATAGCGTCGTACAAGGCGTCTTCTGTACTACGTTGCGGCATGAATCCGTATTGTCGGCTACTAAGTTTACCTTCGTTTCCCAATTGCCAAAGAAGCCTGGTTACAAAAAGTTTCTCTAATATCTTTCCATATATAGAAAGTAAGCCAATAGGCTTTGGGAACTGTGTAGTCCTTTCTGTTCGGTTTTGGAATTATTTTTATTATGGCTTTTTTCCAGATCTTAGGGAAGTAACCTATTTCGAGACTCTTGTTGTAGATTATTGAATGCCATTGAAGGCATGGACTTATATGACTGATAGCAAATATCTGACGTGATGCCATCTTTGCCAAGCGCCTTTTTTGAATCCATTTTATCTAGAACTGCCTCTATTTCTATCTCTGTAAAACTACGATGAGAAATGGTCGTTTTTTTTCTAAATTCCGTAATTTTTTTATCCGTTTCATCTCGTATTCTGGTTTGTTCTTCAGTATCTATGTTTTTATCGTCATCTGGGTGAAAGGATTTTGCCAATAATATTGCTGAGTCATTAGCGTTAAGAATTTCATCGTCTGATTTCAGCAGTTTGTCTTCGTTGGTTGCGCTATATCTTTTTATTATTCTGTATATACTTTGACATACAGTTTTTTTTTCTTGTTTATTGCATAGTTCTTTCCAGCTCTTAGTTATTGCTGACATTATATTATTAACATATTTTTCTTTTTCTTCTACAAAATCCTGGATAACGTACGGTTTTCGTCTCTCATTTGCAAATTTTTTTCTTCTTCTGAGTCACATAACTTTGCGTCGTTCTGCTTCTAGCTGCGAGTTCCACCAAGGTGTACTGGTTTTATATACATTCTTAGAGATAGTTGGTATAGATTTCTGGCAGGCTAATTTTATTTTTTTGACATATGAGTCCACAACATCATCCAATTCCTCTGGTGTTTCTATGTTTTTTATTTTATCCTCTATTACGTTCTCCTTTTCTAATTTTTCTGGTAGGGAGCGGCGCCCTCCCGCGGGCGCCACTCCCTACCATCTTATAGTGGCCTAGTGGCCAGGGAGGCGCCCTTCTATTCCTATTGCCGAGCATCCGATCACCGGGTGACGTCGTGCCCGAAGTTATTAGGTAAGCCGGTTCCGGCGAGACAAACTATCGCCATTGAGCGTCGCTGGTGCTACTCGTGTTTGGAAGGGTACCTCCAACGAAACTGCCCGCACCAGCGGCCCTGTCCGCACTGCCAGGGCAACCACCATGCCGTTTTGTGCTTGCCAGCCACCGAGCCCCTCATCGTCCCCCTCAGCGTGTGGAGAGGAACTTCACGGCCACTGAGCAGTCAGCTAGACCCTTCTCACCCCCGTTAGCTGAGTGGCTGCAACTGGGAAACCACCATCCCCCCTTTGATGGAGGCAGCCCTAGCTAGCTGCCGCCCTAGCTCCCACCACGGCCGCCCCCACTGAGCCTTTGAGCCGTCAACAGTCCACTTGTCAAATTGTTCTATTGCCGACGGTCTTAGTGAAGGCGTGCAACCCGAGTGGCGACTGTTAACGGTTCGCGCTCTATTGGATTCGGGTTCACAACGCTGTGTGGCCTCCACGTGGTTGGTGGGAAGACTAGGGCTCTCCTGGAGCGTTGAATCACGCTGTCAAAGAGTATTAGCTTTGGTTTTTCCGTGAAATGTTTCTTAGATGTAGTGGTTGTGAGTAAAAATGCGAATTTAATGTGCTCTTTGAATACGTGTACATATGTTTTGTAAATATATTTGATCATTAGGTTTGCTTTGTTGAAAAGAAAATTGAAATTGAGTAACACTGATTCTGCCGAAGGAAATAAAAATCAATCCTCTCTTTGTTTTCATATTTTTGTTGGCATTGTCGAAGATATTTATTTTGAGAAAAAAAAAATTTTTGCTTTATCTTATGTTTGTCGTTTTGATTAGCTTGTCTGTTTGACCTATGCGCATCAAGAAATAAATTTGTTACAATTTATTTTCAAGTTTTACATAATAGTTTGAGTTGATGCTTTTGAAACTTGGTTGAATTATAAGCATAGAACTACATGTCTAAAAGGCTAGCTAGTTGTGATATTATTAGATTGAAATCAGTTAATGGTTATATGGTAGATGGCTTGATTATGGCTACTTGCCTGAAAAATTATACTAAGGCCTATCTGTGCTTTTTCGTGTGCCTCTCCACAGAGGCCGTTCATTTGGAACTTGAGGATGCCCTCAGCACTGAACTGGCCACGCTGGGCCGCTTCGTATCGCGTCGCGGTTTGCGGACCTGATCCGGTCGGATTGCGGAACGAATCATAGGGGCACAGATAGGTGTTTGAAAAAGGTCGTCGGCCTTCTGTCCAGTAACAGGACTTTTTTAGCTGCTGCGATGTCCAGGATGGGCATCCAGTGGAGGTTCGACCCTCCGGCTTGCCCACATTGGGGCGATATTTTGAGGCAGTGGTTAAGGTTGCAAGATCTGATGGGGTGCCTAGGGTGGCCGAGGTTTTGGTTGGAGATTCGGTCTTGCAACGTGCCGTCATGACCCTGTCCCGCTTGCCGGTTTGCTCGCGGACATAAGTCCTTATGTCCGGGACAGGGGTTTGTTCGCGCCAAACGCTAATTTCAAGATTTGACCCTAGGGGGCGCTACGCGCGGTGATTTCGTACCGGTTTGACGTTCGTGTGAGATCGGGTTGGTTGCTAGCGAGGCGGGTCGGAAGTGATTTTAATACAGTGCAGTGACCAGAATGGTGTGGGCGCGTCCCGTATGACCTCTATATAATGTCGGTTTTTGTTAGCAAGTTTTTATGCATCGACGAGGAGTTTGTTGAGTCTAGAAAAGTAGTAACAGTGGTAGAGCCAGGCGGCAGCTTTTGCTGTCGCATGGATGGGCCGGCTCGAACCGGGGTGGTACCACGACCTCACAGAATACCAGCGTGAAGTAGAGGTTTACCTCAGCGTTACCTTAGAGTAACCGATTGCTATTAATTTGCACCGACGAGTTGTAGCTTGTGTTAATTTACGTCAATTTGTATAGTGATAACATTTTGAAGTGCATTTGCAATATTTAATTTGCTTGTGTGGCCTGTTAATATCGTACAAAAGAATTTAGTTAGTTGTTTGGAACGCTGAACTTTGAGAATCGAGAATAGACCGCGTTTGTACCCTGTTTGTATTTTTGAGCTAAATGAACCCGGAACATTGAATATTGAACTTTGAACGACTGTTCATTAATTGTCGTGTGTCACGTGTTTGATTACGATGAACGTTGAATTAGTTGACTTTGAAACTTCAAAGTCAACCAATTAAATTATATGTACAATAAAGTTGATAGACTGAAATAGTGAAGTGACGTCAGACTTGAGTTCAGATAAAGTGAACTACCACTGGAGGATCGCGCATTTGGAGAAACGCAGCGCCTACGGATCTGCGGTCCGACTTCAACGGTTAAGTCAGGTTTCACATTGTACACACTACTACACACTACTTACATGCACCATACTTAACGCCTGACCGCGCCTTGGGGTCGGTTCTCGATTCGGGACCAGGTAAAATCTTATTAATTACCTATATTTACATCTATTGTGTAGGATAATTGTCCATAGGCATTTCGAGCCCCACTCTTAGTTGTCCGTCGAACCTGCAGCTGTATGGGCCCCTGTATAGACGACCTTTGTCGGGGCAACTAGGGGCGTGTACATCCCGATTTTTTGAACGCCGAGCTCACTTAAAATGATGCTAACGCTTCGACGGATAGCACGAACTCGCATGAAGGGGTTAGGCTAAGTTAGGTTAGGTTCCCCCCCGAACGGGTTCCCGCTTTGTCGTGGTGGGGGAGCTTAGTAGCCGTGGCTTGATCACCCGTGGTGAAGAACCCCTTGGCTGGCCCGTGGTGTAGGGCCGGCCCGAGGTGGCTACTCCGAGTGGGCTTGACGAGCCCACTTCGGATGTGTGTTGGTGGGCTGCCGTGAGAGGGGTATCCGCTCCCTCTACCACTGCAGGCGAGGTAGAGTCGCGGAGGAAGAGGAGTGTTGGTATGGCGATGCGTCACTCGCCCTATCCTCCGCGATTCAAACGGGGCCGCACCGTTGATGTGGTGGTGGTGGGGCCGCGGGGGGAGAGGAGTGTCAGTATTGCGAGGCGCCGCTCTCCCTACGCTCCGTGGCCGAAACTTGGTTGGCGGCGGAGCAAGAAACCAGATCCGCAGCTGGGGTCGGAAAAGCGAGCGCTATTAAGCGCTCGATTTTCCTGGTTCCATGGCCTCCACATATCGGACTTGGGGGGGGGGGGGTCCGATACGCAGGTGAAGTTGAAGGCCGTGGAGGGGGGTAGTTGAACACCTCACTCCCCCTGCAGGAGTCGAGGCCTGGACAGAACGAGCCAACACAAGTGTGGGGCTGCGGAAGAATTTGGATTCCCGCGGCCCCGCGCGCTCGTGCGAGGAGGCACCTGGGTGGTTTTGGCCGGTAAGAAACCGGCACGCCCCGCCGCCTTTCCCCAGGCGGAGGTAGTCCATGAGGATTTCCCCCATAATTAAAAAGTTAGGTTAGGTTAGGTTCCCCCCCCCCCCCCCCCCCCCGAACGGGTTCCCGCCTTGTCGTGGCGGGGGAGCTTCGTAACCGTGGATTGGTCACCCGCGGTGAACAAAAAGGAACCCCTTGGCCGGCCCGTGGTGTAGGGCCAGGTGGGCTTGACGAGCCCACTTCGGATGTGTGTCGGTGGGCTGCGGTGAGAGGGGTGTCCGCTCCCTCTATCGCTGCAGCCGAGGTAGAGTCGAGGATGAAGAGGAGTGTTGGTATGGCGATGCGCCACTCGCCCTATCCTCCGCCACTCAAACGGGGCCGCACCGTTGATGCGGTGATGGTGGGGCCGCAGGGGGAGAGGAGTGTCAGTATTGCGACGCGCCGCTCTCCCTACCCTCCGCGGCCGAAACTTGGTTAGCAGCGGAGCCAGAGACCAGATCCGCCGCTGGGATTGGGAAAGCGGGCGCTATTAAGCGCTCGATTTTCCTGGTCCCATGGCCTCCGCGTATCGGACTGAGGGGGGGGGCGGGATCCGATACGCAGGTGAAGTTGAAAGCCGTGGAGGGGGGTAGTTGAACACCTCACTACCCCGTGCAGGAGTCGAGGCCTGGACAGACCGGGCCAGCACAAGTTCAGGGCTACAGAAGAATTTGGATTCCCGCGGCCCCGCGCGCTCGTGCGAGGAGGCACCGGGGTGGTTTTAGCTGGTAAGAGTCTGCCACGCCCCTTCGCCTTTCGCCAGGTGGAGGTAGTCCATGAGGATTTACCCCGTAAAAAAAATTTTAGTTAGGTTAGGTTCCCCCGAACCCCCTCCCCCCCGAACGGGTTCCCGCCTTGTCGTGGCGGGGGGGCTTAGTAGCCGTGGCTTGGTCAACCGCGGTGAACAAAGAGGAACCCCTTGGCTGGTCCGAGGTGTAGGGCCGGCCCGAGGTGGCCACTCCGAGTGGGCTTGACGAGCCCACTTCGGATGTGTGTTGGTGGGCTGCGGTAAGAGGGGTGTCCGCTCTCTCTACCGCTGCAGATGAGGTGGAGTCGCGGAGGAAGAGGAGTGCTGGTATGGCGATGCGCCACTCGCCATATCCTCCACGACTCAGACGGGGCCGCACCGTTGATGCGGTGGTGGTGGGGCCGCGGGGGGAGAGGAGTGTCGGTATTGCGAGGCGCCGCTCTCCCTGCCTTCCGCGGCCGAAACTTGGTAGGCGGCGGAACCCGAGACCAGATCCGCTGCTGGGGTCAGGAAAGCGGGCGCTACTAAGCGCTCGATTTTCCTGGTCCCATGGCCTTCGCGTATCGGACTCGGGGGGTCCGATCAGGTTGAATTGGAGGCCGTGGAGGGGGGTAGCTGAACACCTCGCCACCCCGTGCAGGAGACGCCAGCACTAGTGTGGGGCTGCGGAAGAATTTGGATTCCCGCGGCCCCGCGAGCACGTGCTAGGAGACACCGGGGTGGTTTTAGCCGGTAAAAGTCCGGCACGCCGCTCCGCCTTCCCCCAGGCAGAGGTAGTCCTTGAGGATTTTCCCTCGTAAAAAAAAGTTAGGTTAGGTTAGGTTAGGTGTGTGTGTAAGTGTGTTTGCTTGTGCGTGTGCGTGAGCATATGCGTGCGCATGCGAGTGTGTGCGCGCTCGTGGGCCTGTGTGTGTGTGTGTGTGTGTGTATGTGTGTGTGTGTGTGTGTGTGTGTGTGCGTGTGTGTATGAAAATAAAATTTTGTCGTACGATATCTTTAGAACGAACCAACAGATCCAGTTGACCGACACGTCGTTCGAAAGGGTTCATTGAGACTTTGAGCTGATTAGATTTGCAAGTTAATCGGTTAAGTGGTTTCAAAGTTTTTCAAAAAATTTAATCCAAACAAAAACTAAAATTAAATAGATTTCCGTTGCGCTCGAAAATAAGCGGGAAGTTCCAGGAATGGCCTACAGGATCAACCGTTTTTAGATTTTTCAAATAGGTGTAGTGATTCCAGAGTTTACCCTACACATATATGCAAATTGTTGTAGCAAAAATGTTCCCTTTATAATATTATCTTTATTTGTAAAAAATACGTGTCACATTGTTTGTCCGCGATGAACTCCTAAACTACTGAACTGACTTCAATGAAATTTTGCACACTGTGTGCATTTTGGTCCAACTTGAGAGATAGGATAGTTTTAATCCCGATAAATGTCCCTCAAATTTTTTTATTGAGAATTATAGGAATTTTATAGGAAGGGTCGTTGGAAAGGGCAGAACAACGTCTGCCTGGCGAGCTAGTATTTAGTGTGTCATACGGTTTAAGTTTATAGACAAACCTTCCAGTCATATTTAGATAAAATACTATAATTACAAACATGTATAATGAAACAAAAATGTTACGGCCTACGGCTGCCTTTGCAAAAGTAGGCTATCCTAGGGCCCTAGCAGGAATTCTACGGGCAGACGCAGGTCGGGCCTCTAAAGGCCACTGGAAAATATCCTATCACAATAAAGGGAGCGGAGACTGTTCACCAGGATCTGCCCGGCTGATGAAAGTGTAGTGAGTGTAGGTGTTATTTGTGTGAGACTGTGTGTAAGTGGCCTGGGCTAGATGATACGATGCTGTCCTGGAGAAGGTATTCTCCTGCAGCCCCGGAACGATTCCCTTCTTGAGGCACTAGTTCAGTCTATTCACGTATTGGTACAGTCAAAAGAATAACTTCAAACGAAATCACTATATAATTTGCACAATTACTTTAAACGAAGTTAATAAGTCCGTAAAGAACAACACGTGTTCCAACGACGACGACGCAACGAGGTACTAGTTTTACTACGTTCGAGACAAAATTAAGTGATAAAACAAAAAATTCCATTCCGGTCGACCGGTACGAAAGGAATGTCGGCGAGGGGGGGATGTGACCTCGCTACTGTGCGAAGCTATTAACGAGTGATTACAACACAATTCTCAAAATATTTAATATTGGCCTAAACAAAAAAATCCTCCATACATTGAACGCAAATTTAATATACAGAAACTTTTTTATTCAATATAGATTATAAATAATACTTATTGAAAGTCACTCTTTTGTATAATTACCACTGGTTCGAAAAAAACCTCTGTCCTGGGAAGAACCAGCAAGAAACCCAGCGGGACTTTTTTTTTTAAATAACAGCTTACAATCATGTATGTTACACAAATTAACAACACAACAAATTAGAAATAGCTTGGGAGCGATCACCTCACTTCCAGGGGTTATTATCATCTATAAATTCTTTAATATTATAATAACCCTTTTTATACAAACTTAGTTTAATAAAGTTTTTGAACTTTGAGCAGGTCAAATTTTGTATATTTTCTGGAATTTTGTTGTAAAAGCGTATACATCGCCCCAAGAATGAATTACTGACTCGATGGAGTCGAGTAACTGGTACTACTAGCTTGTGTCTGTTCCTAGTATTTACAGAATGAATATCACTTATTTTTGTAAAACAACTTTTATTTTTGTGTAAGTACATTACATTTTCATAAATGTATTGAGAGGCCAAAGTTAATACATTAATTTCCTTAAATTTTTTGTCGCAGCGACTCTTTAGGCTTTAAATCATAAATTGCTCTTATGGCCCTCTTCTGCAAAACAAATATAATTTCAGTGTCAGCTGCGTGTCTCCATAGCAAAATACTATACGACATTATGCTATGGAAATAGCTAAAGTAAACTAGTCTAGCTGTTTCAACACTAGTTAGACTTCTAATCTTTTTTACAGCATATGCTGCAGAACTAAGTCTGCTTGCTAGCTTTGATATATGGGGGCTCCATTGAAGCTTCGCGTCTAGTGTGATTCCAAGAAAAATGGTGGTATCTACAAGACTCAGTTTCTCCCCATTTAATATTACATTAGTATTTAATTGTTCGACATTTGGAGTCATAAATTTTATACATTTCGTTTTAGTGCCATTTAAATGCAAATTATTGACATTGAACCAATTTACTAATTTAGATATAGCATTATTTACTTCGTCATATTTTAGCAAATGTCGACTTAATTTGAAAATTAAAGAAGTGTCATCTGCAAATAATACTATATCATGGTTATCTCCTACTATATAAGGTAAGTCATTAATATATACAAGAAACAGAAAGGGGCCGAGAATTGAGCCTTGAGGCACGCCCATCTGTACCATCGACCCGGAAGAACTCATACTGTTGATGACAACTTTTTGCGTTCTCTTACTTAAATAAATATAAATAAATAAATAAATAAAAATAAAAGTTGTTTATTTCTTTAACTTAGGTCTACAAGCATTATTTTGTGGCCACAGTCGGTCAGGAAGCATGTATGCTTGTGTTGGGTGACTCTGCTCTTCCATTGGACCTAGTATAAAGTAAAAGTAAAAGTAAAATATACTTAATTGTACACCAAGGAACATATTACCGTATTTAAATATTTAAAAGGACATTGGTACAACAGGCGGCCTTATCGCTGAAACAGCGATCTCTTCCAGGCAACCTTAGGGAAGAGAATACTATTTTTAAAAGATAGCGGAAGAGGTGTACAGGGTATAATATAGAAAGATAAATAGAAGAACATAAGTGATTAAAGGAAAAAAAAGTGAATGACGACAGGTAGTAACTGAAGAGAAAAGGTTATTTTTAAATATAGGAAGAGATTTAGATTCTTTAATATGTAAGGGGAGAGAATTCCATAACCGTATAGTGGTAACCGTAAAAGAATTAGAATAGAAGGAAGAGGAATGTCTAAGAGTATTTAGAAGGAGATTATTTTGAGATCGTAGAGGTAAAGAGTGTAAACTACTTAAATATATAGATCGGTATTTGAAATAAGAAGGAGTGGTCGGATTGAACAGAATGCAGTAAAGAAGATGAAGAATGTGGGTATTCCTGCGAAGGCGAATCGGTAACCACTTGAGGTTATGGCGAAATTCGCATATGTGGTCATACTTTCGTAACCCAAATATAAACCTTATGCAATAATTTTGAAGCCGCTCAAGTTTATTAAGTTGCTCGACTGTTAGGTCAAAATAACAAGTGTCCGCGTAGTCAAGGATCGGTAAAAGAAGAGACTGAGCCAGCGCAACTTTACTAGGGATGGGGAGAACATTGCGTAATCTTCGAAGTGAACCAACTGCGGAAAACATTCTTCTACTTATTTCACTCACTTGCGGTCCCCAAGACAAAGTCTGATCGAACATAATACCTAAATTCTTAACTTTGTCACTGTATGGGATAAGTGTCCCTTCGAATATGACTGGCGAGAGCAGCGACAAAGTTAACCGAGAGATTAATTTCGAACTCCCAATAATAATGGCTTCAGTCTTCAATGGATTACCTTTAAGCCCAAATGAATTACACAAATGAAAAATACGAATAAGATCTTCATTAATGAATCTAATTGTATTGGGGAGATCCGCAATCTTACATTGAGAGTAAATTTGTAAATCGTCTGCATATAGTTGGTAAAGAGAAGTTATGTGGGAACAGATTGAATTGATGAAAATAGAGAAATATAATATATTGGTAAATCCAATTGAGCATGCCTTCGCATTAAAAATAACGTATAGCATGATTAAACGGATTTTTTTTAAAGTAGTAAACACATTTCGACAGCACTATCGGCTTCAACACCATCGAAACCCATGAAAATGACACCTATGATGAAAAAATTTATACCTATTGCAGCCGCCATCTTGGCTTTACATTTCTACAGCACTATCGGCTTCAACACCCTTGAAAACCATGAAAATGACACCCATGATGAAATAATTGGTACCTACTTCAGCCGCCATCTTGGATTTACATTTCGACAGCACTATCGGCTTCAACACCCTCGAAAACCATGAAAATGACACCCATGATGAAAAACTTTATACCTATTGCAGCCGCCACCTTGGATTTACATTTCGACAGCACTATCGGCTTCAGCACCCTCGAAAACCATGAAAATGACACCCATGATGAAAACTTTATACCTATTGCAGCCGCCACCTTGGATTTACATTTCGACAGCACTATCGGCTTCAGCACCCTCGAAAACCATGAAAATGACACCCATGATGCAAAAATTGATATCTAATGCAGCCGCCATGTTGGATTTACATTTCGACAGCACTATCGGCTGCAACACCCTTGAAAACCATGAAAATGATATCCATGATCAAAAAATTGGTACCTACTTCAGCCGCCATCTTGGATTTACATTTCGACAGCACTATCGGCTTCAGCACCCTCGAAAACCATGAAAATGACACCCATGATGAAAAAATTGATATCTATTGCAGCCGCCATGTTGGATTTACATTTTGACAGCACTATCGGCTGCAACACCCTCGAAAACCATGAAAATGATATCCATGATGAAAAAATTTGGTACCTACTTCAGCCGCCACCTTGGATTTACATTTCGACAGCACTATCGGCTCTGCCATCTCTGCGCAGGGTGGACGACTCACTGGCCCATGATGCAAAGGAGAAAGCCGATCTGCTTGGCTCTCTTTTTGCTTCCAACTCGACTCTAGATGACGGGGAGAACACACCGCCGAACATCCCGCGATGTGAGTGCTCCATGCGGGAAGTGCTGTTTACACAGCGCTTGGTGCGTAAAGCACTCCTCTCCCTGGACGTCAACAAGTCGAGTGGACCTGATGGAATCCCACCTATTGTGCTGAAGACGTGTGCTCCGGTGTTGGCACCGGTTTTAACGCGTCTTTTTCGGTACTCCTACTTCCTAGGCGTAGTCCCGGACTCCTGGAAGACAGCTTTGGTGCACCCGATCCCTTAAAAAGGCGACCGCTCAGATCCGTCCAACTACAGGCCTATCGCCATCACCTCCTTGTTCTCCAAAGTAATGGAAACGATTATTAACAGCCAGCTCATGCGGTACCTTGAGGATCACCAGCTGATTAGTGACCGCCAGTACGGTTTCCGTCGAGGTCGCTCAGCTGGTGATCTTCTGGTCTACCTGACCCATAGATGGGCGGAGGCAGTGGAGTCCAAGGGGGAGGCGTTGGCCGTTAGATTGGACATAGCGAAGGCTTTCGATCGGGTTTTTTCATAAAGCGCTTCTTTCGAAGCTGCCTTCCTATGGGCTTCCCGAGAAATTGTGCAATTGGATCACCAGCTTTCTTGCAGATCGGAGCATCAAGGTCGTAGTAGACGGTGCATGCTCCGATTACAAGCCCATTAACGCTGGTGTTCCACAAGGCTGCGTGCTATCACCAACGCTGTTTCTTCTGCATATCAATGATATGTTGCAAACCAGTAACATTCATTGCTATGCAGACGACAGCACTGGTGATGCTTTATACACCGGCCGTGCCAATATTTCTCGGGAAAACGTCGCCGAGTACCGGAACAAACTTGTGTCTGAAGTCGAGACTTTGTTGAACAAAGTTTCAGACTGGGGGCGACTAAATCTAGTCCAGTTCAATCCCCAGACGACACAAGTTTGCGCGTTTACCGCTAAAAAGATTCCCTTTGTCGTATCTCCTCAGTTTCAAAGCACTCCCCTTGTTGCCTCAGCCAGTATCGGATTCCTCGGTGTCGACATATCGAGTGACGTGCAGTTTCGTGGTCACTTGGAAGAGAAGGCCAAATTGGCCTCTAAAAAGCTTGGCGTGCTCAGCAGAGTGGGACAGTATTTCATGCGGGCACACCGCTTGCAACTTTACAAGGCGCAGGTTCGGCCTCACATGGAATACTGTTCCCATCTCTGGCAGGGGCCCCCCAGTGCCAGCTTCGCATCCAGCACAGAGCGGTTCGAATCGTCGACGACCGAGTTCTTTCCGATCGGCTTGACTCACTGGCACTGAGTAGAGAGGTTGCATCTCTTTGCGTATTTTATCGCATTTACCACGGGGAGTGCTCTGAGGAATTGTTCGGACTAATTCCAGCCGCTCAATTTCACCATCGCACATCGCGACAGAACTTGCGATACCATCCATATCATCTAGATGATTGGCGGTCCACCACTGTGCGATTCAGAAGAAGTTTTCTTCCTCGCACAACTTCCTTGTGGAATCGATTACCACCAGCGATTTTTCCGGACCGATACGACTTAGGGACCTTCAAGAAAAGAGCCTACTCCTTTTTAAAAGGCCGGCAACGCATCTGCGATTCCCCTGTTGTTGCAGTAGTTCATGGGCGGCGGTAGTCACTTACCATCAGGTGAGCCGCATGCTCGTTTGCCCCCTCTCCTATAAAAAAAATGAATGTGTAGCATAGTGTGGTCTCCAGACCACACTACAATATTCTAAAATATTACGAACTAGACTATTGTAAAGAAATATTTTAGTTTTGTAATACATATTTTTTGTATTCCTTATATTAAAACCCAACATTTTAGATGCTCTCATAATAATGTTATCCAAATGTGGTACAAAAGTTAATTTTTTGTCGTATATTACGCCAAGATCCCGAATAGTCTCTACTTCCTTAATTTTATTATTATAAATGAAGTAACTGACATGTATTAAATTCTGTTTTTAGGATTATTTAACATGATAACATTTACTTGTATTTAAGCACATTCTGTTATTGCAGCACCACTGGATTAGTCTATCAATATCACCTTGTAGCAATTTGGTGTCATCATCACTCTTAATTATTCTCATAAATTTTAAGTCATCGGCATATAAAAAATATTTTGAAAACAGAAAACATTATTTTATATCATTTATGGAAAAGTTAAATAAAACTGGTCCCAAATGAGAACCCTGAGGAACACCGGAACTTATAGTTTTTGTACTTGATTGAAAACCATTAATTGCAACAAAGAAGGTCCTGTGCACTAAATACGAATTCAACCATTTGAGTAACGAGCCACAAATCCCGTAAGCACTCAACTTAGAAATCAAGATCTTATGCGAAACCTTGTCAAAAGCTTTGCTAAAGTCAGTATAAATAACATCAGCCTGATGGCCCATGTCAATAGCCTCGAACAGGAACTCCGTAAAGGGAACTAAATTCGTACTAGTTGACCGAGACCTGAAGAATCCGTGCTGATGATCACTTATATAGAAGCCTAAATGTTGTTGAAAATGATGACAAATCAACGACTCAAATACTTTGACAAAGGTTGACTGAATTGCAATGGCTCTATAATTAGAAATAATATCGATATTTGATGACTTATGTATGGGAAATCCTTTTGCTATTTTCCATTTTGAAGGAAATACGCCAGAAGCTAAAGACAAGTTGTAAATTAATTTTAAAGGATATATCAATTCACAGGCACATTCTTTTATAAAAACTGGTGGTATTTCATCTGGCCCTGCGTCTTTATTACAATCTAGTCCTTCTAGTTTGTTTAAAATTGTATCATGTTCTATTTTTGGATTTGAGAGACATAAGCTGTTATTTACTAGTGATTGTAAGTAATCGGACATGCATTCATCATAACTTTGATCATTCTCTAGGCTATAAACAGAGGAAAAGTAAGAAGCAAACATCTCTCATATAACTGAACTATCTGAGGTGGAAGTTGATCCATCGCTCATGGTTGTCGGAAATGTACTTGACCCACCCCTTTTGTCTTTCACCATCGACCAAAATAGTTTGGGATTTTTCGAGAGTGCATCTTCACATTTTCTTAGGTAGCAATTGTAACTTTTAGTTGCTAAGATTTCACAACGCCTGCCTATAAGTTTTAGTTCGATTCTACCCAACGGATTTTTATATTTATTATATCGCTTCCTTATCCTATTTTTTTCGTTCAATAATTTAATAAGCTTATGATCAAACCACGATGGAAATTTGTAAGTTTTTAATTTATAATAAGGTACAAAATTTCGTATTGCTGTATACAAAATTTCATAAAATATCTCAAGAAACTCATTCACATCACACAATCCATCAAACTTCTCTACCCAATTAATTTCTCGTAAAAATTTACGGATTAATTCTTAATTTGCTTTATAAAAATTTGGTCTCTTATTATTGATATTATATGGTAATCTAGTAGTAGTAGTAGTTACAAATGTACATATTTCTAATATATATAGGCACGGTAATGTTAGAATTTTGAGACTTTGAAAGAGGGGTTTGCAGCTTTCTCTTTGTTTGATATTTGCAAGTACGCGTATACATTTTTTTTGTAAAATAAAAAGTTCATGTGATTCTACAATGTTGCCCCACAGTATGACGCCGTAGTTTAGCCACGCTTGAGCGTAGGCGTGATAGGCTCTAGGATAGGCACTGCCGTTTTTAAATTTACAGATTTTGTATTTCTCTTTTTTTTTTGTCTTTTTTATGTATTGGCTTTATAATAGCAGTTTTTAGTAGGTCAGGGAATACTCCTTCAGAGAAGGATTGATTTATAATTAAAGTTAACGACGGAACTATTTCTTCGGCACATTTTTTAATAAGAGTGGACGGCAGCTCATCAACACCGATGCTATATTTTAATTTTAGTTGTCGCACCAATGACATTATCTCTCTTTCATCCACTGCGGTTAAGAACATCGAGTGCAGGGAGAAGCGCATAACCGAGCGGCCGCGTGGCGCGAGCGCACTGCCTGCCGCGCCGCTCCCGACTGACGCCAACAGCTCGTTAAAAACATTAGAAACCTCATGCGGGTCAGATATTGGATTATTGTTGATATGCAATTTAATATTTTCTTTATATGTTTTTACCTTAACATGCTTTGTTTTTTCATTTATTATTTGCCACATACATTTAATTTTATTAGTTGCTTTATTCATTCTTTTAATTGATTGTAATTGTTTTGATTTTATTATAACCTTTTTTAAATATTTTTCATATTGTTTGTAATAATTTTGTAAAATTTTATTTTTTGAATACATAACATGAATTTTAGTGATCTTTTATGTTTACAAGATTTTTTAATACCGTATGTTAGCCATGATTTATATCGTTGTTTGTTATAAATTTTTAATCGTTTATATGGAATACAATATTCTAGTGCATCGTGTAAAATTTTATTTAGTGAATTGTAATTTCCGTCAACAGTTTTATTATTTGAAATGAACTTTTGCCAGTTTGTATTTTGTAAATATTGTTTGAATTTATTTATATTATTTTCATTGTATATTCTTTTACATATATAAAAATAAGGATTGTTATTTTGTTCTGATGGAACATTTTTTAATTGTAGCATTGCACATTTGTGGTCTGAAAAGCCTATCTCTAATACCGTAGCACTTACGTTTTTTTGACTGAAATTTGTAAATATCAAATCTATACATTTTTCCAGGCGTGTGGATTCTTTTATAAGTTGCTTAAAATTTGACTCTAGCATGGTATTTAGGAGTTCTGATGATTGTTTTGATTTTACTAATGTATTCACATTAGAATCGCCACCAATAATATTTTTTTATCTTTATATTTTTTTATGACATATTGAAGAATTTGATTTAATTGACTGTAAAATATGTCTGTCTTTCTACTGTTCCAATATAATGCAATAATCCAATATATCCAATTTCGAAAGTTCAACAGCACAAATTTCAATAATATATTCAATAAACATGTACATGATATCCGTTCGTTCAACGTATTCAATGTTGTTTTTAGTAACATGCATACACCGCCGCCGATATATTTTTCTCTGTGGAACGCTGCAGCCAAGTGGTAATCGCTAAGTTGCACTTGTGAGGCCTTATTTTTCTGTAAGCCAGGTTTCGGAGATACAAATTGCTTGGTTTTCATTTTTGTAGTCATCCAGGAACGATTCTAATAAATCTCTCTTATTAAATAAGCTTTGCATATTTTGAAAAATAATGTTAAAAGTAGGTGCTGCGCTACTCACGAAAGCTATAACTTTCTTTATTTATGTTTTTCGAACTTCTATTATATTCTCCTCGATTCGTTTTCTCACTTTCAGTGTTTTCTGTTTTCGATGCATCATTCACTTCGACATCGACATGTGACACATCATTATTGGTGTGTTTATATTCCTTGCCGTTAATCAAAAGTTTAAGTTAGTTAGTTTAGTTTTTAAATTCCTCAGTATAGCATGATGGCCTTGTTTTCTGGCTTCATGCATTAAATTTCTTAACTTTTTCCGTATCTGGCGTGAAATTTCATCCAGGTGTTCAGTGATGGCAAGTCCTGTATTTCTAAAAACTTTTACTAATGTTTATACTATATACTTAATGGGGAGGCTTCTTCGGACAATTAAAATAAAAACTTGCTGTTGTGTTGAATATATATATATATATATATATATATATATATATATATATATATATATATATATATATATATATATATATATATATATATATTGTTACGGCGTACGGCTGCTCCTACAAAGGTCAAATCTTCTGGGGCCCATTCAGCAGAAGAATTAACGAGCAGACGCAGGTCAGGCCTCAATATGGCCGCGTGGAAATATCTAATTACAACAAACTATATGGGAGAAAACTAGAAAGCAAAAATATTTACCTGTATCAGGAGCCAACTTTGCTCCAAGGCTTGGGCAGGCCGTGAGTGTGTGTAATGGTAGATAGCGAGTCGTGTACAGTGATGTATGAATATGTGGGGCCTTGGCAAGCATAGGCGACCAGCAGCGGCCGAGTTCCAGTCTGCTCCAAAATGCTGCATCGCTCCGGACTGCTTCATTGCCGGACCACTTCTTTCTTTACTGTCACTGATTCAGTCTCTTAGCTTCATTGTACATTTAACTAACTTCAATTAGCCTAATTCCACACTCATCGCAGAATCGAACACGTGATTCCCGACACGGCAACGGACAGTAGTTCAAAGTTTATATTCAATGTCCCGGATTCACTTATCACAAATTATAAATTCGACACAGAATAACACGTCACAAAAGATTCAAAATACGCCTTGTTGACACGCAAATTAATTTAACTAGGCAACCAAACACAAAAAGGCACTAACGCGACAACCCAATTATAACGCTATCCTATCTACGTGACGAAGAAGCATGTACTTCATCTAGCTATCTAGATCCGCGACGGGCCCGTGACTCTCGGTAAGAGAGCCACACGGGCTCACGGCCTCGTGTCTGGCGGGGCACTGACCTCTCGCCCACGCGTCGAGCGACTGAATTCCGCACACCGACGCGCCACCTGGCGAGCGTTTTTTCACCTACATACTATCAGGTGACACGACCGCTTGAACGCCATTGGATGGCGTACAAATTACCTATTTTGGCCTAAACGCGGCTTTTGCTGTCGCACGGATGGGCCGGCTCGAACCGGGGTAGTACCACGACCTCACAGAAAACCAGCGTGAAGTAGAGGTTTACCTCTGCGTTTCGCTTGGTGAGTGCAGGTGGCCGGAGGCCCTTTTTACTGGGAATGAGGCATTCCATCTTAGTCCTCACGGGTGACAACGCATCTGCATTTTGATTCGTAATCGAGGATAGATGTAGATGTCTATGGGCCGCAGCAACCACTTACCATCAGGTGGACTGTGTGCTCGTTTGTCACCCTTATCCTATAAAAAAAAAAAAAAAATATATAAAACCAGCAGTGAAAACTGAATTGATATCACCTGGCTAATGGAGGTTAATGTACGCGCGAACGGTGAAAAAAGAACGCTGGCCTTGAACTTGGGCACTGAGCGATTTAACACATATTGGTACGAAGGGGGCGCGACGGGGGAACAATCCGCCAGTATTACTGTGCCTGCATGCTATTGGTTCCCGCGCTTTGTTCGCTCCAAAAATACAGTCGCATACACAGCTTACTTTGCGACTCGCGACGATGTTTTAAAAAGGAAGGAAAGAAAAATTATTTATATCTATTGTTTTATGACTAAACTAGTGAACGAAAAGGTAAATATGATAGGAGAAGGTGAATGGGGTAAATTGTGCAGTAAATTTAAAAGTGTTGAGGAAGAATACCGAAAAAATTACCATGTGATCGACCTGATGACGGAAGCTCAAGCGAAGATGAAAGTGATGATGAATTAGCATCCAGTAACACCAACACACCTTCAACATGTGACCCAAGACGACATAATGGACGGCGTGCCACCCTTACCTTAAGTTTTCTTGTTACAAACTACTTTATATTTTACGATAGAAATAACAAATAATGCTCAAGTAAACATTATCCATTTATAATTCCAAGTAAGGCTTCTATTATGATTCTACAATAAAACAATTAATTACTTACTATAATATTATAAAACAATATCCCAATACCATGTAGTACTTTAGAACGCGACTGTAACCTCCCTCCACTCGACCTGTATCTAGCTCGGTGCGAAACTCGTGTCGCATCACGCTGTGACGCAGTAGGTTTCAGTTTTGTCGATTTGTTTATTAAATTGTGATAACGTGTTGGTATTCTTGTTCGTTTTTTGTTTTAATAATGCTTAACGCGTACGTTTATAGTGATTGTGAATACGACAACATGTTATGTATCCGAACCTTGGTACACGAAGTATCGCTAAACCTTGGTACACGAAGTATCGCTAAATAAATTCTCAAGACGTCGGGATGGAACAAGTGTGTCATACTGTGCAGTGCACAAAGTGTTGAAGCGTAACCGAATGCGCCCATACAAATTGCACAAAGTGCAAGCTTTAGTTCCCAGCGATCACGACCGCCGACGAGTTTTCTGCCGTTGGTTATTATACCAGCAACAACGTGTGGCTGGTTCCATTGAGCACATTATCTGGACGGATGAGTCGACATTTACCAGAAACGGCCTGTGGAACCGAAAAAATACACAAGTGTATTCAGAGTTTAACCCGCACGCTGTTCGACAAACCGGGCACCAAACCCGATGGTCGGTTAACGTATGGGCAGGTTTATTTAAGGATCGCATACTGGGACCAGTGTTTCTGCCACAGCGACTGAACGGACAGCGATACCTAAACTTTATAAATGAACAGTTGACAGACATTTTAGACGACCTATCGTTGGCTGAATATCGCCGCACATGGTTCCAGTATGATAGTGCCCCTCCACATGTCGTGAGGTTCGTCCGTGAGCGCCTCAATGAGCTATTTGATGATCGCTGTATTTGGCGGACTAGGACCACACGCTTGGCCACCTCGCGCACCAGATCTAACCCCGTTAGACTCCTTTCTGTGGGGTATGTGAAAGAAAGGGTTTTTAATCGTGAGTGTGATAGTGCTGACGAAACTACAAAAAGATCGTGGATGTTTTCGACAAACTACGTACGGACTGTGTAGAAGACCACACGATGATGCCCCGCCTCCATGAGGAGACGCAACACCGAGCCCAAATCTGCCTTGAACTGAATGGAGCACAATTTGAGCCACATCTCATAAGACCACGGAGGATTTAAAGCGGTAAGCTGTTTCATAACTAATTTTTTTAAATAACTTAGTACTGAACTAATCTGAATACATACATAACTGAATACATGAGAATAATAAACATACCTACACGATGAATAAAAACGCATGACTCTAACCTTGGTTACATTTCATTTATGTATTTTTTCATTAGCGGGAAATCGAACCAGTTATTTGGGTTATTTAAGTACAGTGGCAAAATAGTAGGTTAAGTAGATAAGTTAGGTATTTAGACAAGTGTTGTAAATTATTAGGTATTGTGGTATGGCCCGCTAGTTGCGGACCGCGCGAATTTGCGTTCGCGCGTACATTGACCTTTAATCAGCTGATATGAATTCAGTTATTCCACTGCTGGTTTTAGGTTTCAGTATTTTCATGTTTTTTTGTATTTTTTCATTTTCAAATTATCGTTTCATTTAGCTGTACTAACATGATGGCGCGTGAATAAAGCTAATAAAACGTTGTAAAAAGATAATTTTTTTTTCATCAGGATCGAATTTATTTGTGACCCATGATCAAAGGTATACTTGGTGCTGTCGCCTGTCTTAATTTTCGGGAGCGTTCCAAAAATACCCTGTATATATATATATATCGATTCCACAATAAATAACTATGGAATTGACACTGACTCTAATAGCAGAAATTGTGGACACGTAATGCGCGTTCAAGATTCGGTAGCCAACTGAAGCGGTGGGGGGAGGCGTCTTAGGCTTGACCATCTTCTCCCGTCCTTGGAACACCCTGCTGTTCCAATAGTGCTGGTAGGCGACACAGATGATTGTATGCTCGTTGCAGCGTTCCTGTGCTGGTGATGACGTCAGCGACGCGGTTGATGCCGTCAGAGACGGGATAAAGTTGCGTGACCCTTCCGAGGAGCCACCGATAGGGGGGTAGCCGGTCCTCCTTGATTAAAACCATGTCCCCCAGGTTGATGTGACCTTCATCCTTGCGCCACTTATTTCGCATTTGCAATTCTGCAACATACTCTTTGTGATATCTTTTCCAAAAATTATTAACGAGCGCCTTGATTCGCTCGTAACGTGAAAGACTATGAATCGTTGAGTGTTCATCCACCTGTGGAAGTGGTAAGTTAGTTAAAATCCGTCCAATAAGGAAGTGTGCAGGTGTCAGGGGAACGAGGTCATTGGGATTAGAGGACTTCGAGAAGAGCGGCCTTGAATTTAGTATGCCTTCGATTTGAATTAAAGCTGTATTCATTTCCTCATATGTGAGATGAACGAGTGATAATATACGTTTTAAATGATACATAGGAGACACATACCCACGGTTCTACATATATATAGGGTGGTCGGCTGATCGACCGCTAGTACTAAGCTTGCACAATGACTAGTCCTATATTAGGGACTTATCATAGTAAGGTCTAACGAACCAAAGCATTAATATAGAAGGTCTCTATGATGCATAAGCATTATGATAGCAGAGTTATGACTTGAAGTCCCATATGAATAAGACATACAATAGTATGGTCTATGAAATAAAGCAAATATGGGGAAGGTCTCAAATATGTAAAAGCATTATCTTGAAAGAAATGGGACTTGAAAAGGATTATTATAGTGGCGTGTAAGTTGCTTCGCAGCCTCCGAGACCGAGGTAAACTTGGACTCGCTAACCGATGTGTCCTAGACATATCATCTTAGTGCCGGTGGTAAGCGGGTTTGTTGTAGCAATGCGACTTGCCCGTGGACATCGCACACCCCTACCGTTTGTGGGCGGCGTCTTAGCGCATAACGTTATGATAAGTCGGCTATCTTTCGGATTAGGGTGAGTGTGTTTGGTAGTACTTTTAAGTGCAGCAAGCATACTCAACTTCATGTCTTAGTGCAATAGCGCTATGATACGTGGAGTTTTGGCTGCTGACGTCTTAGTACCGTGCTACTATGATACGTTGGTGGTATTTTTAGTTAACAACATTATCAATTTTGTTATCAAAGTCAATAGGGATCATGTGGGTGTGTTGTGAAATGGCGCCATCCGTATGATAGTTGCATTGATGCTTACTGCTATTTGCAGTATTGCGTCTTGTGATGGATCTGCGGGTGTGCTGCACCTGATTCGACGCAATTTGTGGTTCTGGTTGATGGAGGTATGCGGGTGGTGATGTCTGCTGGGGCTCTATGGGGGATCTTGGGATGGTGTAAGCCTGACGATAGTTGCATTGATGCTTGTTGCATTCTGCAGCATTGCGTCTTTGCGATGGTTGTTTGGCGGGTCGCTATTCTCAATGGCGATCTCTGCATCTTGGTTTGACTCACAACCTAAGTAGCTTTGCCCATGTCGGGTCCCTTCATCGCGGGGCTGCGGACTGTCTGTCCTCCATGATGTTTTATATAACAACTTAATAATATATCTCTATAAAGTTCCCACCTTTGAAAGATTGAAGGCAACTTGTAGGTGGGTGAGACAAACATGATCGAAAAATGCATATACTCAACGTTAGTGACACAAACTCTTTCTGATGGCGAATTATTACCATTATCTTATAACTGCCTATTGGCTATATCTGCCATTGTATTGGTTGGTGGAGCATATGTGTCGACCTCATGCGGGTGGTAGCTGGAGGGAGAATCTGAGGAGGCTCTCGAGGCTGCGGCCGAAAGTCTCGCGACGTGGGACCCCATTCCCTTGAGGTGAGCGGTAGACTCATGACACGCTCTGCGGCCAATTGGCCGTGCTGACCATGCAATTGGTGGTGATGCCTTACACTTACACCACGTCTGCAGGAACGGCGGTCTGGCAGGTGGTGGCGCTCACGGACGGCTTTTTATGGCCAGTGTGCCTTTTGTTGTCTAACCCGTGTGACGTACGAATGTACGTCACACGGGTTGAAATAAATATTGTGAGCCTTTTCCAAGCGGGAAGGGATTAACTAATAAGGAATTGACTGTTGTGAACCAGATACAAGTGGAATAGGGATAATTTATTTTTCTTAACTTTTTTGAGCTCTGTCTTCGTGAACGGGGTTCTTTAACTTATATGACTCTACCACTAGCTTTCGATTGCTCACGTGAATATTCACTCTTCCAAGATACACCTAAAAGAACTAAGTTACTATACAAACACAACGTAAATAAGGGTCCTAACTAAGACGATCACGCCATAAATTTATTAAACGGCCTATTATATTTAAACCTTTAGAAAGATCAAGATTCATTCATCAAAGTCACGTAAATTAAATATATTTATATATCTTATAGATATAGATTCTAAACAAGTATAAGTAGATATATAGATGGAAGAGAGAAGAGAACAGAAGAAGAAGAGGGGGGGGGGGGTCGTTACAGTAAGTTCCGAAACCTTTAAACATAAATTTAATTTATTTGATTTGTTTCGATTATTGTAAATAAGTCTAAATACATAAGCTGTTATGTGTAATAATTTTGTAAAGCTTGAATAACGATTAATCAAATTGATTGTGAAATTATTATTTAATGAAAAATGGCATCGATTTTTTGTTTCAGGTAAGTCAGCTGGTTGAATCAGCTGTGGCTGCTGCGGCCAAGATGATTCGTCGTGTGATAAAAATGGAGGACCTGACCACCAGAGATCAGCATTGTTCAACTGAGCTGCGTTTAAACCTCTGGACCCGATATCTGCTGGATTTAACTGTGTGGGAATGTATTGCCAAGAAGATTGATCTGTGTGTTCTGTGATTTCATTGATTCTATTTAATACAAACAATTTTAAATTCGATTTAGATGTTTTAATCCAACCTAATACTATGGTAGAATCGCACCAATAGATGCTATCTTGAACATTAAGTCGTAATGAATTTTTTACCTTGTTAGCTAAACGTGACGCCAATAGCGCACCGCAGAGTTCTAACCTAGGTGTGGATAATTGTTTCAGTGGCGCCGCCTTGCTTTTGGCTAATAGAAGTTTTGTCTGAATTTTATTGTTTTTATCAATTGATCTGAGATAAATACAGGCGCTGTATGCGTTGCAGGATGCGTCACTGAAAGCATGAATTTCTATTTTAATGGGTGAGTTACATATTATGTGGTACCTTAATCTTGTTTATATGAGTTAAATTTTCTTTAAATATATTCCAACTGTGTAAAAGTTCATGGGGTAATTCATCGTACCATGATTTATTTGCAGCCCACAATTTTTGTAACAATAATTTTGCTTGTAGTATGCATGGATTGATAAGCCCTAATGGGTCAAATATTTGAGCAATTGTTGAAAGGACTGATCGTTTTCTAGATTTTATGTTTTTTTATGTCAAATGTAAATGAAAATAATAATGTGTCTGGTTTACTATCCCAAAGAAGACCTAATATTTTAGCGCAACTGTCATTGTTTAAAGTCAATAGTTCGTCTGTTGAGTTATTTTGTTGTATAGCGTCCAAAATAAGTTTACTATTAGACCGCCATTTGCGTAAATTAAACTGCCCTGTTTGTAGTTGTGTAGTAACGCCCTTGCATATAAGTATAAGTTCTTGTATTGAGTCGTGGCCTGAAATGTAATCATACACGTAAAAGTTATGAAGTATAGTTTCTTGTATGTGTATGTCTGTGCACTCTTGGCCCTACTGAACAAGACATCGTGTGGCGAGATACGGGGCCGATGCGGTCCCATAAGTAACTGTATTTAATTTATATTTCTTTACCTCCTCAGAAGGGTTGAAACGCCATAAAATTTGCTGTAAACAGCGTTGATTTTCAGTGATAAGAATATTTCTATACATTTTTTCGACATCAGATGTCACTACGAATTTATGCTGACGAAATCTTATTAAAATACTAATAAGGTCATCTTGTACAGTTGACCCAACATGCTGGAGTTGATTAAATGAAATACCGTTAGATGTCGCTGCGGAAGCGTCGAACACTACTCGCAGGTTTGTTGTTAGACTGGATTCTCTGAGCACCCCATGATGAGGTAAGTAATATGAATTAATTTCATTGTTGTCTTCATTTAAAGACATATGGCCTAAGTTTAGGTATTCTTTCATGAAGTCAATGTATCTTGTTTTGAAAGGAGGATCACGTGCAAATCTAAGTTTCAATGATAAAAATCTCGACATGGCTTGCTCATGAGAACTACCTAGTAATTGTGGTGAATGTTTTAATGGTATAGTAACTATGAACCGACCGTCACTTTGACGGGTCGTTGTATTTTTAAATGACTGTTCACACTCGTGATCTTCCTTGCAAAGTGTGCGAGATGAAGTGACTGTTTCCAATTCAAAGAATCTATTCAATTGTTCTTGCGACTCAAAGGCGTGTGAAAACTGGCAATGGACTGTATTCATGTGTGTTTTTTGTATGAAAAGGGATGGAGCCCGAGACTAGCCATCCTAGTTTTGTTTTGTTTAAGAATGGTTTGTTTTTTCCTAAAGAAATGCGTACTGTATTTAAAATACGCCAAAATGTATCTGCGTTCAATAAAATATCGATACTCGATGGCTTATAAAAATGTGGATCGGCGAGATGTATGTTTTGTGGAATGTTCATTGAAGAACAATCGATTTCAATGGTTGCCAATGATTGAGTGATTTGTGGTACTATATAACAGTTCATGTCTTGTATGTATGGTTCAAAAAGTGATGAAATTGTTATATAACACCGATTTTGTATGAGTGATGACTGACTGTTCAATCCTTCCACAGAAACTGATGTTGACTGTATAGGTAGATTTAAATTTAATAAAAAGGATTTTTTGTTATGAAGCACGAAGTGCGTCCATTATCTAACAAAGCACGTATTTTATGATTTTACCATCAGGGGTAACAATGTCAATAACAGCTGTAGATAAGAGAACATAACATTGATGTGTGGATGAAAGAGCAATATTTGTTTGTGTGATTTGTGGTTGTGTGCTTGTGGTATTCCCTTCCTGCGCCACACAGTTGTTGCTCTCCTTGGAGGCCGATGAAGTTACAGCTTCACGGGGTTCCAGGTGAAGCATAGTGTTATGTTGTTTTGAACATACCCTGCAGGAACCTAATTTACATTTGGTGTGATCATGGCCTGTGCGTAAACAATTAATGCACAATTTTAATTGCTGCACCCTTTGCATGCGTGTTTCTATTGGTAATGATTTGAACTTAGAACAGTTATAAATTGTATGATTATTCTTACACAACGGGCATGAGAGGTTGCGTGAATGTTGGTTGTATAAATGTTGATTGTAGAAATGTTGATTATTTGAATGTTGATTATATGAATGTTGTTTGTAAGTGGATGAAGTACGAGTAGAAGGAATGACGATGAATGACCTAGGTATTGTGTGAGTGATATCGCTATGACTGTGTCTAGGATGAGCTTCTTCTATGGTCTCAAGGAAATCAGCTCGATTTCTTAAAAATTAAATAAATGTTTCCAAAGTAGGTGTGTCAAATAAGCGGGATTCCCATTCTCTTAAGGAGATACCGGTTCAATTTACTTGAGACCAAAAAGATAAGTGCATCACAATGTTCTGTAGGAAGTTTGAGTGGTTTGAGTGCTCTTAGGTTTTTGTGTATTGTGTCTATAGTTTTACGCAGCGCTTTGGAGGATACCATGTAAATATGTTCGATATTAAATAAATCTTGAATGTGGTTATGAATTAAATGTTTATTGTTGTGATAACGTTCACAGAGTAACTTCCAAGCGATGTCGTAATTGTCTGATGAAAAATCTAATGAACAAATGACTTCAACAGCGCTGCCTTTAAGTGAAACTCGAAGGTAATGAATCTTATTAATTTTAGGAATGAATGTGTCGGAAAGAATTAATAAGTTGAATGTGTCGTGCAATTCGAGCCAGTCTTGATAGCGGCCAGAAAAAGTTGGCAAATTTATGGTAGGCAGCTTGTAGTGTTATACTACTTACATTTCATTGTACACTAATTCTCCATTCTGTTTTGATATTCTGCATTCATGTTTTGCATCACTTTATACTATTTTTTTCATTCTGTTTTTGATTCTCTGCATTTATATTTTGCATCACCTTTATTTATATAGGATCCTGTAACGTTTTTACACAATAACATATCATTTTACTGCGTATTTTCACACTATTTAGTACTTTTAAACTAGCTGTCAACGAAGTCTTACCTTTTTTTTGGTCTTTTATTGAATTCTCTGTAACTCTACAATTTCAGGCTTAGTGTACGTTGTCGTGCATTAGTTTTTCCTATGTGATTTTTATCTCGTTTCTTACTTAAATGTAATAGTTTCTTAATAACAGTCCTAAAACTAAAAATTCCTCAATTTGACAACCATTGTTTTTGTGGTTGTTATGGTAACTTTTATTTAAATTCGTCTCTGGTATGATGTTCTTTCTACATAAATACTTTTTGGCTGTAGGTCATTTACAATAAATTTCGTTTTAATTTAAATAATTTCTAGTTCTCTCTAAAAAGGTATAAAAGCCAAACAATTGGAGAATACAGGACAGTCTCGCTTCGGTTCTCAAACGAGAAACATCAGCTAAAGGCCTTATCCCGGGGCCGCTTTGCCCCGGGATCCTGCAAGCCTCCATCTACACGTGAAGTCGTCGGTGAATTCTAATTCAAGTGCGGGGCCACACTACTCCGCGCGCTACGACTGCTTGATCCAGGCGCTGAGTGCAGCCTACTGCCCGCGCTACCTTCAGGCGCGCTTCGACTGCTGGCTCCAGGCGCTGCGTCACTACTGCCCGCGCTACCTCTGGGCGCGGCGACTACTTCTCCAAGAACTGAGCGCACCTACCTCAGGCGCTACGTGCACCGGCTCCGGACGCTGCGTGTGCCCAGTCCAGGCGCTGCGTGCCGTCGCCGCTGAGAAACCTCAAGCTCTCCGTGTCCCTACTTCTACAAAAGCAGCGAGGCTCTAGGGCTCCACTATCATACTAATTCTCCTATTCTCCTATCTCTTTTTTTAATATAATTGTAATCTCATTTCATCCATCACCTTCATATTTCATTTTTTTTATAAGATTGTAAATACCTTTTAAAAAATTATAATATATTATTTTCTTGGTCTATTTTGTTGTTTTGCTGTTCTTAGGTTAGGTTCTTTCTCTTTTAATTGTCGCTTCACGACAAGCTTAAGGCTGGATATACCTGGTTTATTGGTGCATGTAGTCCGGGAGCCGGCGCCAGACCCGCCGCCGCTGCCGCTATCTGCAGAGGCAGCCCTGCCACCGCCATGTCTCTCCAGTAACTCGCGTGCGGTACCCACGGCACTGAAGTACTGCGCCTCGAAAGATTCTCTTTCTTGAAACTCCTTCTCTTCCTCTGAAATTTCAGAAGAAGTTTCTATATCTAACTGAACGGTATCGAAATCGGTTCGTTTAATTGAATACTGGTAAGTTTTTGACATGAAACTGTAACCTTTAAATAATTTTGAAACTGAGTTTATTTAGTATTAAATGATCCACGTTCTTTCTTTAATACCTTAATATCCATGATTTGATATATGAGTTTTTGCTAAGCTTAATAAACAGAATAAATCTGTTGTAATATGTGGAGACTTTAATATCAATCTCCTAGAAGCTTCCTCAATCAATATTAAATTTAGATCATTATTTAAATCATATGGTCTTTTTAATTTATTTATAGAGCCAACGCGTATTGCTCAATCTAGTGCAACATGTATAGATAATATTTTTACAAATGTGAAGCCATTGCATAAATGTATAATTCAAAAATTAAGTTCTGATCACTGTGGACAAGTAGTTTCGTTACCATATGTTCACAAAAAGCAAGTAGATGAGAAAGTTGTGTTTGTTCCAGTAAATGCACGTCGCTTGGAGAAATTTAGAAGTAACATAGTGAAAAAACTTCCATCACTTTCATACCAAAATGATCCAAATTTTTTGTATGGAACATTATTTAAGCTTATTTGCAATGAATTTAATAATACTTTTACTTCTAAAACATTCTCCTTGAACAGTCGGAAGTCATTTAATGAATGGGCGACAGCAGGAGTCCATAAGAGCAGACGCAGGTTATATGATCTTTACCATGAAAGGTCATATAACCATAGCGTCGAATTTAGAGAATATGTAAAAAAATATTCAAAAATATTTAAAAGAGTGTGCTCCACAGCCAAGTCTTTGCATTTGAGCAACAAAATTAAGACGGCTTCTAATAAAATTAAAATGACATGGAGTATAATTAATAGCGAAACTGGTAAGATCAACTCTCGCAATTCAAACTACAAGTTAAGTGTTAATCACAAATTAACCGAATCAGATCAGGACGTTGCAGTGGTTTTTGAGAAATATTTTACTGATATTCCGATATTAACCACTAAGTCACTGAATTCTTCTCCTGCGGTCGCCGAATCATTACTTAAACAAAATGTAAATGCGTGTACAAAGAATTTTACATTTCATAAAGTATCATCAAAAGATATTGTAAAATATTTTAAAACTATTGATGTTAAGAAAACTGCGGATCTGTGGGGGATTTCTGTTAAAGTTATTGCGTCTATAATAGATACAATCGCGCCTCATTTAGCTGTTATTTTTAATACTAGTATCGAATCTGGTGTGTTTCCTGATTTAATGAAGTATAGTAAAGTAATACCTTTATTTAAATCTGGTAGTACATTAGACCCCGCCAATTTTAGACCTATTTCTGTACTACCAACACTTAGTAAGATTTTTGAAAAAATTATTCTTGATCAAATGTTAAATTTCTTTAATATAAATAATTTACTTCATAAAAATCAATTTGGTTTTACAAGGGGTCGCTCGACAACTGATGCCGGTGTTGAGCTGATTAAATATATATTTAATGCATGGGAGAATTCACAGGATGCTTTGGGTATATTTTGTGACCTATCCAAAGCCTTCGATTGTGTTCACCATGAAACATTAATCAGGAAACTTCAACACTACGGTGTAAGAAGTGATGCTCTAAAATTAATTATTTCATATTTAAGTAAGAGAACGCAAAAAGTTGTCATCAACAGTACGAGTTCTTCCGGGTCGATGGTACAGATGGGCGTGCCTCAAGGCTCAATTCTCGGCCCCTTTCTGTTTCTTGTATATATTAATGACTTACCTTACATAGTAGGAGATAACCATGATATAGTATTATTTGCAGATGACACTTCTTTAATTTTCAAATTAAGTCGACATTTGCTAAAATATGACGAAGTAAATAATGCTATATCTAAATTAGTGAATTGGTTCAATGTCAATAATTTGCATTTAAATGGCACTAAAACGAAATGTATGAAATTTATGACTCCAAATGTCAAACAATTAAATACTAATGTAATTTTAAATGGGGAGAAACTGAGTCTTGTAGATACCACCATTTTTCTTGGAATCACACTAGACGCGAAGCTTCAATAGAGCCCCCATATATCAAAGCTATCAAGCAGACTTAGTTCTGCAGCATATGCTGTAAAAAAGATTAGAAGTCTAACTAGTGTTGAAACAGCTAGACTAGTTTACTTTAGCTATTTCCATAGCATAATGTCGTATGGTATTTTGCTATGGGGACACGCAGCTGACACTGAAATTATATTTGTTTTGCAGAAGAGGGCCATAAGAGCAATTTATGATTTAAAGCCTAAAGAGTCGCTGCGACAAAAATTTAAGGAAATTAATATATTAACTTTGGCCTCTCAATACATTTATGAAAATGTAATGTACGTACACAAAAATAAAAGTAGTTTTACAAAAATAAGTGATATTCATTCTGTAAATACTAGGAACAGACACAAGCTAGTAGTACCAGTTACTCGACTCCATCGAGTCAGTAATTCATTCTTGGGGCGATGTATACGCTTTTACAACAAAATTCCAGAAAATATACAAAATTTGACCTGCTCAAAGTTCAAAAACTTTATTAAACTAAGTTTGTATAAAAAGGGTTATTATAATATTAAAGAATTTATAGATGATAATAACCCCTGGAAGTGAGGTGATCGCTCCCAAGTTATTTCTAATTTGTTGTGTTGTTAATTTGTGTAACATACATGATTGTAAGCTGTTATTTAAAAAAAAAGTCCCGCTGGGTTTCTTGCTGGTTCTTCCCAGGACAGAGGTTTTTTTCGAACCAGTGGTAATTATACAAAAGAGTGACTTTCAATAAGTATTATTTATAATCTATATTGAATAAAAAAGTTTCTGTTTCTGTTTCTGTTTCTATTGGTCTTCCTGCAAGTGACTAAATGAGGTAAAACAAAATATGATTAAGTAATTTTTAAGTTGTGAAAATTGATTTTATGTAACTTTAATAAAATGTTTACGTTTTTTATTTATCACGATGTTACGACGTGACCAAGCGAGCGAGCTTGGCGTGGATCGGCCGGCCGGTCGTCGTTGACCTTGAATCTAGCGCTGCGAGCGAGCGGAGATGCGCCCTTTCCAACGTTTGGTTGCAGTGTTGGAAATTAACAGTGGTATAGCCACGCGGCAGCTTTTGCTGTCGCACGGAAGGGCCGGCTCGAACCGGGGTGGTACCACGACCTCACATAATACCAGCGTGAAGTAGAGGTTTACCTCTGCTTTTCGCTTGGTGAGTGCAGGTGGCCGGAGGCCCTTTTTACTGGAAATAAGGCATTCCATCTTAGTCCTCACGGGTGACAACGCATCTGCATTTTGATTCGCAAACGAGGATAGATGTAGATGTCTAATAGAATTGATACTGACTCTAATAGCAGAAATTGTGGACACGTAATGCGCGTTCAAGATTCGGTAGCCAACTGAAGCGGTGGGGGGAGGCATCTTAGGCTTGACCATATTTAGGCCAAATATTAACCTTTTGAAAATTGAATTCACGACGCGCACTCGACGCGTGCATCCGATGTTACCAAGGTCACCGCCGGCCCCCGCTCGCTCGCATTCCATTCGAGTGCGTCGGCGGTCGAGATTAGTCTAGAACGATAATTGTCGCGCGACGGCCGGAAGATTAATAGTTTTGGGAAGTTAATATGAAATCCTTGGGTCGCATGCCTCCTATGGCGTTCTCTTAATTTGTACGGTTCGTGGCAACGAGTTTGATTTTAGAGTTTTGAGTGATTATCTGATATACGTATGGAAAAATAGATAGTCTGCTCGGACGCCGGGTCGGTTAATTGTTTTTGGAAGATAATATTGAATTGTAACGTCGAGTTAAGTGCATCTCATTTGCGTTGTCTATTTTCGTTCGTTTTACGTTTCAACGAGGCTGAATTATGAGTTTTGAGTGATTAATTCAACTTCGATCGCCATTAATTTGCGTCGACAAGTTGCTTGTTTTAATTTAATATCGTACGAAAGAACTTTTGCTTTGTCGTGTGGAACGCTAACTTTGTGACCCGAGAGAAAGTCGCGTTCGTTTTCGAGAACTAATTTTGTACTAAGTGAACATGGGACATTGAACTTTGACCGACAGTTCTTAAGTTGTGCAGTGTGTCATTTGTTTAATTTCGATTAACGTGGATTTAGTTAAATATGAAGTTAATTGAATGTACAATAAAGTTGATAAACTAAAATAGCGAAATAAACGCAGAAGGTTTTAATTGGTGAACGCCCACTGGAGGGATCGCACATTTTGGAGAAAAGCAGCGCCTGTGGATCTGCTGTCCGATTACATCGGGACGTCAAGTTACACATATACACACTTTCTAACACACTACTTACATACACCTCACTTATCACCTGACTTCGCCTTGTGGTCGACCTTACCTCTGGAATTCGGTAAGTTTGTGTTGCTTATCAGTCCTTCTATATAATAAGTATCCATAGGCCATTGGGCCCCGCCCTCTGTTGCCCGTCGAGGGGGCTACTATGGGCCCTAGCCCAGTCGACCTTTGCCGGGGCAACTAAGGGCGTGAACACTTAATATACTTAATCACTAGTTTTTTTCACACATACATATACATATATTTTTATTATGTATAATTTTTTTTCCTTACAATAACTTTAAGTATTTTTTTAATACTCAAGATCTAATATTGGTATCATTTTAACTGTATTCAACGTTATCTTTTTTATTTTTATACATTAATTTTACTCTTATATTCTTACAAGTATTGATATTAGTTTAAAATTTTACTATTATACTTTAAATTTTATTTTCCTTTCATTCTTACAGTATTGTCTATAATTTAAACTGAAGTTTACTTATTTCTAAAGTTAAAATAAAGTAATGTACTTAAATTAGATTACAGAGTGCACCACCCGTTATGACTTAATAGTTAGTTTGCTTTATCTTTTTCCTTGTTTTATTTGTTGATTTCTCTTTTTTTTCCTTTTATTCTTTTTACAAATTTTTTTCTCTTTAATATATTACTTTTCTTTTTTTTAGAGTGGTATAGGCCAATTTATTAATAATTCTTTTAATTAATATAATACTACCTTTAATGCATAGGCTTTTATCGACTTATATTATAACTTAAACTAGTTTGGCTCCATTAGCCTTACCCGCAGTGCGTACTACTGCTTCTGAAAACTTAAGGAAATGGGTCCGACAGTGATCGTTGTTGATTGCATGCCTTAAATTATAAATTGTAAGCACCATCCCCATCTTTTGTTCACATTCAATTCTTTGTATCGCGAATCTAGGACAATCTGTTGATAAATGTTCCATATATTCTTCTTCATCGTTACTGCAAATACAAAATGGAGACTGTGCTAGCTTATATCTATGTAAATAAGCCCTAAAACCCCCATGACCTGTTAGTAGTTGTACTTTTAAATTATCTATTTTTATATGCTTGAGTGTTCTATATGCTTCTTTTATATCCGGTAGGAATTTCTTTGTTACAGTTCCCGTAGTTGCTTCACTATATCGTAACTGCCACTCTACACAAGTAGAGTTGCTGGAAAGTCGCTTTGCAAAGGAGAAGGGGAATTTATCGTATGCTGGAGTTTGCTTGTTCGAAAGCGCAGCATTTTTCGCCAGTTCATCGGCTCTTTCATTATCGGGTATGCCGATGTGTGCTTTGATCCAGCAAAGGTTAACCTCGCCTCCTTTGTCTAATAGTGACTTTATTCGATCCCGTATTTCTACAGCTAATGGATGCAGAGACGATGTATCACTCAGGCATTCTAAGGCAGAGCGTGAATCACTTAATATGGTGCCTTTCCTTAGGTCTTTGTGTTTGTGCATCAGATCCAGTGCTCTTAAGATTACCGTGAGCTCAGCTTGGTAGACACTGCAGTACTTTTCCAGCCTAAATTTCGATTTCCGTACTTCCTGATTGTTCTTCCATACTGTTACAGCTCCTCCAACTTTACCTTGAATTTTGCTTTCGTCTGTGAATAATTTTGGGTTGTTGGGAATCAGTAATTTTTTCCTCTTCTTCTGAGGTATTTATTTTAAAGGTGATACGATGCCTATCGGCTGGATGTGGTAGGTAAAATGGGTTCACTGGTTTTTCACCAATTCTTCCTGGTAGTTGGGTTAGCGACTTCCCTCGCTTTATTTCATAGAGTATAAGATGTTCTATTGCTCTGAGATCCAGAGGAAATATGACCGCTAGTAAAACGTTGGAAGTAAAGGAGACTGTTCTATGTCCTTTGCAGATCGAGATAGCGAACATTCTTGTGATACGATCTAGTTTCTTCTTCACATACTTCTTCTTTACTTAACTTACTTCTAAAGAATCATTGGTTTCACTACTGGTACATAAATAGTCATTATTATTTCGGAGTTTAGTCCCCAGTGTGCTTTTGCTGTTCTAGCAACTTTTTTATATAAATTGATAGCTTTTCTTAGGGCTTGCTCAATGTGTTCTGTAAAGATTTCTTATATTTACGCGAACACTACACATTTAAATAAAACTAATTTTACAGATTTTATCGCGTATATTAACTTATTTTATATTCCCGACGTTTCGAGCACTTTACAGCACCCATGGTCACGGGGGGGACTGAGGTGTATGACGTCCCAATGTCATAGTTAACCACGGCTACCTCCAGATTAAAAATTATTAATTTTTGTTCCGATCCACGCAGTATGAACTTACAGTATCATGAAGTCTTGCAGTTGTATGCTTGGGTTGGGATTTAATTTTATTAATTATGGGATCCCAAGCAGATGGTAGCACCCAGCCATCTTCTCTATTGAAATTAGGATGTTTCTTGATTTCAATAGCCTCGCGAATCATCCTTGGAAGGAATCGGTGTTCTTTAGCGATGATTTGTGGTCTATCAAATCTAATGTAGTGACGGGGGCGATCCTGTACGTGTTCACAGACTGCAGACTTCCCGGAGCGTCTTTTCTTCACATCAGCTATGTGTTTTTATAGATCTTTTAGTTTGTCCTATATAAGAGAGACCACATTCACAATCAAGCTTGTACACTCCTGCATCTTGCAGAGGAATATTACACTTGACTGATGGTAAAAACTGACCAATCTTCTTCGGCGGCTTGAAATATGTTTTAATGGAAGCCCGCTTCAAGATGTAGCCAATCTTGTCAGTGACACCTCTGACATATGGCAGTACAGCAGGCACTCACTCGACTGTGGCCGGCTTCACTCGTTCACTGTGACGTAGGCGCGGGACCCGAAGCTTATTGTCGTGCAAAACTTGCTTGACGTGTTGGAGCTCGGCGGCCAGGTGTTTACTGTCACAGATCCCTCGTGCTCTCTGAAACACTTCACTTCTTGATCTGTAAGTTCGTACTGCGTGGATCGGAACAAAAATTAATAATTTTTAATCTGGAGGTAGCCGTGGTTAACTATGACATTGGGACGTCATACACCTCAGTCCCCCCCGTGACCATGGGTGCTGTAAAGTGCTCGAAACGTCGGGAATATAAAATAAGTTAATATACGCGATAAAATCCGTAAAATTAGTTTTATTTAAATGTGTTCTTTAAAGTTTAGATTTTTATAAATTGTGACTCCAAGTACCTTTACACTCTCTGATGGTTGGATATAAACATTCTCCATTTTTATTTGCGGCAGTTCAGGAGATAGCTTTTTAGTAACTATTACTGCTTGTGTTTTCTGTGGTGCAAATTTCAACTTATGAGTTTTCCCCCATGCCACTATGTAGTCCAAGGCTGGATTTAGTTCTTCTTCAAATTAAATTTGGCTGAGTGGCCTTTTGCGATAACAATTATATCGTCGGTAAACGCGTGAACGTGTACCTTCAGATGTGATCTACTTTCGAGGAAGTCATCCAGGAGAATGTTCCAAAGTATAGGCCCGAAAGTAGATCCCTGAATACACACCTTGGTGGTAGATTTTGTAACTACTGCACCTGCATATTTTAACGTAATATTCCTCGAAGATAGGTAGCTGGTAATCAGTCTCAGAATATCTTGACTCACTTGTTTTCTATGCAGTTCATTTATTATTTGAGGCCACCATGCATTGTCGAATGCCCCTTCTATATTGAGGGATACCACCACAACGATCTTTTTTTCCTTGATCCCCTGTTTTATATAGGAGATAGCGTCGTACAAGGCGTCTTCTGTACTACGTTGCGGCATGAATCCGTATTGTCGGCTACTAAGTTTACCTTCGTTTCCCAATTGCCAAAGAAGCCTGGTTACAAAAAGTTTCTCTAATATCTTTCCATATATAGAAAGTAAGCCAATAGGCTTTGGGAACTGTGTAGTCCTTTCTGTTCGGTTTTGGAATTATTTTTATTATGGCTTTTTTCCAGATCTTAGGGAAGTAACCTATTTCGAGACTCTTGTTGTAGATTATTGAATGCCATTGAAGGCATGGACTTATATGACTGATAGCAAATATCTGACGTGATGCCATCTTTGCCAAGCGCCTTTTTTGAATCCATTTTATCTAGAACTGCCTCTATTTCTATCTCTGTAAAACTACGATGAGAAATGGTCGTTTTTTTTCTAAATTCCGTAATTTTTTTATCCGTTTCATCTCGTATTCTGGTTTGTTCTTCAGTATCTATGTTTTTATCGTCATCTGGGTGAAAGGATTTTGCCAATAATATTGCTGAGTCATTAGCGTTAAGAATTTCATCGTCTGATTTCAGCAGTTTGTCTTCGTTGGTTGCGCTATATCTTTTTATTATTCTGTATATACTTTGACATACAGTTTTTTTTTTCTTGTTTATTGCATAGTTCTTTCCAGCTCTTAGTTATTGCTGACATTATATTATTAACATATTTTTCTTTTTCTTCTACAAAATCCTGGATAACGTACGGTTTTCGTCTCTCATTTGCAAATTTTTTTCTTCTTCTGAGTCACATAACTTTGCGTCGTTCTGCTTCTAGCTGCGAGTTCCACCAAGGTGTACTGGTTTTATATACATTCTTAGAGATAGTTGGTATAGATTTCTGGCAGGCTAATTTTATTTTTTTGACATATGAGTCCACAACATCATCCAATTCCTCTGGTGTTTCTATGTTTTTTATTTTATCCTCTATTACGTTCTCCTTTTCTAATTTTTCTGGTAGGGAGCGGCGCCCTCCCGCGGGCGCCACTCCCTACCATCTTATAGTGGCCTAGTGGCCAGGGAGGCGCCCTTCTATTCCTATTGCCGAGCATCCGATCACCGGGTGACGTCGTGCCCGAAGTTATTAGGTAAGCCGGTTCCGGCGAGGCAAACTATCGCCATTGAGCGTCGCTGGTGCTACTCGTGTTTGGAAGGGTACCTCCAACGAAACTGCCCGCACCAGCGGCCCTGTCCGCACTGCCAGGGCAACCACCATGCCGTTTTGTGCTTGCCAGCCACCGAGCCCCTGGGTTTGAAAGGGGTCCCTCCCCCGACCAGTCGGGGGGTCGTTCCCCCAGGGGCGGGGATGTCATCGTCCCCCTCAGCGTGTGGAGAGGAACTTCACGGCCACTGAGCAGTCAGCTAGACCCTTCTCACCCCCGTTAGCTGAGTGGCTGCAACTGGGAAACCACCATCCCCCCTTTGATGGAGGCAGCCCTAGCTAGCTGCCGCCCTAGCTCCCACCACGGCCGCCCCCACTGAGCCTTTGAGCCGTCAACAGTCCACTTGTCAAATTGTTCTATTGCCGACGGTCTTAGTGAAGGCGTGCAACCCGAGTGGCGACTGTTAACGGTTCGCGCTCTATTGGATTCGGGTTCACAACGCTGTGTGGCCTCCACGTGGTTGGTGGGAAGACTAGGGCTCTCCTGGAGCGTTGAATCACGCTGTCAAAGAGTATTAGCTTTGGTTTTTCCGTGAAATGTTTCTTAGATGTAGTGGTTGTGAGTAAAAATGCGAATTTAATGTGCTCTTTGAATACGTGTACATATGTTTTGTAAATATATTTGATCATTAGGTTTGCTTTGTTGAAAAGAAAATTGAAATTGAGTAACACTGATTCTGCCGAAGGAAATAAAAATCAATCCTCTCTTTGTTTTCATATTTTTGTTGGCATTGTCGAAGATATTTATTTTGAGAAAAAAAAAATTTTTGCTTTATCTTATGTTTGTCGTTTTGATTAGCTTGTCTGTTTGACCTATGCGCATCAAGAAATAAATTTGTTACAATTTATTTTCAAGTTTTACATAATAGTTTGAGTTGATGCTTTTGAAACTTGGTTGAATTATAAGCATAGAACTACATGTCTAAAAGGCTAGCTAGTTGTGATATTATTAGATTGAAATCAGTTAATGGTTATATGGTAGATGGCTTGATTATGGCTACTTGCCTGAAAAATTATACTAAGGCCTATCTGTGCTTTTTCGTGTGCCTCTCCACAGAGGCCGTTCATTTGGAACTTGAGGATGCCCTCAGCACTGAACTGGCCACGCTGGGCCGCTTCGTATCGCGTCGCGGTTTGCGGACCTGATCCGGTCGGATTGCGGAACGAATCATAGGGGCACAGATAGGTGTTTGAAAAAGGTCGTCGGCCTTCTGTCCAGTAACAGGACTTTTTTAGCTGCTGCGATGTCCAGGATGGGCATCCAGTGGAGGTTCGACCCTCCGGCTTGCCCACATTGGGGCGATATTTTGAGGCAGTGGTTAAGGTTGCAAGATCTGATGGGGTGCCTAGGGTGGCCGAGGTTTTGGTTGGAGATTCGGTCTTGCAACGTGCCGTCATGACCCTGTCCCGCTTGCCGGTTTGCTCGCGGACATAAGTCCTTATGTCCGGGACAGGGGTTTGTTCGCGCCAAACGCTAATTTCAAGATTTGACCCTAGGGGGCGCTACGCGCGGTGATTTCGTACCGGTTTGACGTTCGTGTGAGATCGGGTTGGTTGCTAGCGAGGCGGGTCGGAAGTGATTTTAATACAGTGCAGTGACCAGAATGGTGTGGGCGCGTCCCGTATGACCTCTATATAATGTCGGTTTTTGTTAGCAAGTTTTTATGCATCGACGAGGAGTTTGTTGAGTCTAGAAAAGTAGTAACAGTGGTAGAGCCAGGCGGCAGCTTTTGCTGTCGCATGGATGGGCCGGCTCGAACCGGGGTGGTACCACGACCTCACAGAATACCAGCGTGAAGTAGAGGTTTACCTCAGCGTTACCTTAGAGTAACCGATTGCTATTAATTTGCACCGACGAGTTGTAGCTTGTGTTAATTTACGTCAATTTGTATAGTGATAACATTTTGAAGTGCATTTGCAATATTTAATTTGCTTGTGTGGCCTGTTAATATCGTACAAAAGAATTTAGTTAGTTGTTTGGAACGCTGAACTTTGAGAATCGAGAATAGACCGCGTTTGTACCCTGTTTGTATTTTTGAGCTAAATGAACCCGGAACATTGAATATTGAACTTTGAACGACTGTTCATTAATTGTCGTGTGTCACGTGTTTGATTACGATGAACGTTGAATTAGTTGACTTTGAAACTTCAAAGTCAACCAATTAAATTATATGTACAATAAAGTTGATAGACTGAAATAGTGAAGTGACGTCAGACTTGAGTTCAGATAAAGTGAACTACCACTGGAGGATCGCGCATTTGGAGAAACGCAGCGCCTACGGATCTGCGGTCCGACTTCAACGGTTAAGTCAGGTTTCACATTGTACACACTACTACACACTACTTACATGCACCATACTTAACGCCTGACCGCGCCTTGGGGTCGGTTCTCGATTCGGGACCAGGTAAAATCTTATTAATTACCTATATTTACATCTATTGTGTAGGATAATTGTCCATAGGCATTTCGAGCCCCACTCTTAGTTGTCCGTCGAACCTGCAGCTGTATGGGCCCCTGTATAGACGACCTTTGTCGGGGCAACTAGGGGCGTGTACATCCCGATTTTTTGAACGCCGAGCTCACTTAAAATGATGCTAACGCTTCGACGGATAGCACGAACTCGCATGAAGGGGTTAGGCTAAGTTAGGTTAGGTTCCCCCCCGAACGGGTTCCCGCTTTGTCGTGGTGGGGGAGCTTAGTAGCCGTGGCTTGATCACCCGTGGTGAAGAACCCCTTGGCTGGCCCGTGGTGTAGGGCCGGCCCGAGGTGGCTACTCCGAGTGGGCTTGACGAGCCCACTTCGGATGTGTGTTGGTGGGCTGCCGTGAGAGGGGTATCCGCTCCCTCTACCACTGCAGGCGAGGTAGAGTCGCGGAGGAAGAGGAGTGTTGGTATGGCGATGCGTCACTCGCCCTATCCTCCGCGATTCAAACGGGGCCGCACCGTTGATGTGGTGGTGGTGGGGCCGCGGGGGGAGAGGAGTGTCAGTATTGCGAGGCGCCGCTCTCCCTACGCTCCGTGGCCGAAACTTGGTTGGCGGCGGAGCAAGAAACCAGATCCGCAGCTGGGGTCGGAAAAGCGAGCGCTATTAAGCGCTCGATTTTCCTGGTTCCATGGCCTCCGCATATCGGACTTGGGGGGGGGGGTCCGATACGCAGGTGAAGTTGAAGGCCGTGGAGGGGGGTAGTTGAACACCTCACTCCCCCTGCAGGAGTCGAGGCCTGGACAGAACGAGCCAACACAAGTGTGGGGCTGCGGAAGAATTTGGATTCCCGCGGCCCCGCGCGCTCGTGCGAGGAGGCACCTGGGTGGTTTTGGCCGGTAAGAAACCGGCACGCCCCGCCGCCTTTCCCCAGGCGGAGGTAGTCCATGAGGATTTCCCCCATAATTAAAAAGTTAGGTTAGGTTAGGTTCCCCCCCCCCCCCCCCCGAACGGGTTCCCGCCTTGTCGTGGCGGGGGAGCTTCGTAACCGTGGATTGGTCACCCGCGGTGAACAAAAAGGAACCCCTTGGCCGGCCCGTGGTGTAGGGCCAGGTGGGCTTGACGAGCCCACTTCGGATGTGTGTCGGTGGGCTGCGGTGAGAGGGGTGTCCGCTCCCTCTATCGCTGCAGCCGAGGTAGAGTCGAGGATGAAGAGGAGTGTTGGTATGGCGATGCGCCACTCGCCCTATCCTCCGCCACTCAAACGGGGCCGCACCGTTGATGCGGTGATGGTGGGGCCGCAGGGGGAGAGGAGTGTCAGTATTGCGACGCGCCGCTCTCCCTACCCTCCGCGGCCGAAACTTGGTTAGCAGCGGAGCCAGAGACCAGATCCGCCGCTGGGATTGGGAAAGCGGGCGCTATTAAGCGCTCGATTTTCCTGGTCCCATGGCCTCCGCGTATCGGACTGAGGGGGGGGCGGGATCCGATACGCAGGTGAAGTTGAAAGCCGTGGAGGGGGGTAGTTGAACACCTCACTACCCCGTGCAGGAGTCGAGGCCTGGACAGACCGGGCCAGCACAAGTTCAGGGCTACAGAAGAATTTGGATTCCCGCGGCCCGCGCGCTCGTGCGAGGAGGCACCGGGGTGGTTTTAGCTGGTAAGAGTCTGCCACGCCCCTTCGCCTTTCGCCAGGTGGAGGTAGTCCATGAGGATTTACCCCGTAAAAAAAATTTTAGTTAGGTTAGGTTCCCCCGAACCCCCTCCCCCCCGAACGGGTTCCCGCCTTGTCGTGGCGGGGGGGCTTAGTAGCCGTGGCTTGGTCAACCGCGGTGAACAAAGAGGAACTCCTTGGCTGGTCCGAGGTGTAGGGCCGGCCCGAGGTGGCCACTCCGAGTGGGCTTGACGAGCCCACTTCGGATGTGTGTTGGTGGGCTGCGGTAAGAGGGGTGTCCGCTCTCTCTACCGCTGCAGATGAGGTGGAGTCGCGGAGGAAGAGGAGTGCTGGTATGGCGATGCGCCACTCGCCATATCCTCCACGACTCAGACGGGGCCGCACCGTTGATGCGGTGGTGGTGGGGCCGCGGGGGGAGAGGAGTGTCGGTATTGCGAGGCGCCGCTCTCCCTGCCTTCCGCGGCCGAAACTTGGTAGGCGGCGGAACCCGAGACCAGATCCGCTGCTGGGGTCAGGAAAGCGGGCGCTACTAAGCGCTCGATTTTCCTGGTCCCATGGCCTTCGCGTATCGGACTCGGGGGGTCCGATCAGGTTGAATTGGAGGCCGTGGAGGGGGGTAGCTGAACACCTCGCCACCCCGTGCAGGAGACGCCAGCACTAGTGTGGGGCTGCGGAAGAATTTGGATTCCCGCGGCCCCGCGAGCACGTGCTAGGAGACACCGGGGTGGTTTTAGCCGGTAAAAGTCCGGCACGCCGCTCCGCCTTCCCCCAGGCAGAGGTAGTCCTTGAGGATTTTCCCTCGTAAAAAAAAGTTAGGTTAGGTTAGGTTAGGTGTGTGTGTAAGTGTGTTTGCTTGTGCGTGTGCGTGAGCATATGCGTGCGCATGCGAGTGTGTGCGCGCTCGTGGGCCTGTGTGTGTGTGTGTGTATGTGTGTGTGTGTGTGTGTGTGTGTGTGTGCGTGTGTGTATGAAAATAAAATTTTGTCGTACGATATCTTTAGAACGAACCAACAGATCCAGTTGACCGACACGTCGTTCGAAAGGGTTCATTGAGACTTTGAGCTGATTAGATTTGCAAGTTAATCAGTTAAGTGGTTTCAAAGTTTTTCAAAAAATTTAATCCAAACAAAAACTAAAATTAAATAGATTTCCGTTGCGCTCGAAAATAAGCGGGAAGTTCCAGGAATGGCCTACAGGATCAACCGTTTTTAGATTTTTCAAATAGGTGTAGTGATTCCAGAGTTTACCCTACACATATATGCAAATTGTTGTAGCAAAAATGTTCCCTTTATAATATTATCTTTATTTGTAAAAAATACGTGTCACATTGTTTGTCCGCGATGAACTCCTAAACTACTGAACTGACTTCAATGAAATTTTGCACACTGTGTGCATTTTGGTCCAACTTGAGAGATAGGATAGTTTTAATCCCGATAAATGTCCCTCAAATTTTTTTATTGAGAATTATAGGAATTTTATAGGAAGGGTCGTTGGAAAGGGCAGAACAACGTCTGCCTGGCGAGCTAGTATTTAGTGTGTCATACGGTTTAAGTTTATAGACAAACCTTCCAGTCATATTTAGATAAAATACTATAATTACAAACATGTATAATGAAACAAAAATGTTACGGCCTACGGCTGCCTTTGCAAAAGTAGGCTATCCTAGGGCCCTAGCAGGAATTCTACGGGCAGACGCAGGTCGGGCCTCTAAAGGCCACTGGAAAATATCCTATCACAATAAAGGGAGCGGAGACTGTTCACCAGGATCTGCCCGGCTGATGAAAGTGTAGTGAGTGTAGGTGTTATTTGTGTGAGACTGTGTGTAAGTGGCCTGGGCTAGATGATACGATGCTGTCCTGGAGAAGGTATTCTCCTGCAGCCCCGGAACGATTCCCTTCTTGAGGCACTAGTTCAGTCTATTCACGTATTGGTACAGTCAAAAGAATAACTTCAAACGAAATCACTATATAATTTGCACAATTACTTTAAACGAAGTTAATAAGTCCGTAAAGAACAACACGTGTTCCAACGACGACGACGCAACGAGGTACTAGTTTTACTACGTTCGAGACAAAATTAAGTGATAAAACAAAAAATTCCATTCCGGTCGACCGGTACGAAAGGAATGTCGGCGAGGGGGGGATGTGACCTCGCTACTGTGCGAAGCTATTAACGAGTGATTACAACACAATTCTCAAAATATTTAATATTGGCCTAAACAAAAAAATCCTCCATACATTGAACGCAAATTTAATATACAGAAACAGAAACTTTTTTATTCAATATAGATTATAAATAATACTTATTGAAAGTCACTCTTTTGTATAATTACCACTGGTTCGAAAAAAACCTCTGTCCTGGGAAGAACCAGCAAGAAACCCAGCGGGACTTTTTTTTTTTAAATAACAGCTTACAATCATGTATGTTACACAAATTAACAACACAACAAATTAGAAATAGCTTGGGAGCGATCACCTCACTTCCAGGGGTTATTATCATCTATAAATTCTTTAATATTATAATAACCCTTTTTATACAAACTTAGTTTAATAAAGTTTTTGAACTTTGAGCAGGTCAAATTTTGTATATTTTCTGGAATTTTGTTGTAAAAGCGTATACATCGCCCCAAGAATGAATTACTGACTCGATGGAGTCGAGTAACTGGTACTACTAGCTTGTGTCTGTTCCTAGTATTTACAGAATGAATATCACTTATTTTTGTAAAACAACTTTTATTTTTGTGTAAGTACATTACATTTTCATAAATGTATTGAGAGGCCAAAGTTAATACATTAATTTCCTTAAATTTTTTGTCGCAGCGACTCTTTAGGCTTTAAATCATAAATTGCTCTTATGGCCCTCTTCTGCAAAACAAATATAATTTCAGTGTCAGCTGCGTGTCTCCATAGCAAAATACTATACGACATTATGCTATGGAAATAGCTAAAGTAAACTAGTCTAGCTGTTTCAACACTAGTTAGACTTCTAATCTTTTTTACAGCATATGCTGCAGAACTAAGTCTGCTTGCTAGCTTTGATATATGGGGGCTCCATTGAAGCTTCGCGTCTAGTGTGATTCCAAGAAAAATGGTGGTATCTACAAGACTCAGTTTCTCCCCATTTAATATTACATTAGTATTTAATTGTTCGACATTTGGAGTCATAAATTTTATACATTTCGTTTTAGTGCCATTTAAATGCAAATTATTGACATTGAACCAATTTACTAATTTAGATATAGCATTATTTACTTCGTCATATTTTAGCAAATGTCGACTTAATTTGAAAATTAAAGAAGTGTCATCTGCAAATAATACTATATCATGGTTATCTCCTACTATATAAGGTAAGTCATTAATATATACAAGAAACAGAAAGGGGCCGAGAATTGAGCCTTGAGGCACGCCCATCTGTACCATCGACCCGGAAGAACTCATACTGTTGATGACAACTTTTTGCGTTCTCTTACTTAAATAAATATAAATAAATAAATAAATAAAAATAAAAGTTGTTTATTTCTTTAACTTAGGTCTACAAGCATTATTTTGTGGCCACAGTCGGTCAGGAAGCATGTATGCTTGTGTTGGGTGACTCTGCTCTTCCATTGGACCTAGTATAAAGTAAAAGTAAAAGTAAAATATACTTAATTGTACACCAAGGAACATATTACCGTATTTAAATATTTAAAAGGACATTGGTACAACAGGCTGCCTTATCGCTGAAACAGCGATCTCTTCCAGGCAACCTTAGGGAAGAGAATACTATTTTTAAAAGATAGCGGAAGAGGTGTACAGGGTATAATATAGAAAGATAAATAGAAGAACATAAGTGATTAAAGGAAAAAAAAGTGAATGACGACAGGTAGTAACTGAAGAGAAAAGGTTATTTTTAAATATAGGAAGAGATTTAGATTCTTTAATATGTAAGGGGAGAGAATTCCATAACCGTATAGTGGTAACCGTAAAAGAATTAGAATAGAAGGAAGAGGAATGTCTAAGAGTATTTAGAAGGAGATTATTTTGAGATCGTAGAGGTAAAGAGTGTAAACTACTTAAATATATAGATCGGTATTTGAAATAAGAAGGAGTGGTCGGATTGAACAGAATGCAGTAAAGAAGATGAAGAATGTGGGTATTCCTGCGAAGGCGAATCGGTAACCACTTGAGGTTATGGCGGAATTCGCATATGTGGTCATACTTTCGTAACCCAAATATAAACCTTATGCAATAATTTTGAAGCCGCTCAAGTTTATTAAGTTGCTCGACTGTTAGGTCAAAATAACAAGTGTCCGCGTAGTCAAGGATCGGTAAAAGAAGAGACTGAGCCAGCGCAACTTTACTAGGGATGGGGAGAACATTGCGTAATCTTCGAAGTGAACCAACTGCGGAAAACATTCTTCTACTTATTTCACTCACTTGCGGTCCCCAAGACAAAGTCTGATCGAACATAATACCTAAATTCTTAACTTTGTCACTGTATGGGATAAGTGTCCCTTCGAATATGACTGGCGAGAGCAGCGACAAAGTTAACCGAGAGATTAATTTCGAACTCCCAATAATAATGGCTTCAGTCTTCAATGGATTACCTTTAAGCCCAAATGAATTACACAAATGAAAAATACGAATAAGATCTTCATTAATGAATCTAATTGTATTAGGGAGATCCGCAATCTTACATTGAGAGTAAATTTGTAAATCGTCTGCATATAGTTGGTAAAGAGAAGTTATGTGGGAACAGATTGAATTGATGAAAATAGAGAAATATAATATATTGGTAAATCCAATTGAGCATGCCTTCGCATTAAAAATAACGTATAGCATGATTAAACGGATTTTTTTTAAAGTAGTAAACACATTTCGACAGCACTATCGGCTTCAACACCATCGAAACCCATGAAAATGACACCTATGATGAAAAAATTTATACCTATTGCAGCCGCCATCTTGGCTTTACATTTCTACAGCACTATCGGCTTCAACACCCTTGAAAACCATGAAAATGACACCCATGATGAAATAATTGGTACCTACTTCAGCCGCCATCTTGGATTTACATTTCGACAGCACTATCGGCTTCAACACCCTCGAAAACCATGAAAATGACACCCATGATGAAAAACTTTATACCTATTGCAGCCGCCACCTTGGATTTACATTTCGACAGCACTATCGGCTTCAGCACCCTCGAAAACCATGAAAATGACACCCATGATGAAAACTTTATACCTATTGCAGCCGCCACCTTGGATTTACATTTCGACAGCACTATCGGCTTCAGCACCCTCGAAAACCATGAAAATGACACCCATGATGCAAAAATTGATATCTAATGCAGCCGCCATGTTGGATTTACATTTCGACAGCACTATCGGCTGCAACACCCTTGAAAACCATGAAAATGATATCCAAGATCAAAAAATTGGTACCTACTTCAGCCGCCATCTTGGATTTACATTTCGACAGCACTATCGGCTTCAGCACCCTCGAAAACCATGAAAATGACACCCATGATGAAAAAATTGATATCTATTGCAGCCGCCATGTTGGATTTACATTTTGACAGCACTATCGGCTGCAACACCCTCGAAAACCATGAAAATGATATCCATGATGAAAAAATTTGGTACCTACTTCAGCCGCCACCTTGGATTTACATTTCGACAGCACTATCGGCTTCAGCACCCTCGAAAACCATGAAAATGACACCTATGATGAAAAAATTGATATCTATTGCAGCCGCCATGTTCTAATTTACATTTCGACAGCACTATCGGCTGCAACACCCTCGAAAACCATGAAAATGATATCCATGATGAAAAAATTGGTACCTACTTCAGCCGCCACCTTGGATTTACATTTCGACAGCACTATCGGCTTCAGCACCCTCGAAAACCATGAAAATGACACCCATGATGAAAAACTTTATACCTATTGCAGCCGCCACCTTGGATTTACATTTCGACAGCACTATCGGCTTCAGCACCCTCGAAAAACATGAGAATGATACCCATGATGAAAAAATAGATATCTATTGCAGCCGCCATGTTGGATTTACATTTCGACAGCACTATCGGCTTCAACACCCTCGAAAACCATGAAAATGATATCCATGAAGAAAAAATTTGGTAGCTACTTCAGCCGCCATCTTGGATTTACATTTCGACAGCACTATCGGCTTCAACACCCTCGAAAACCATGAAAATGACACCCATGATGAAAAACTTTATACCTATTGCAGCCGCCATGTTGGATTTACATTTCGACAGCACTATCGGCTGAAACACCCTCGAAAACCATGAAAATGATATCCATGATGAAAAAATTTGTGTACCTACTTCAGCCGCCATCTTGGATTTTCATTTCGATAGCACTATCGGCTTCAACACCCTCGAAGCCCATGAAAATGACACCAATGATGAAAAAATTGATATATATTGCAGCCGCCATCTTGGATTTACATTTCAACAGCACTATCGGCTTCAACACCCTTGCAAACCATGAAAATGACACCCATGATGAAAAAATTGGTACCTACTTCAGCCGCCATCTTGGATTTATATTTCGACAGCACTATTGGCTTCAACACCCTCTAAAACCATTAAAATGACACCCATGATGAAAACCTTTATACCTATTGCAACCGCCACCTTGGATTTACATTTCGACAGCACTATCGGCTGCAACACCCTCGAAAACCATGAAAATGATATCCATGATGAAAAAATTTGGTACCTACTTCAGCCGCCATCTTGGATTTACATTTCGACAGCACTATCGGCTTCAACACCCTCGAAAACCATGAAAATGACACCCATGATGAAAAACTTTATACCTATTGCAGCCGCCATCTTGGATTTACATTTCGACAGCACTATCGGCTTCAGCACTCTCGAAAACTATGAAAATGACACCCATGATGAAAAAATTGATATCTATTGCAGCCGCCATGTTGGATTTACATTTCAACAGCATTATCGGCTTCAACACCCTTGCAAACCATGAAAATGACACCCATGATGAAAAAATTGGTACCTACTTCAGCCGCCATCTTGGATTTATATTTCGACAGCACTATCGGCTTCAACACCCTCGAAACCCATGAAAATGACACCCATGATGAAAAAATTGATACCCCTTGCAGCCGCCATCTTGGATTTACATTTCGACAGCACTATCGTCTTCGACACCCTCAAAAACCATGAAAATGACACCCATGATTAAAAAATTGGTACCTACTTCAGCCGCCATCTTGGATTTACATTTCGACAGCACTGTCGGCTTCAACATTCTCGAAAACCATGAAAAAGACACCAATGATGAAAAAAAAATTATACCTATTGCAGCCGCCACCTTGAATTTACATTTCGACAACACTATTGGCTTCAGCACCCTCGAAAACGATGAAAATGACACCCATATTGAAAAAATTTATACATATTGCGGCCGCCATCTTGGATTTACATTTCGACAACCCTATCGGTTTCAACACCCTCGAAAACCATGAAAATTTCACCCATGACAAAAAATTGATACTACTTACTTTTAGTACGTACTACTATTATTTATTCTGTGCTTTTAAAATATTGTAATAAAAGAATCTGTTATTATTATTATAATCAAGTATTTAAGAAAGGGTATTGTCCATTTTTGGCTTAACGTGGACAAGTTGTTCTGTAATAAGTATTTTTACGAAAAAACGTAATTAAATCTAAAATGAATATATTTTTAATTGTCGTCGTAGGAAAGTAAATGTAAAAATAAGTCTTTTAATAAGTATTTAAGCCGATTGAGTTAATAAAACGTCGCCATTTTTTGGTTGGAGGCAGATTCTGAGTTGCTACATTAATATTAATTGTGATTACCGTCTTCATAATCGATTATTTAAATAATCGAATTCTAAACCTGAAGTAAAAAAAATGTATTTTCTTCAAAATGTGGAATCAAGTGATTTTGAGGAGGTTTTATTATATTTATTTTCCTTTAATTACATAAAATACAAACAAAACACTCATCGTTTTTGGCCTGCAAATCATTTTACATCCGATTATAATATTAGTTCGGTTGTTGTCAAATCGATTTTTTTTTATTACCTGGCAGCCCCGATTGTCAATAGTGACATTTATGCAGTGAAAAAAAAAACATTAACTTTGCATCCGTGTATTGTGAATGTTCTTTCGGTTACTTTTGCGTAGTATTTTGTTTTTGTTGTAATGGACTCCGATATCGCTCCAATTGAAGACTCGGCTTTACCCTTGGACTCCGAATCTGCTCACGACGATGACCCTGGCGCTATTTTGTTAAACGTTGAACCGGCTTTAAATGACAACCTTGGTATAAACACTGATGCTCCTGCGTACAATCTTATTGCCCCTAGTAGAAATGAGGAATCAATGCGATGAGTAAATTTTTTTTTTTTTTTTATAGGATAAGGGTGACAAACGAGCACACAGTCCACCTGATGGTAAGTGCTTGCTGCGGCCCATAGACATCTACATCTATCCTCTATTAGAAATCAAAATGTAGATGCGTTGTCACCCGTGAGGACTAAGATGGAATGCCTCATTTCCAGTAAAAAGGGCCTCCGGCCACCTGCACTCACCAAGCGAAACGCAGAGGTAAACCTCTACTTCACGCTGGTTTTCTGTGAGGTCGTGGTACCACCCCGGTTCGAGCCGGCCCATCCGTGCGACAGCAAATGCTGCTGCCTGGCTCTACCACTGTTATTGCGGCATTGATATTATGCATCGCAGGAAACGCTCTCTGGAACCCGTTGAAATACTATCAGTAATTCGACAATGGACTGCTCCACAAGTGGTAAGCTAATGTTCTATTTAATACTATTAAAATAATCTTTTCTATTATCCATACAAACTGAATAAAAATAAATACTCATGTTTTATTTGCAGGTTACAGCCCAGAGCTTGGTTTGTCATTCTTGTTGGATGTTGGCTTTCAACAACTCAGTGGTTCAAGAAAGTGAACAAAGCACAAGAAGTGGTCATCAACGACAATTATGTGTAAATTGTGGATGTTCAATACTTCATAGTAGATATCATGTTCTGCATACAAATTCCGAAAGAGAAACACACATAAGAAATGTAATTAGCGAGTGGATATCACCACGGCAGGTACAGTCAGATATTTTTATGTATTTTATGCTTGAGTTTAGAATATATGAGATGGGAAATACAATAAAGAAATGTACTCTTTAGAAACATTGATCTGTTTATTGAAAAGTTGTTTCATCCTTTCGTTATAAGAGTGTAATATGCTCTTTGTGTGTCACATATCTTCAACTAATAAATAATATATTATTAATGAATATATAATATTATGTTTTATTTGTTGAAATGTAATACATTATGCATGTGCAATAAAAAAAGATGTCAGTTTGTGTTCCAACACCACTAATTACGAATTAAATTGTTTTAGGTTCATGGATCCAATCGCATCTGCCATCCATGTTGGCAACCAGCTGATAGAGCATCAGTTTCTGCTTTAATATCTGCAAATGTACCAGTGTCGACAGAAACAATAACCTTACCGGATTACACTCGAGCACTTGATACACAAGCACATTGTTTTTGTCCAGATTGTGACTCACCACAGCGACTCGGTATCCCAACACGGCTAAGGGTAAAGTTGTTTATTGATTTTAATTTTTATGTGCCAAAAAACAGCAGAATATGTGGGTTTCATTTAAGGGACAATAATTGGGCTGAAGTTTTATCAAACATTTCTCATCCTAACCAATTAATTTATGATTCGGAATAAATATCATTAAAACATAAAATATTTGTTTTATTTTTCCATTTTAACAACCTCAGGATGTGTTACTACTGCCTTAAAAGAAAGAGAATATCATACTAATAGAGGCAAAAATATATTGGTAAATCCAATTGAGCATGCCTTCGCATTAAAAATAACGTATAGCATGATTAAACGGATTTTTTTTAAAGTAGTTTAAATACATTTCGACAGCATTATCGGCTTCAACACCCTCGAAACCCATGAAAATGACACCCATGATGAAAAAATTTATACCAATTGCAGCCGCCATCTTAGATTTACATTTCTACAGCACTATCGGGTTCAACACCCTTGAAAACCATGAAAATGACACCCATGATGAAAAAATTTATACCTATTGCAGCCGCCATCTTGGCTTTACATTTCTACAGCACTATCGGCTTCAACACCCTTGAAAACCATGAAAATGACACCCATGATGAAAAAATTGGTACCTACTTCAGCCGCCATCTTGGATTTACATTTCGACAGCACTATCGGCTTCAACACCCTCGAAAACCATGAAAATGACACCCATGATGAAAAACTTTATACCTATTGCAGCCGCCACCTTGGATTTACATTTAGACAGCACTATCGGCTTCAGCACCCTCGAAAACCATGAAAATGACACCCATGATGAAAAAATTGGTACCTACTTCAGCCGCCATCTTGGATTTACATTTCGACAGCACTATCGGCTTCAACACCCTCGAAAACCATGAAAATGACACCCATAATGAAATACTTTATACCTATTGCAGCCGCCACCTTGGATTTACATTTCGACAGCACTATCGGCTTCAGCACCCTCGAAAACCATGAAAATGACACCCATGATGAAAAAATTGACATCTATTGCAGCCGCCATGTTGGATTTACATTTCGACAGCACTATCGGCTGCAACACCCTCGAAAACCATGAAAATGACACCCATGATGAAAAAATTGGTACCTACTTCAGCCGCCATCTTGGATTTACATTTCGACAGCACTATCGGCTTCAACACCCTCGAAAACCATGAAAATGACACCCATAATGAAATACTTTATACCTATTGCAGCCGCCACCTTGGATTTACATTTCGACAGCACTATCGGCTTCAGCACCCTCGAAAACCATGAAAATGACACCCATGATGAAAAAATTGACATCTATTGCAGCCGCCATGTTGGATTTACATTTCGACAGCACTATCGGCTGCAACACCCTCGAAAACCATGAAAATGATATCCATGATGAAAAAATTGATATCTATTGCAGCCGCCATGTTGGATTTACATTTCGACAGCACTATCGGCTTCAGCACCCTGGAAAACCATGAAAATGACACCCATGATGAAAAAATTGATATCTATTGCAGCCGCCATCTTGGATTTACATTTCGACAGCACTATCGGCTTCAATACCCTCGAAGCCCATGAAAATGACACCCATGATGAAAAAAATGATATATATTGCAGCCGCCATCTTGGATTTACATTTCAACAGCACTATCGGCTTCAACACCCTTGCAAACCATGAAAATAACACCCATGATGAAAAAATTGGTACCTACTTCAGCCGCCATCTTGGATTTATATTTCAACAGTACTATCGGCTTCAACACCCTTGCAAACCATGAAAATTACACCCAAGATGAAAAAATTGATATCTATTGCAGCCGCCATCTTGGATTTACATTTCGACAGCACTATCGTCTTCGACACCCTCGAAAACCATGAAAATGACACCCATGATGAAAAAATTGGTACCTACTTCAGCCGCCATCTTGGATTTACATTTCGACAGCACCGTCGGCTTCAACATTCTCGAAAACCATGAAAAAGACACCCATGATGAAAAAATTATACCTATTGCAGCCGCCACCTTGGATTTACATTTCGACAACACTATTGGCTTCAGCATCCTCGAAAACCATGAAAATGACACCCATATTGAAAAAATTGATACATATTGCGGCCGCCATCTTGGATTTACATTTCGACAACCCTATCGGCTTCAACACCCTCGAAAACCATGAAAATTTCACCCATGACAAAAAAATTGATACTACTTACTTTTAGTACGTACTACTATTATTTATTCTGTGCTTTTAAAATATTGTAATAAAAAAATCTTTTATTATTATTATAATCAAGTATTTAAGAAATTTGGTTATTCGAATATTGTGTATTTGTACCGCGATTCTTTTGAGCCGCTGCAAACAACCGAAATAATGTTCACTCACGACGGCGACTGATGGCGAACCATAGATAAATATAAATGTAGCAAGCTAATGCGGCGAACTGATATATACAGTAGGTAATCTATGGCGATGGCCAACTGAGTTAGTGAGAAAACTACTCTGTGGCTGCAGCTCCCCATTTACAGAAATAATTCTATACGAGGCTACTAAATCAACGAAAATTTCGCCATTTTCGAGCCGAAAAAAATTAATTATAGCTAAACGAAACAAAATTACACTGCCATTTACATTCAGTGGCTTCCCACATGATAGATGAAGAGATTAATAAATAGATTGAGTTAAACAATTGATATTTACAAAAGTTATAGTGTTTACAAGCCTTGGGGACATGATAAATCCACACCATAAGCCACTAAAACCCCTTTTTTTATTTAAAAATAGCAATTAATCCATTGAAAAAAAATATTAATAAGTTCAACAATCATTTATCTTTCTAACAATGTGCTTTTTATATCATTTTTATGTGTAATATGATTGCTGGATACGATTTCATGCGACAAAACGGTGGAATTTTGATTTTTAGGCGTTAGTAGAACATACACACGCGCTTTGCGCTCGGCATGCAATATTTTATTTTGGAAAAGAGATAATCATAATTGTAAATTTTTTCAGCGACAAGTTTTAGCATAAGACATGCTAAATATGAACCACTTTTACATTCTCCTGCAACTTTATTACTGTAATTCCTTTCTTTGAGGTACATACTATTAAAAACCACAGTCATCAAATCGCTGCTTAAATTCAAAACTACCATAAATAAAAAAAGAACAAAATCGTTTTTATTGTATAAATCGTCTTATGATCTATCATTATCATGCCTGAATTGAAGACACCCGTTGATTTCGACCTTAAGACACCAAAAAGATACGAAACATTTATTTTGAATTTTGAGCTTTTGCGACTAACTTCAAGTCAAAACCACCATATTTTCAGTTGTTGTCGAGCTGCCAGCGTGAATGCACGTTTTCTTGGAACCAAACTACCACATGTCAAAAAACTATGTAATTTTGATTCATATTTTATAGTCAAAAGCACCATATTATGGTATGTGGTTGTTTTGAATTTAAAATTCAAAGGTACATAATTTTATTTTTTAAGATAATAGAGACACATTTTGTAATATACTTGTTATACTTAAAAAATTTATACAAATATTCAATTAACTTATAAACAAAACTGCTGTATTTGAAATACGTTTGTTTTGCATAAATTTTTCGATGGAAACTTTTTAAAATTTTAAAACTAAAAGTCAGTTTTTTGGTTTAATGTTGTTTTGATACATTATAATTTTAAAAATAAATAAAATATTACACATAAAAAAGTGGTATTTACTAATCGGCCCTATTTTTAAAATGTAGGTATAGCATTATAGATATTTTAAAGTTTATTGCTTTGAAACATTTTAAATGTAACTTAAAGTAAGTTTTAAAAACTATTTCAATTATAATAAAGATAATCTCGGGGAGCGAAGTCGTGGGTAGTATTATTAATTCATATCATTATTAGAATACTCATTTATCTATTTTCTTTGTTACAAATAGAGACTGCGATGTAAGTGGCAGTCCAGACAGAACGCCAAGAGATCAAGGCACAGGTGCATTCAATTATAATTCTAGCACTATGCTGCCTGAAAATTTACTTGAAAACATATCCCAAGAAAATGATGCCGTGGATCTAAATGATGTCTCCACAAATTCTTTTCCACACAGCCAGCCTGATCTCGGTTTCTCAGTACTCGACGAAATAGATACATTTTCTGTTCTAAATAGTCCATCGAAAAAAAGGCCAAATAAGTATATCGAATAAAGTGACATTGCTAGCCAATCAAACATGGGGACTGGTTTTTCACCAGACGATAGCGTTAAAGACCCCAACTATGCACTTGAATCAGATGATAATATAAACTTGGATCTGGAAAAGTATTTATTTCGTTATAACGATTCTTCATTACCGAAACCTGGACCTTCGAGGGTGAACATTTTCCAGCGCTCAGCAATTGTTTATGACCCAGTTGAATCCAACAGCAATCAACAACAACAACGACCTACTTGTAATTCTTATCGCCTTTTTATGTACCAGGCCAGTATATAACACTCATTAAGACGACAAAAAAGGCACTCCGTACAATGTAAAAGAAATGACGTTAGAGCCACGTTTCATACGTGGTAGAGCCACGCTGCAGCTATATTAATAGTATAGTTGTAGTACGAATGGATTGGCCCAACCGGGGAAGTACCACGCTCTCACAGAATACCAGCGTAAAATAGCAGCTTAATGCTGCTGTGTTTCGTATGGTGAGTCTAGAGAACCGGAGACCCCTTTTTACTGGAAAAGAGGCATTCTATCTTAGTCCTCACGGGTGACAACGCATCTGCATTTTGATTCGCAAACGAAGATAGATGTAGGTGTTTATGGGCCACAGCAACCACTTACCATCAGGTGGACTGTGTGCTCGTTTGTCACCCTTTTACTACAAAAAACAAATTTTACGATTTAAAACCGTTATCTACGGAAAATTACACGACAAGTGAAAACGGAAAGAAAGTGAAATGGGCAGATATTAAAATTATGAAAATCACCAAGGACAACAGAGATACATTTTTATTCAAAACGTCCTATGAAGGTGAAAACATTAAAATGGTACACACATTGAAAAAGAAAACCAAGATTGCAACAGTGCAAACTTTAAAGAAATTATATACTCAAAAACTGAAAGACAAAAAAACAGGGTATCATAAAATTAATATAAAAAATGTAATACTGTAATATGAAAGCTTTTATGTAAATCTTTAGATTTGCAGTGCTTATTAATTAAATTTTTTTTGAAGCTATTTTTTTAAGATTGTTATGTTATTTATAAACTTTCATAGTATTATTAGTTAAATAGAGAAAATAACAAATTGTTAAGACTGTTTCATTTTTATAACATTTCATTTAACTAAGTAATATTATTTTTATAAATATTATATTTAAATTAATAACTATTGTGATCTTCATGGTTGTGAATAACATAGTAATTATTCATAAATAGTAAGCTGTGACTATGATAAGTACATTTTTTTTTTTTTTTATAGGATAAGGGTGACAAACGAGCACACAGTCCACCTGATGGTAAGTGGTTGCTGCGGCCCATAGACATCTACATCTATCCTCGCTTGCGAATCAAAATGCAGATGCGTTGCCACCCGTGAGGACTAAGATGGAATGCCACATTTCCAGTAAAAAGGGCCTCCGGCCACCTGCACTCACCAAGCGAAACGCAGAGGTAAACCTCTACTTCACGCTGGTATTCTGTGAAGTCGTGGTACCACCCCGGTTCGAGCCGGCCCATCCGTGCGACAGCAAAAGCTGCCGCGTGGCTCTACCACTGTTAAGATATCTCGTTACTGAATGATCTCACAAAGTTTAAAGCTTTTGGATTCCTTTTTTTAGTTTTTGAAGGAGAATTTATACTTTTGATTTATTAAACGGAACTTGTTTTTAAGCGGAATTACATACTTAGAATATTAATTATTTCAAAATGATGCTATATTTTGATTTACAAATAAACTTAACGACTTATGTATCTTATTTTAGAAAATAAATATAGAAAACCCTGGCTTCTTTTAGACTTGTGGCTTTTATTTCATACAATTCATTGTCATTACACCTATAATTTATATGCAAAAGTAACTTATCTGCTTCTGTATGCTTTCTTCTAAACATTAGTGAAAAATAACTAATTTAAAGTCATAAAGGTTGCAAATACGCATGTAATGATGTATTACGCGTACCAATCGGACGTGATTTGGTTGAGAAATTCCAAAAATTAAATCTGAAAATTTTCAATTGGCTCTCCTGTAAAAATAATATTTTTTTGGATGTGGTAGTTTTGCATTTAAGCAGCGAAATATTATAGGTGATGTTCATGTTGAGCCGAAATACCCTAACAAACTGAGCAATGCCCTTTGGTTATTCGAATATTGTGTATTTGTACAGCGATCTTTTTGAGCCGCTGCAAACAACCGAAATAATGTCCACTCACAAACTATATAGAAACACTACGCGTTTGTCCACTCACGACGGCTACTAACGGCGAACCATAGATAAATATAAATGTAACAAGCTAATGCGGCGAACTGATATATACAGTAATCTATGGCGATGGCCAACTGAGTTAGTGAGTAAACTACTCTGTGGCTGCAGCTCCCCATTTACAGAAATAATTCTATACGAGGCTACCAAATCAACGAAAATTTCGCCATTTTCGAGCCGAAAAAAATTAATTATAGCTAAACAAAACAAAATTACACTGCCATTTACATTCAGTGGCTTCCCACATGATAGATGAAGAGATTAATAAATAGATTGAGTTAAACAATTGATATTTACAAAAGTTATAGTGTTTACAAGCCTTGGGGACATGATAAATCCACACCATAAGCCACTAAAACCCCTTTTTTATTTAAAAATAGCAAAAAATCGATTTTAAAAAAATATTAATAAGTTCAACAATCATTTACCTTTCTAACAATGTGCTTTTTATATCATTTATATGTGTAATATGATTGCTGGATACGATTTCATGCGACAAAACGGTGGAATTTTGATTTTTAGGTGTTAGTAGAACATACACACGCGCTTTGCGCTCGGCATGCAATAGAGGAGACAACACGCCACCTTGTGGGAAGCCAGCTTTGACAGCAGACCAATCAGAAAACGTGTCTTGAATTTGTACACGTTGCCGGCGCCCTTGCAAGTAACTATGAAACCAACCAATTACTTCAGGAGATATGTTAAGAGAACTTAGGACATCGAGTAGATCATCAAAGTCTACAGTATTGAAGGCATTACTAAAGTCAAGTGATATCAATACTGTAACCTGCTGATTATTATCCATTCCTAGACGAATATCATCAGTGATTCTAACCAAAGCCGTAGTCGTACTATGACCGGGACGGAAACCAGATTGGAATGAATTCAAAAGGTTATGATTGGATAGGAATTTGCTCAGCTGTTGGTATATTAGGCGCTCGAGTACTTTAGAGAAAAAGGAAAGGATGGATATAGGACAGTAATCCTCATATGTCGGATTAAATTTTGTAGGGAGTGGAGTTACTAGGCCGTATTTCCAGGATGAAGGAAAAACACTGATGTCAAGGGAACGATTTAAAATAAGAGTAAGGATAGGAGCTAAAATATCGAGTAATGGGATAATCATCTTACGACTAATGCTGTCAGAACCATCTGCGTCGGAAGTAATGGCTAATATATTCTTCTTAACATCACTGAGAGTAACTTGGCTAAAGACAAAAGAGGAAAAATTGGCAGTTGATATAGCAGAAAGTTGAGCAAGTGTATATTTTTTCGTAGCACTGTCTACAGTGGCGCTAGAGAGGAAATGAGCATTAAGCTTATTTAAATTCAAATTAAGAGATTCTACATTACGCTTTGCTATTCAAACCCCTAAAGATTTGAGAAAGTTCCAAACTTTAGTTGAGTTATCTTCCTCAACAACAGATTTATAGATATGGCGTCGTTGACTATCTCTACACACCATATTGCAGCGATTTCGTGCCCTGTTATATTTCTCTCGGTTGGAATCATTAGGATTCATATGATATTTAGTTTTCGCTGTGTTCTTTTTTCTTGGAGTTTTTTTATGTCAGCAGTGAGCCACGGGGCAGAAAGATGCTTCATTCGGACTGGACGAATTGGAGCGTAAACGTCATACAGTTGTGTAAGTATGCTGTTAAAAATAGATATCTGCTCATCAACCGAACCAGCATTCGCAACTACTGACCAGTCAACCTTAGCAGTATCTTCTCGTAACTTATCCAGATCCATTGTACTAAAATTGCGCCAGAGAAGGATCCTTCGCTTAGCTTAAGGAGGTTTTAATTTATAGCACAGGTAAAGTAGGTGACGAACTATTTTAATTACTAAATACGAGATGGCAGTGTAACAAGCCTTGACGAATGAATAAATAATTATCTAACTTCAGTGCTTTTGTAGTGCCAGCGATTATGTCGTAAGTCTTTTAGTTTTATTTAATATTTCTTAGATTATTATACATCATAGTAAACTAGATGATTTGGGCTTTATAATTACGTATACATATCACAGTTCTAAGTGTAAAATCGAATCATACTTTAAATAAAAACTATAACTGTTTAAAAAAATGGCCATTATGAAATCGTCGGCCCAATTTTAATTTTGTTTACTTTGTTTTTCAATAAAATTATATTTAAGCAACGAGTGATAGTTCGTAATAAATATAAAAATGCACTTTAAAAACAGAATTAAACTGTATTCACTGAAGATTCCTTAAAAATGTTATTGTGTTCCTCGGGTCTTTTGATGTGGATAGTTTGGTATCCATGGACGTAACCACAATAATTCTAAATAAGGGTCGGTACAAACAGCAAAATATGTTTGCAATATTTTTTGCTTTGTTATTTTTTGCAGCCTGGCTCTTGGTTGGTTTGGGTTATGAGTTATTTTTCACTTGGTGTTTCTCATGCTAAAAATCAAAATTCCACCGTTTTGTCGCATGAAATCGTATCCAGCAATCATATTACACATATAAATGATATAAAAAGCACATTGTTAGAAAGGTAAATGATTGTTGAACTTATTAATATTTTTTTTAAATCGATTTATTGCTATTATTAAATAAAAAAGGGGTTTTAGTGGCTTATGGTGTGGATTTATCATGTCCCCAAGGCTTGTAAACACTATAACTTTTGTAAATATTAATTGTTTAACTCAATCTATTTATTAATCTCTTCATCTATCATGTGGGAAGCCACTGAATGTAAATGGCAGTGTAATTTTGTTTTAATAAGTGATAATTAATTTTTTTCGGCTCGAAAATGGCGAAATTTTCGTTGATTTGGTAGCCTCGTATAGAATTATTTCTGTAAATGGGGAGCTGCAGCCACAGAGTAGTTAACTCACTAACTCAGTTGGCCATCGCCATAGATTACTGTATATATCAGTTCGCCGCATTAGCTTGCTACATTTATATTTATCTATGGTTCGCCGTCAGTAGCCGTCGTGAGTGGACAAACGCGTAGTGTTTCTATATAGTTTGTGAGTGGACATTATTTCGGTTGTTTGCAGCGGCTCAAAAAGATCGCTGTACAAATACACAATATTCGAGGTTAGGTTACGTTAGGTTCCCCCCCGAACGGGTTCCCGCCTTGTCGTGGCGGGGGGGCTTAGTAGCCGTGGCTTGGTCAACCGCGGTGAACAAAGAGGAACCCCTTGGCTGGCCCGAGGTGTAGGGCCGGCCCAAGGGGGCCACTCCGAGTGGGCTTCACGAGCCCACTACGGATGTGTGTCGGTGGGCTGCGGTGAGAGGGATGAGTGCTCCCTCTACCGCTGCAGCCGAGGTGGAGTCGCGGAGGAAGAGGAGTGCTGGTATGGCGATGCGCCACTCGCCCTATCCTCCGCGACTCAGACGGGGCCGCACCGTTGGTTGATGCGGTGGTGGTGGGGCCGCGGGGGGAGAGGAGTGTCGGTATTGCGAGGCGCCGCTCTCCCTACCCTCCGCGGCCGAAACTTGGTAGGCGGCGGAGCCCGAGACCAGATCCGCCGCTGGGGTCGGGAAAGCGGGCACTTCTAAGCGCTCGATTTTCCTGGCCCCATGGCCTCCGCGTATCGGATTCGGGGGGATCCGATACGCAGGTGGAATTGGAGGCTGTGGAGGGGGGTAGCTTAACACCTCGCTACCCCGTGCAGGAGACGAGGCCCGGTCAGACCGGGCCAGCACTAGTGCGGGGCTGCGGAAGAATTTGGATTCCCGCGGCCCCGCGCACACGTGCGAGAAGGTACCGTGGGGTTTTAGCCGGTAGGAGTCCGGCATAACCTTCCGGTTGTCCCCGCAGCCGGAGGTATCCATGAGGATTTCCCCACGAAAAAAAAAAAAGGTAAGGTTAGTTTAGGTTAGGTTAGGTTCCCCCCCGAACTCCCCCGAACGGGTTCCCGCCTTGTCGTGGCGGGGGGGCTTAGTAGCCGTGGCTTGGTCAACCGCGGTGAACGAAGAGGAACCCCTTGGCTGGCCCGAGGTGTAGGGCCGGCCCGAGGTGGCCACTCCGAGTGGGCTTGGGAAGCCCACTTCGGATGTGTGTCGGGGGGCTGCGGTGAGAGGGGAGTCCGCACCCTCTACCGCTGCAGCCGAGGTGGAGTCGCGGAGGAAGAGGAGTGCTGGTATGGCGATGCGCCACTCGCCCTATCCTCCGCGACTCGGACGGGGCCGCACCGTTGAGTGATGCGGTGGTGGTGGGGCTGCGGGGGGAGAGGAGTGTCGGTATTGCGAGGCGCCGCTCTCCCTACCCTCCGCAGCCGAATCTTGGTTGGCGGCGGAGCCATAGACCAGATCCGCCGCTGGGGTCGGGAAAGCGGGCACTACTAAGCGCTCGATTTTCCTGGCCCCATGGCCTCCGCGTATCGGATTCGGGGGGCTCCGATACGCAGGTGGAATTGGAGGCTGTGGAGGGGGGTAGCTGAACACCTCGCTACCCCGTGCAGGAGACGAGGCCCGGACAGACCGGGCCAGCACTAGTGCGGGGCTGCGGAAGAATTTGGATTCCCGCGGCCCCGCGCACACGTGCGAGGAGGTACCGTGGGGTTTTAGCCGGTAGGAGTCCGGCATAACCTTCCGGTTGCCCCCGCAGCCGGAGGTATCCATGAGGATTTCCCCACGAAAAAAAAAAAAAAAAAAAAGGTTCCCCCCCGAACGGGTTCCCGCCTTGTCGTGGCGGGGGGCTTAGTAGCCGTGGCTTCGTCAAGCGCGGTGAACAAAGAGGAACCCCTTGGCTGGCCCGAGGTGTAGGGCCGGCCCGAGGTGGCCACTCCGAGTGGGCTTGGGAAGTCCACTTCGGATGTGTGCTGGTGGGCTGCGGTGAGAGGGATGAGTGCTCCCTCTACCGCTGCAGCCGAGGTGGAGTCGCGGAGGAAGAGGAGTGCTGGTATGGCGATGCGCCACTCGCCCTATCCTCCGCGACTCAGACGGGGCCGCACCGTTGATGCGGTGGTGGTGGGGCCGCGGGGGGAGAGGAGTGTCGGTATTGCGAGGCGCCGCTCTCCCTACCCTCCGCGGCCGAAACTTGGTAGGCGGCGGAGCCCGAGACCAGATCCGCCGCTGGGGTCGGGAAAGCGGGCACTTCTAAGCGCTCGATTTTCCTGGCCCCATGGCCTCCGCGTATCGGATTCGGGGGGATCCGATACGCAGGTGGAATTGGAGGCTGTGGAGGGGGGTAGCTTAACACCTCGCTACCCCGTGCAGGAGACGAGGCCCGGTCAGACCGGGCCAGCACTAGTGCGGGGCTGCGGAAGAATTTGGATTCCCGCGGCCCCGCGCACACGTGCGAGAAGGTACCGTGGGGTTTTAGCCGGTAGGAGTCCGGCATAACCTTCCGGTTGCCCCCGCAGCCGGAGGTATCCATGAGGATTTCCCTACGAAAAAAAAAAAAAAAGGTTAGGTTAGGTTAGGTTAGGTTAGGTTTCCCCCCCGAACGGGTTCCCGCCTTGTCGTGGCGGGGGGGCTTAGTAGCCGTGGCTTGGTCAACCGCGGTGAACAAAGAGGAACCCCTTGGCTGGCCCGAGGTGTAGGGCCGGCCCGAGGTGGCCACTCCGAGTGGGATTCACGAGCCCACTACGGATGTGTGTCGGTGGGCTGCGGTGAGAGGGATGAGTGCTCCCTCTACCGCTGCAGCCGAGGTGGAGTCGCGGAGGAGGAGGAGTGCTGGTATGGCGATGCGCCACTCGCCCTATCCTCCGCGACTCAGACGGGGCCGCACCGTTCCTTGATGCGGTGGTGGTGGGGCTGCGGGGGGAGAGGAGTGCCGGTATTGCGAGGCGCCGCTCTCCCTACCCTCCGCAGCCGAATCTTGGTTGGCGGCGGAGCCATAGACCAGATCCGCCGCTGAGGTCAGGAAGGCTGGTGCTTCTGAGTGCTAGTTTTTCCTGGCCCTATGGCCTCCGCGTATCGGACTCGGGGAGGTCCGATACGCAGGTGGAGTTGGAGGCCGTGGAGTGGGGTAGCTGACCACATCGCTACCCCGTGCAGTAGACGAGGCCCGGACAGACCGGGCCAGCACTAGTGCGGGGCTGCGGAAGAATTTGGATTCCCGCGGCCCCGCGCGCTCGTGCGAGGAGGCACCGTGGGGTTTTAGCCGGTAGGAGTCCGGCATAACCTTCCGGTTGTCCCCGCAGCCGGAGGTATCCATGAGGATTTCCCCACGAAAAAAAAAAAAAAAAGGTTAGGTTAGGTTAGGTTCCCCCCCCCGTGTGGAGTTGCCAGAGCTCCCATCGGGCGCGTCCCCAGGTGGCGGATAGGGGAACGCCGCTCAGATATGGGTGGTAGCGGGAAACCGTCGCGGACCAAAACTGGCTGGGTGAAGGCTTGTCTGGATAGTGGAGGGCCTATTAGTTGCTTCCTGTATCCTCTCCGTTGAGAGGAACAGAGAATGCGACATGCGCGGTGAGGTGCCAGGTGCACTCGGCTTTTGCCGACGCCGGGCAACCCGTAATTGCGGGATTTTCAGGGACCACACCCTGTAAAAAAGGAAACCGAATGGGCTCAGTGTTCCCTCACCCGGTCACTGGGCAGGCATGGGAAGAACCCGTATCGACCCTGCCACCGTTCGAACCTCGGAATCCCTCTGGCGTGTCGTGGATCACGTCTCGCGGCGCCTTTGGGGCCGAGGGCTCTTGGCTTTACCGCCTGGAGTCGCGAGGATGATAACCTCTTTAAAAAATCACCCGAAGCTCAAGCGTGGCACGCCGTGAGGAGCTGCATGGCTGATGGGTAAATGTTCAGTCGTTAGCGTTGCCCCCGTCGGGGTACCGGCCGACACCCTTGACGGGTTACACATAGGCTTATCCGGGCACAGGAGGCGCTGCTCGGATGGACTGCTATTTCCTCCACACTCGTGGGATAAAACATGGAAAAATATAAATATAATAAAAACGTAGAGGTTGAAAAAGAGGCAGAATCAGACACTGGAAGCGGTGGAAATCGGTCGCGTGGGACGTCTTCCGCTAGGAAACGTCCAGTGTGCCGGTCTTCAGAAGAGGAAGGCCTGCCGGCCCCCAAGTTGCCGACTTCGGTGAGGGGTCGGCAGGCATCGTGAGGGGCGAGTGCTTCGCAGCCGCCGAGGGATAAGCACGGACGGTTCGTGTGTTCCAATACCTCAGCGGCTAGTGAAGCAGAAAGTGACATGGGGTTCACTACGGAGGACCCTGGCGATGGCGGTGAAAGCTGTGCCTCGCTGGGGAGTTCAAAGGCGGAGCTCAACGCCGCCAAGAGGGAGCAGCGCAAAGCCGTCGTGGCCGACGAAGTGTCGGAAATGGCCCGACGTGCTCGCGAGCGACGAGCTGCTCTTGCGGCGGAAGGGGGAGAGCCATCTGCGGTGGCCTTAAGCCAGCTGGCTCTGGATGGGGTGGACTTAGTCCTGAAGGTTGCCACCAAGTCCGGCAGCCTAAAGGGCACGTTCACCCGTGGCTTAAAGGAGGCTGCCGCGGATATTAGGGAGGCGGTTGGCATCCTCCTCAACAGGACGGCCTCTGACGAGGTCGCAAAGCTACAGGAGGAAAACAGCCGCCTCAGAAATGACTTAGAGGACCTCCGGCGGCAAGTCGCTGCGCTGAGCGAAGAGCAGCAGCGACGCACGTCCTCCGATGCCGCACCTGTAGTGGCCCCGACTCCCGCACCGCAACCGGCAAGCCCTCGTACCGACGAAGAGGTTGAGCGCATTGTCCGGACCTGCATCCAGTGCGGGAGCATGGTTAACGCTCGGCTGGAGGCGATTTCACGGCGTCTCCCGGCGGAAATCCTCCGTCCGCCTTTGGCGGCGGACACACGGAGAACTGAGGAGTCGCCGAGACTTGCGCCTCAAAAGGGGAAGCCCGCGGAGGGTAAGAAAAAGCCCGCGGAGGGAGCTCCTTCGAGCGAGCAGCCCACGACTGTCGGGTCTAAGGGTGAGACCTGGGCAAAAGTCGTAGGCCGCAAGAAGGCCCGCAAAGCCGCCAAGAAGGCCGCAGCAGCTGCATGCGCCCCAGGTGGAACCGCAAAGACGGCTCCTAAACCTGCGCGGCGGACTGCCAAAGGAGGTCGCAAGAGACCGGCTGTGCATGTTCCGCGGTCCAATGCTGTAACGCTAACGTTGCAGCCCGGAGCTGTGGAACGTGGCGTGACGTACCAGTCGGTCATCGCCGAGGCCAAGGCCAAGATCAAATTATCTGATCTTGGCCTTCAGTCCGTCACCCTCAGGCAGACTGCCACGGGTGCACGACTGTTCGAGGTGGCTGGTACAGTGAGCGGCAGTGCCGAAAAGGCGGACGCACTGGCCGCCAAGATGAGGGAGGTCCTCAACCCTGCGGACGTCCGGGTCTCCAGACCAATGAAAACCGCAGAGGTGCGGATTACTGGCCTAGACGACTCCGTGACCTCTGAGGAGGTGGTGGCGGCCGTTGCTAGAAGCGGAGAGTGTCCGCCAGACAAGGTGCGGGCTGGCGATATACGCACCGACGCCACCGGACTCGGCGCGGTCTGGGTTCGGTGCCCTGTGGCGTCGGCAAAGAAGATCGCCGACAGCGGCAGATTGCTGGTAGGCTGGGTGGCGGCAAGGACCAAGCTTCTTCAGCCCCGGGCTTTGCAGTGCTTCCGGTGCCTGGAAAAAGGGCACGTCCGGGCGAAGTGCACCGCCGAGGTTGACCGTAGTGACCTCTGTTATCGCTGCGGCCAGCCTGGCCACAAGGCGGCCCTGTGCACCGCTGCGTTCAACTGCAGCCTTTGTTCTGCTGCGGGAAGGCCAGCGGAACACAGAGTAGGCGGAGGGGCCTGTGGGGCGCCTGCCAGCAAGAAAAAGGAAAAGAAGAGGAGCACTAAGCCTGCCGGGTTAACCTCGCTGCCCCCGCAGGCTAGCAGCTCCGCGGCCGACTCCCGGCCCAGGACCGTTGCCGAGGGGATGGAAATTCAATAATGGCACAATTCCATTCTCTCCATTTTCTCCAGGGCAACATCAACCACTGTGCCAGAGCTCAGGATCTCCTACTCCAGAGCATGGCAGAGTGGTCGATTCACGTGGCTGTGGTCGCCGAACCGTACTTCATTCCCGCCCGTGACAACTGGTTGGGGTGCGCTGACGGTTTGGTGGCCATTATTGGCGACAATCTGATCGACCCGTCTCGGGGCCGCGGCTGGGTTGCTGCGGTCTCGGGCGGCATCGTTATTGTAGGGGCGTATTTCTCCCCCAACAAGAGTCTCGCCGACTTTGAGGGTTTCCTTGTCGAGTTGGGCGCCGTCGTAGGCCGCTATCACCCTCGTCCCGTTCTGGTGCTCGGGGATCTCAACGCCAAGTCATCGGCGTGGGGATCTCCGGTCACTGACCCTCGGGGCGAGGTGCTAGAAGAGTGGACGGTGACGACTGGTCTGGTCGTCCTGAATCGGGGTTCGGAATACACGTGCGTGCGGCAGCGGGGTGGGTCGATAGTGGACGTCTCGTTTGCTAGCCCCTCTGTCGCCAGCCGAGTCCGCGACTGGCGAGTCGCCGCAGAGGTGGAGACGCTGTCGGACCATCGATATATCCGGTTCGACGTCTCTGCCCAGACTGCGAGCGGCCGCCATCCAACAACCCCGATTAACGACGGCCCGCGTTGGGCGCTTAAACGCATCGACAGGGAACTACTCGAGGAAGCTGCCTTAGTCCAGTCCTGGATCTGGGAGTCGACGACGGACGGCCCCGTCGACGTCGAAGCGGTGGCGCAATGGTTTCGCGGGGCGATGACGCAGATCTGCGACGCGTCCATGCCCCGTGTCCGCCAACGGTCCGCAAAGCGCCAGGTGTACTGGTGGACCGCTGAGATCGCACAATTGCGCATAGCGTGCGTTGCGGCTCGTCGCCGGTACACCCGATACCGGAGGCGGCGTCGACGGGATTCGGCCGAGGAGGACGCGCTGTATGAGGTGTACCGCGCGTCTAAAGAGACTCTGTGGCTGGCCATCGGCGACTCAAAGTCGCGTGCCAGGGAAGAGCTGCTGGGGTCCCTAGATCGGGATCCGTGGGGGCGCCCCTACCGTTGGGTACGGGGCAAGTTGCGTCCCTGGGCGCCTCCACTAACACAAGCGATGCAACCCCAGTTGCTAGAGGCGGTAGTATCGGCTCTCTTCCCTGAGCGAGTGGGACACGTTCCCCCGGCGATGGCTTCGCCCTCAGCTACAGACTCTCCAGAAGAGGAGAGCACCGAAGTCCCCGAGGTAACGCAAGCAGAGACGAGAGCGGCCGTGTCGCGACTCCGGGCTAAGAACACAGCGCCCGGACCCGACGGAGTTCCTGGTCGAGCTCTCGTCCTGGCTCTGAAGGAGCTAGAGCCCCAGCTGAGGGGGCTCTTCACGGCATGTCTCGAGCAGGGTCAGTTTCCCAGTGTGTGGAAGAAGGGGAGGCTGGTCCTGCTCAGGAAGGAGGGGCGCCCCGCGGACTCACCGTCTGCGTACCGGCCCATAGTGCTGCTCGACGAGGCGGGCAAACTTTTTGAGCGAATCATCGCAGATCGCCTCGTCAGCCACTTGTGCAGAGAGGGGCCGGACTTGGACGAGAACCAGTTTGGTTTTCGTCGCGGGCGTTCCACCATAGACGCTATTACGCGCGTGAGGGCCCTGGCGGAGGAGACAGTGTCCCGGGATGGGGTGGTGCTGGCGGTGTCTTTAGACATATCCAACGCTTTCAACACCCTACCCTGGAGTTGTATCCGGGAGGCGCTGAATTACCATCGCGTGCCTCCCTACCTCCGCCGCACAATAGGGGCTTACTTTGAGGAGAGATGCGTTACGTATCGGGGACGTGACGGCGCAGGTCGGCGCGTCATGTCGTGCGGTGTTCCACAGGGATCGGTCTTGGGACCTCTTCTGTGGAACATCGGCTATGACTGGGTGCTGAGAGGTGAACTCCCGTCGGGCGTCGACTTGACGTGTTATGCGGACGACACGCTCGTCACTGCCCGGGGGAGCTCGCACAGGGAAGCAGCGTTGATTGCCACGGCTGCGGTGTCACGAGTGGTGAACCGCATCCGGCACCTGGGCCTGAAGGTGGCCCTAAACAAGTCAGAGGCCATGGTGTCCCATGGCCCTCGACGCGCCCCGCCGTCGGGATCACACATCGTGGTCAGCGGGGCCCGGATAGCTGTCGAGTCCACCATGAAGTATCTAGGATTGGTGCTCGACAGCCGATGGGAATTCGGACCCCACTTCCGGCGGCTGGCGCCCAAGCTGATGGGTGCAGCGGGCGCGCTATCAACGTTGCTTCCCAACTTGGGGGGCCCGAGCGCCGCCTGTAGGCGGTTGTACGTGGGAATCGTGCGGTCCATGGCCCTGTATGGGGCCCCTGTGTGGGCGATGGACATGACGGCCAGCACTATCGCCATTCTGCGCAAGCCGCAGAGGGCGATGGCCGTCAGAGTCGTCCGCGGGTATCGCACGATTTCCTACGAGGCGGCTTGCGTCCTGGCCGGATCCCCGCCCTGGGACCTAGAGGCGAAAGTACTCGCGTCATTATATCGATGGCGCGAGGAAGAGCGGGCACGGGGCTCGAGGCCGGTGCAGCGGCAGATCGCGCTGCGCCGAGAGGAGCTCCGTCAGGTCTTGGTGGCGGAATGGCGGCAAAGGCTTCTGCGCCCTACCACCGGCCTCGCTACCGTCGAGGCGATCCGGCCAGTACTCGACGACTGGCTCGGGAGAAGGCACGGCTCCCTGTCGTTTAGGGTGACGCAGGTGCTGTCGGGGCATGGCTGCTTCGGCAAGTACCTGTGCCGCATAGACAGGGAGCCGGACGCTCGGTGCCACCACTGCGTCCATTGCGGGGAGGACACGGCGCAACACACGCTCGCTGAGTGCGTAGCTTGGGAGGAGCAGCGCCGTGTCCTCACAAATAAAGTAGGAGGCGATCTGTCGCTGCCGGCCTTAGTGCGGAAGATGGTCGGTAGCGCAGAGTCGTGGGACGCGGTGGTGTCCTTCTGCGAGGACGTGATGTCGCAGAAGGAAACTGCGGAACGGGAAAGGGAGATCTCGACTCCCTTCCCCGGCCGCAGAAGGCGCACCGGGCGCAGGAGAAGGGCGGACAACGCCCTTTTCCGGCCCCCATAAATGGGTCCAGGGGCGAGGGACTTGGGGAAGCCCCCGCCACCCCTATTCGATGGACCCGAGGCGGAGGCGCGCGTGGGTGTCGGCGCGCGCCCCCGAGGCGATACACGGGGTAGTTAAACACCTCACTACCCCGTGCAGGAGACGAGGCCCGGACAGACCGGGCCAGCACTAGTGTGGGGCTGCGGAAGAATTTGGATTCCCGCGGCCCCACGCGCACGTGCGAGGAGACACCGGGGTGGTTTTAGCCGGTAAGAGTCCGGCACGCCCCTCCGCCTTTCCCCAGGCGGAGGTAGTCCATGAGGATTTCCACCCGTAAAAAAAAAAAAAAAGGTTAGGTTAGGTTAGGTTAGGTTAGGTTAGGTTAGTTTTTTTTTTTTTTTTTTTTTTTTTTTTTTTTTTTTTTTTTTTTTTTATTCTAGTTCCCCCTAACGTGGAGATCAGGGACTTTTTTCCTCTTTTTATATTTTTTATTTCTTTAGTTTTTCTTTTCTTTTGCCTTTTTATTTTATCTTTTTTTTTTGCTTTTTTCTTTTGACTTTCTTTTTTGTAAGTTTTACAATAATGTTCTTATTTCTATTACATATGTCTTCCTTTGTTAATTCATTATACTTATCATTATACCTTAATCTACTTTATTTTTATTTATTTATACATATTTAACGGGACTGTTTACATTATATGCCTATATATAATTTACAGTTCCCTTTTTCTACTATTTTTTATTCTTATGTACTACCACCTTATTAGCTATGACTTTGCAATATTTTAAAAATCTACTTCTTACATGTTTGTTTCTTATTATTTCACATATGTTTTCTTTTCTTATTTTTATTTGTAATTCCGTTTCTATATCATTTCTTTCCTTACCATAAACTGTACACTCTGTTATGATATGTATTGTGCTTTCTACTTTCATCGGGTCACAGACGCATGCCGGGCTTTCCTTACACTTGAACCGATGCAAGTATTCGGAAAACCCGCCATGTCCCGTCATCACTTGCACCATGAGCGAGTCTATATGTAGTTTTCTTATGATGGGATAAGCGTTTAAGGCGTCTGGGAAAAATACCTTTGTTACGGAGGCTGTTTCGCCTTCCACGTAACGTCGGTTCCATTCGTCAAGCGAACCCAGACGAATCTGTCGCTTGACGAATGAAATCGGGCATTTCCCGTAATCCGGTTTACGTTTTAATTTAAGGGCGGCCTCTTTCGCTAACTCATCTGCTCTCTCGTTTCCCTCCAATCCTGCGTGTGCCTTAATCCAAAATAATTTTAATGATTTTCCTTTTTTATTTATTTCTGAAATGTTTTTCCTAGTCTTTGCCGCTAGGGGATGGAGGGAAACGCTCTGGACTACTGTCTCGAGAGCAGATCTTGAGTCGCTATAGATGTTACAGGTCGGTGCCGGATCTTTCAATGCATAATTTGTTGCCTCATATATGGCCAGCAACTCCGCCTGGTAGACGGTGCAGAAGTCTTCCAATTTAAATTTTCGGCTACTTGCCTCCGCTGCGTCATTCCAAATGGATAACGCAGCGCCGACTTTCCCCTCGATTTTACTTCCGTCTGTAAATATTTTCAGACCTTTATTGTCGTATTGGTCGACTTGCGCACCATCCTCCAGACATATAAACTGCAGCCCAACCGGTTAGGTTAGGTTAGGTTAGGTTAGGTTAGGTTAGGTTAGGTTAGGTTAGGTTCCCCCCCGAACGGGTTCCCGCCTTGTCGTGGCGGGGGGGCTTAGTAGCCGTGGCTTGGTCACCCACGGTGAACAAAGAGGAACCCCTTGGCTGGCCCGTCGTGTAGGGCCGGCCCGAGGTGGCCACTCCGAGTGGGCTTGGCGAGCCCACTTCGGATGTGTGTCGGTGGGCTGCGGTGAGAGGGGAGTCCGCACCCTCTACCGCTGCAGCCGAGGTGGAGTCGCGGAGGAAGGGGAGTGTTGGTATGGCGATGCGCCACTCGCCCTATCCTCCGCGACTCAGACGGGGCCGCACCGTTGATTGATGCGGTGGTGGTGGGGCTGCGGGGGGAGAGGAGTGCCGGTATTGCGAGGCGCCGCTCACCCTACCCTCCGCAGCCGAATCTTGGTTGGCGGCGGAGCCATAGACCAGATCCGCCGCTGGGGTCAGGAAGGCTGGTGCTTCTGAGTGCTAGTTTTTCCTGGCCCCATGGCCTTCGCGCATCGGACACGGGGGCGTCCGTTGCGCACATGAAATTTGAGGCCGAGGAGGAGGGCGCGCCATGTGTTCTGGTGCGCCTTACCTGAGAGGGAGATGGAGGAGGAGTAGTCCTCTCCCGAGAAGGGGCCGCCATGGAGTGGCCAGCGCAGGTGGGGCCGCGGAAGTGTGCGAAAGCGTTCCCGTGGCCCTGCCAATATGCGCCGAGGGTGGAACACCATGGGGTTTTAGTCGGTGCGAGTCCGACATAACCCGTCCTTGCCCCCGCGAGGCGGGTATGCGTAGGCATTTCCCCTGTAAAAAAAAAAAAAAAAAAAAAAAAGGTTAGGTTAGGTTAGGTTAGGTTAGGTTCCCCCCCGAACGGGTTCCCGTCTTGTCGTGGCGGGGGGGCTTAGTAGCCGTGGCTTGGTCAACCACGGTGAACAAAGAGGAACCCCTTGGCTGGCCCGAGGTGTAGGGCCGGCCCGAGGTGGCCACTCCGAGTGGGCTTGGCGAGCCCACTTCGGATGTGTGTCGGGGGGCTGCGGTGAGAGGGGGAGTCCGCACACTCTACCGCTGCAGCCGAGGTGGAGTCGCGGAGGAAGAGGAGTGTTGGTATGGCGATGCGCCACTCGCCCTATCCTCCGCGACTCAGACGGGGCCGCACCGTTGATGCGGTGGTGGTGGGGCTGCGGGGGGAGAGGAGTGTCGGTATTGCGAGGCGCCGCTCTCCCTACTCTCCGCAGCCGAATCTTGGTTGGCGGCGGAGCCATAGACCAGATCCGCCGCTGGGGTCGGGAAGACTGGTGCTTCTGAGTGCTAGTTTTTCCTGGCCCCATGGCCTTCGCGCATCGGACGCGGGGGCGTCCGTTGCACATGTGAAATTGGAGGCCGAGGAGGAGGGCGCGCCATGTGTTCTGGTGCGCCTTACCTGAGAGGGAGATGGGGGAGGAGTGGTCCTCTCCCGAGGAGGGGCCGCCATGGGGCGGCCAGCGCAGGTGGGGTCGCGGAAGTGTGCGAAAGCGTTCCCGTGGCCCTGCCAGTATGCGCCGAGGGTGGAACACCATGGGGTTTTAGTCGGTGCGAGTCCGACATAACCCGTCTTTGCCCCCGCGAGGCGGGTATGCGTAGGCATTTCCCCATGTAAAAAAAAAAAAAAAAAAAAAGGTTAGGTTAGGTTAGGTTAGGTTAGGTTAGGTTAGGTTTTTTTTTTTTTTTTTTTTCCTAGTTCCCCTGATATGGGAGATCAGGGACTTTGTTTATCTTAGGTGTTTTCTTTTTTCACCCGTTATATTCTTTTCTTTTGTCTTTTTATATTTTAGTGCTACATAATTAATTTCATTTACATTTATGCTTATATTTACCTTATCATTATGTCTAAGTTCTTATTGCTATTTATTTTGTGGAACTGTTTACATTGTATACTAACGTATATTATGTTACAGTACCCTTTTCTTATTCTATTTATTTTTATTTACTATTCTATATGCTAATTGTTTACAATATTTTATAAACTTATATCTGCTATGCTTATTTTTAATAATTTCATTCATATTTTCTTTGCTTATTTTTATTCCTAACTCTATTTCTATGTCAATTCTTTCTCTACTAAATATGGGACATTCCGTTATGATATGTATAATATCTTCATTTTTTGTTGTATCACAGGCACATGATGGGCTCTCCTTACACTTAAATCTATACAAATAATCCGAGAAACCCCCATGGCCCGTCATAACTTGTACCGTCATATGATCCATGTCAACCTTTCTGATGATGTTATATGCCTTTATAGCATCTGGGAAGAAAATTTTTGTTACATTGCCTGTTTTTCCTTCCTTGTAGCGCCGGTTCCATTCATCAAGCGACTCCAATCGGATTTGTCGCTTGATGTACGAAACCGGACACTTGTCATAGTCAGGTTTCTTTTTACTTTTTGTGGCTGCTTCTTTGGCTAGCTGGTCTGCTCTCTCGTTTCCCTCCAATCCTGCGTGAGCTTTAACCCAAAACATATTTATTGTTTTGCCCTGTCTGCTAATTTTTAAAATGTTGTTTCTAGCTTCCACCGCTAGGGGATGGAGGGAGATGTCTTGAACAATTGTTTGGAGAGCAGACCTCGAGTCACTATAAATGTTGCAGCTTTGTGTTGGGTTTTTAATGGCATATCTTGTTGATTCAAGTATGGCCAGCAACTCTGCCTGGTAGACGGTGCAAAAATTTTCCAGTTTCAGTTTCCGGGTACTTATTTCCGCGGCGTCATGCCAGATGGATAACGCCGCGCCGACGTTCCCCTCTATTTTACTGCCATCTGTAAATATTTTTTGGCCATTGTTGTTATTTTGGTCTATTTGTGCACCGTCTTCCAGGCACGCAAACTTCAGCCCGACCTGTTCCGCAGGATGTGTGGTTTCCGTGTAATTAATTTTCGTCTCTACATCCCGATCACCTACTATCCGCCGGGAGAAGCCTTTCTTTATTTCATAAAGCGAGGCTGCTTCCCGGATCCTAATGTCCAAAGGAAGCAGCCCGGCGAGTAGTAGAGCCGAATGCAGAGATACCGTTCTGTATGCTTTTATTATTTTTTGTATGAATCCGCGTTGTATCGTGTCGAGCTTTGTTTTAATTTTCTGCTTGCTGGTTGCTGGTGCCCAAGCACTAGCCGCGTAAAGCACGATCGGTTCCACAACCGCTATATATATGGTCCTAATAATCTCTGGGTTCAGGCCCCAATGGATTTTTGCCGCTCTCGACAACTGTCGATACAAGTTCTGTACCTTGCGGCACACATTCTTTATATGTGTGTCGAAGGCAAGTCTGTCGTCGATTGTAAGGCCAAGGATCTTAATTTGTTTGGAGAGGCTAATGCTTTCCCCACCCATCTCCAGAAGTGGTGAGTCGTACTTTAATTTATTTGTAATAACCATCGCCATGGTTTTGTGCGGTGCAAACTTTAGCTTGTTTTTGACTCCCCACTTCTGGACATGTGCGAGGGTCACATTTGCCTGCTCCTGCACCTGTAATGCCGTATCCCCAGAGAAAATTAGGACCACATCGTCCGCGAAAGCCTGGCAATGGACTCTATTTTCGCTCAGTTGTTTCAAGAGTGGGTCTAGCAGCAAGTTCCAAAAAATTGGACCACCTATAGAGCCTTGCACACACCCTTTTGTGGTCTTCCTGACACATTCTGACCCAGCATATCTCAAGCACACTGTCCTGTCACTGAGATAGCTGTCCACAAGGCGTCTTGTGTTTACTGGGCATCTAGTCCCCGCAAGCGCACATCGTATGGCCGGCCACCAGGCGTTATCGAAGGCTCCCTCTATGTCTAATGATATAAGCAGTGTGAGCTTTTTGTCCTTGAGCTTAGTTCTTATCAGCTGCATCATATCATAGAGGGAGTCCTCGGTACTGCGCTGTGGCATGAACCCGTATTGTTCCCGGCTTATTGTCGGTACGATGTGCCACTTGACCCTTCGAACCACCATTTTTTCGAAGACTTTGCCCAGTACAGGCAATAGCCCGGTTAGGTTAGGTTAGGTTAGGTTAGGTTAGGTTAGGTTAGGTTCCCCCCCGAACGGGTTCCCGCCTTGTCGTGGCGGGGGGGCTTAGTAGCCGTGGCTTGGTCAACCACGGTGAACGAAGAGGAACCCCTTGGCTGGCCCGAGGTGTAGGGCCGGCCCGAGGTGGCCACTCCGAGTGGGCTTGGGAAGCCTACTTCGGATGTGTGTCGGGGGGCTGCGGTGAGAGGGGAGTCCGCACCCTCTACCGCTGCAGCCGAGGTGGAGTCGCGGAGGAAGAGGAGTGCTGGTATGGCGATGCGCCACTCGCCCTATCCTCCGCGACTCAGACGGGGCCGCACCGTTGATGCGGTGGTGGTGGGGCCGCGGGGGGAGAGGAGTGTCGGTATTGCGAGGCGCCGCTCTCCCTACCCTCCGCGGCCGAAACTTGGTAGGCGGCGGAGCCCGAGACCAGATCCGCCGCTGGGGCCGGGAAAGCGGGTGCTTCTAAGCGCTCGATTTTCCTGGCCCCATGGCCTCCGCGTATCGGACTCGGGGGGGTCTGATACGCAGGTGGAATTGGAGGCTGTGGAGGGGGGTAGCTTAACACCTCGCTGCCCCGTGCAGGAGACGAGGCCCGGACAGACCGGGCCAGCACCAGTGCGGGGCTGCGGAGGAATTTGGATTCCCGCGGCCCCGCGCACACGTGCGAGGAGGCACCGTGGGGTTTTAGCCGGTAGGAGTCCGGCATAACCTTCCGGTTGCCCCCGCAGCCGGAGGTATCCATGAGGATTTCCCCACGAAAAAAAAAAAAAAAAAAAAAGGTTAGGTTAGGTTAGGTTAGGTTAGGTTAGGTTAGGTTAGGTTAGGTTAGGTTAGGTTAGGTTTTTTTTTTTTTTTTGTGTGCACCGCTAAGGTGTCCTCCAACACAGGTCGGAGACGTTCCTCAACTATGTACGGGCTTCGACGACTTTTTTTTTCCGCCCTTGTTCTGTTGGATGGTGGGAAGATCGTAAGTATCTTTACTATTTCCTGTGTTTGTGTTTTTTATTATTTTGTGTGTGTGCGTTGTCTGCTTTGTTTTTTTTTATTGGTTTAGTGTATGTGCTACAGTTATGCTTATAGTTATTATTGCTGAGTTAGATTTTACACAATTTTATCTTTTAAATTTATATCTATATTTAGTTAGTATATTCTAAATATATAACACAGTATATATTATCATATACTTCTTACTTAGTCTTATTTCTATTTATTACATCTTTTGCTATATCTATACAATATGCTATAAACCTATTTCTATGCTTCTTACATGCTAACAATTTACTAATATTTTCTTTTTTAGGTTGCATATTTGTTACCATTTCTAATTTAAGTCTTTCTTGTAAGTATTTAGGACATTCTAATAGTAAATGTTCTACACTTTCTTCTTTTTGACTGTCACAAACACATTTTGGGGAATTTTTACATTTGAACCTATAAAGATAGCTTGAGAAACCACCGTGACCGGTAAGTACCTGTACTAAGATTGGGCTAAGTTCTAACTTTTGCAATAATCTGTACGCTGCCTCTATATCTGGTAAAAACATTTTTGTTACCGCGGCGGTGTCCGAACTCATGTAGCGTTTTTTCCATTTCTCAATACTATCCAGTCGAATCTGTCGTTTTATATACGAAATGGGGCATTTGTCGTAATCAGGTGCAGTTTTCTTATATAACGCAGCCTCTTTCGCTAGTTGATCGGCTCGTTCATTACCCATAACTCCCACGTGGGCCCTGATCCAAAACAGGCGGATCGTTTTATCCTGTTCCTTAACGAGCATGATGTTTTTCTTAATGGCTATAACTAGAGGATGATACGAGTTTCGATTACGAATCAGTTCCAGAGCTGATCTAGAGTCGCTGAGAACGTTCGTTGTTTTCGCGTCATGTTCCAGTGCAAATTTTGTCGCCTGTAAAATTGCATACAGTTCAGCCTGAAAGACGGTGCAGAACGGTTCTAATTTAAATTTTTTGGCTTTAGTCTCAGTGCCATTATACCAACAGGATAACGCTGCTCCGACTTTACCCTCAATTTTGCTCCCGTCTGTGTAAATTTGATCACCCATGATATTGTGTTTCCTAAGTGTTTCAGGCTGAGTATCTTCCAGGCATTCATATGTGATTTCTACTTCCTTGGCTGGATGTTGTGCCTTTAGGAAGCAGACTCTACCTTCTATCTTCCTATAACCTATTCTCTCCTGCGGTTCACCTTTCTTTGCTTTATAAAGAGAGGCTGCTTCTTGGACCCGAAGATCTAGAGGAAGCAATCTTGATAGGAGTAGTGCGGCATTTAGGGAGACTGTTCGGTAAGTTTTGCACATTTTTTGCGCGAATCCTCTCTGGATTACATTCAGTTGTTTTTGAATGGTAATTTTTTCTGATGCTGTAGCCCACGAGCTAGCCGCATATAAGATTATTGGCTCTACCACTGCTACATATATTGTCCTAATAACCCTCGGATTTAGTCCCCACTCAATTTTAGCTGTACGTGCGAGTTGCTTGTAGATATTAGCGGCTTTTCGACAAACTAGTTGCACATGTTTCTGGAAAGTCAATTTGTGGTCAATTGTAAGGCCGAGTAGTTTCATTTCTTCCACTAATGTTATCTCAGTTTCTCCCATTTTTATATGTGGGGTCTCATATTTAAGCTTCTTGGTTATAATCATAGCCTTTGTTTTATGTGGTGCGAATTTGAGTTTATTTTTGACTCCCCATTCGTGTACATATGCCAAGACGTTGTTGGCATTATCTTGTATACCTGAGCTGGTTCCTCCGGAGAATATCAGGACAATATCGTCAGCAAACGCTTGACAATATACCCCACGTTTCTCCAATCCATCCAACAGGGGGTCTAGCAGTAGATTCCAAAATGTGGGGCCCCCAATGGAGCCTTGTACACATCCTTTTGTCATTTTTTTTGAGAAAACGGCCCCTGCGTAGCCTACACAGACCCTCCTATCTTCTAAGTAACTATTTACAAGGTTACGTAGATTTTGCGGACAGCGTTTCTCTGCCAGTCGGCACTGTATTGCCGGCCACCAGGCGCTATCAAACGCTCCTTCTATGTCGAGCGACACTATTACGTTTATGAGTTTTTTGGTCAAGTTTTGTCGTATGTGTTTTAACAGGTCATACAGAGCGTCCTCAGTGCTGCGTTGTGGGACGAAACCATACTGCCTAGGACTTGTTTGAGGTAGGAGGTGCCATCTAATCCTCCTTATAATCATTTTCTCAAGCATTTTGCCCATGACTGACAATAGTCCTATTGGTCTATGAGATTTTGGGGCCAAATAGTTATCTTTGCCTGGTTTTCTTATCACTATCACCTTCGCTTCTTTCCAGGGTATCGGGAAATGTGACAGTTGTAGGCATTTGTTTGCTATGTTCAGGAAGACTTCTGGTTCTTGGGATATTACAACTGAGCATATGTCCGCAGTCAAACCGTCTGGACCTGGCGCTTTCTTTGGATTAAAGCTGTTTATCACGTAATTAAGTTCAGCTATAGTGAAAGGCAGATCCATTTTGTCAGTAGCTGGTGAGTCAGGTTTGCTTGCTGTTAGTCTTGTTAGCTGATGTTCTGCATTATCGTCTTCTTCACGATCGTCCGGAAAGAAAGTCTCAGTTAGCCACTTCACTGATTCATCCACACTCAGAGCTATCCCATTCATTACGAGTGGTTGGTCTTCGTATCTTTTGGTAGTTTTCACCATTACTCTGTAGATACTGTCCCACATACTCTCGCTATCCTGTTTTGTGCAGAAGTTCTTCCAACTTTCTGTTTGGGCTTTTATTACTTCCTCTTCATATTTCTCTTTTGCTAGGAGGAACTCATTCACTACCCATCTTTTACGGCTTGGTGCAGCACATTGTATTCTTCTCTTTTTGGTGTTCATGTCTCTTTTCAATTTTTCCAAGTCTTCATTCCACCATATTATTTTCGGTCTGTTATTAAATTTAATTAGGGGTATCGTCTTTTCACATGTTTTCTTTACACCCTCAATGTAATTTTCTATCATTAGTTCTAAAGCTTCCTTAGTTATAATGTTATTGATCTCATTTTTATCTATATTCCTTCTTTTTATTTGGTTTGTCAATTCTTCTTTAAATAGGAGCCAATTAGCCTTTTTCGTATTGAATATTCTTGTAGTACTTCTTTGTCTGTCTTGTGTTGGTCTTTTTAATTTTATATTAAATCTAATCGCATTATGGTCTGAGCTAGTTACATGTTTATCTATTCTCCAATCATTTACGACTCCCAGTAGTTCCAATGTGCATGCCGTGATATCAACATGACTCTTGTAGTGTTTACCTCCTCTTATAGTGTCAAATGTTGGTTCATTCCCGATATTAAGAATTTGCAAGTTTAGCTCTTCTAATGTTCCCGACAGTGCCTCTCCTCTATGATCTTCTCTCACACTTCCCCACCATGTGCTCCATGCGTTACTATCTCCTCCAAGCAGTATTTTGGTGGTTCCTATGGTCCTAACAATGGTTTTTATATTATCCAAATATGGTTCGATTGGCATGTAATCCTCCATGTAGATCGATATTACTCCCATGGTCCATTCATTTGTTTTTAATATAGCAACTGCTATATTTTCTGTTGTCAATGTGGGGCTTTCAATAATCTCCACATTCTCGTCAAAAACCACTATTGCTGCCTTTACAGGCTTTGTCCTGTTATTGTTTCGTTGAACCACGCGTGTTCCAACGTGTCTTTTAAGTACTCCCTGGGAGCCTATATACGGTTCCTGTATTAGTGCAAAAGAAATTCTGTCTTTGGCGGCTTCTATTATTAATTCTGCTGTCGCCAGTTTTTTCTTTTGTAAATTGGCCTGTATGACTTTATACGTTTGCAGAGTTTGGAGGGTCTGTGCATCCATTGGTTAGGTTAGGTTAGGTTAGGTTAGGTTAGGTTAGGTTAGGTTAGGTTCCCCCCCGAACGGGTTCCCGCCTTGTCGTGGCGGGGGGGCTTAGTAGCCGTGGCTTGGTCAACCGCGGTGAACGAAGAGGAACCCCTTGGCTGGCCCGAGGTGTAGGGCCGGCCCGAGGTGGCCACTCCGAGTGGGCTTGGGAAGCCCGCTTCGGATGTGTGTCGGGGGGCTGCGGTGAGAGGGGAGTCCGCACCCTCTACCGCTGCAGCCGAGGTGGAGTCGCGGAGGAAGAGGAGTGCTGGTATGGCGATGCGCCACTCGCCCTATCCTCCGCGACTCAGACGGGGCCGCACCGTTAATTGATGCGGTGGTGGTGGGGCTGCGGGGGGAGAGGAGTGCCGGTATTGCGAGGCGCCGCTCTCCCTACCCTCCGGAGCCGAATCTTGGTTGGCGGCGGAGCCCGAGACCAGATCCGCCGCTGGGGTCGGGAAAGCGGACGCTATATGTATATAGCGCTCGATTTTCCTGGCCCCATGGCCTCTGCGTATCGGACTCGGGGGGGTCCGATACGCAGGTGGAGTTGGAGGCTGTGGAGGGGGGTAGCTGAACACCTAGCTACCCCGTGCAGGAGACGAGGCCCGGACAGACCGGGCCAGCACCAGTGCGGGGCTGCGGAAGAATTTGGTTTCCCGCGGCCCCGCGCACACGTTCGAGGAGGCACCGTGGGGTTTTAGCCGGTAGGAGTCCGGCATAACCTTCCGGTTGCCCCCGCAGCCGGAGGTATCCATGAGGATTTCCCCACGAAAAAAAAAAAAAAAAAAAAAAAAGGTTAGGTTAGGTTAGGTTAGGTTAGGTTAGGTTCCCCCCCGAACGGGTTCCCGCCTTGTCGTGGCGGGGGGGCTTAGTAGCCGTGGCTTGGTCAACCGCGGTGAACGAAGAGGAACCCCTTGGCTGGCCCGTGGTGTAGGGTCGGCCCGAGGTGGCCACTCCGAGTGGGCTTGGGAAGCCCACTTCGGATGTGTGTCGGGGGGCTGCGGTGAGAGGGGAGTCCGCACCCTCTACCGCTGCAGCCGAGGTGGAGTCGCGGAGGAAGAGGAGTGCTGGTATGGCGATGCGCCACTCGCCCTATCCTCCGCGACTCAGACGGGGCCGCACCGTTTAATGATGCGGTGGTGGTGGGGCTGCGGGGGGAGAGGAGTGTCGGTATTGCGAGGCGCCGCTCTCCCTACCCTTCGCAGCCGAATCTTGGTTGGCGGCGGAGCCATAGACCAGATCCGCCGCTGGGGTCAGGAAGGCTGGTGCTTCTGAGTGCTAGTTTTTCCTGGCCCCATGGCCTTCGCGCATTGGACTCGGGGGGGTCCGATGCGCAGGTGGAGTTGGAGGCCGTGTAGGGGGGTAGTACAACATCTCACTACCCCGTGCAGGAGACGAGGCCTGGACAGACCGGGCCAGCACTAGTGTGGGGCTGCGGAAGAATTTGGATTCCCGCGGCCCCGCGCTCACGTGCGAGGAGGCATCGTGGGGTTTTAGCCGGTAGGAGTCCGGCATAACCTTCCGGTTGCCCCCGCAGCCGGAGGTATCCATGAGGATTTCCCCACGTAAAAAAAAAAAAAAAAAAAAAAGGTTAGGTTAGGTTAGGTTAGGTTAGGTTAGGTTCCCCCCCGAACGGGTTCCCGCCTTGTCGTGGCGGGGGGGCTTAGTAGCCGTGGCTTGGTCAGCCGCGGTGAACAAAGAGGAACCCCTTGGCTGGCCCGTGGTGTAGGGCCGGCCCGAGGTGGCCACTCCGAGTGGGCTTGGGAAGCCCACTTCGGATGTGTGTCGGGGGGCTGCGGTGAGAGGGGAGTCCGCACCCTCTTCCGCTGCAGCCGAGGTGGAGTCGCGGAGGAAGAGGAGTGCTGGTATGGCGATGCGCCACTCGCCCTATCCTCCGCGACTCAGACGGGGCCGCACCGTTGATTGATGCGGTGGTGGTGGGGCTGCGAGGGGAGAGGAGTGCCGGTATTGCGAGGCGCCGCTCTCCCTACCCTCCGCAGCCGAATCTTGGTTAGCGGCGGAGCCATAGACCAGATCCGCCGCTGGGGTCAGGAAGGCTGGTGCTTCTGAGTGCTAGTTTTTCCTGGCCCCATGGCCTCCGCGTATCGGACTCGGGGAGGTCCGATACGCAAGTGGAGTTGGAGGCCGTGGAGGGGGGTAGCTGACCACCTCGCTACCCCGTGCAGGAGACGAGGCCCGGACAGACCGGGCCAGCACTAGTGTGGGGCTGCGGAAGAATTTGGATTCCCGCGGCCCCGCGCGCACATGCGAGGAGGCACCGTGGGGTTTTAGCCGGTAGGAGTCCGGCATAACCTTCCGGTTGTCCCCGCAGCCGGAGGTATCCATGAGGATTTCCCCACGAAAAAAAAAAAAAAAAAAAAAAAAAAAGGTTAGGTTAGGTTAGGTTAGGTTAGGTTAGGTTAGGTTAGGTTAGGTTAGGTTAGGTTAGGTTAGGTTAGGTTCCCCCCCGAACGGGTTCCCGCCTTGTCGTGGCGGGGGGGCTTAGTAGCCGTGGCTTGGTCAACCGCGGTGAACGAAGAGGAACCCCTTGGCTGGCCCGAGGTGTAGGGCCGGCCCGAGGTGGCCACTCCGAGTGGGCTTGGGAAGCCCATTTCGGATGTGTGTCGGGGGGCTGCGGTGAGAGGGGAGTCCGCACCCTCTACCGCTGCAGCCGAGGTGGAGTCGCGGAGGAAGAGGAGTGCTGGTATGGCGATGCGCCACTCGCCCTATCCTCCGCGACTCGGACGGGGCCGCACCGTTGATTGATGCGGTGGTGGTGGGGCTGCGGGGGGAGAGGAGTGTCGGTATTGCGAGGCGCCGCTCTCCCTACCCTCCGCAGCCGAATCTTGGTTGGCGGCGGAGCCATAGACCAGATCCGCCGCTGGGGTCGGGAAAGCGGGCACTACTAAGAGCTCGATTTTCCTGGCCCCATGGCCTCCGCGTATCGGATTCGGGGGGGTCCGATACGCAGGTGGAATTGGAGGCTGTGGAGGGGGGTAGCTGAACACCTCGCTACCCCGTGCAGGAGACGAGGCCCGGACAGATCGGGCCAGCACTAGTGCGGGGCTGCGGAAGAATTTGGATTCCCGCGGCCCCGCGCACACGTGCGAGGAGGTACCGTGGGGTTTTAGCCGGTAGGAGTCCGGCATAACCTTCCGGTTGCCCCCGCAGCCGGAGGTATCCATGAGGATTTCCCCACGAAAAAAAAAAAAAAAAAAAAAGGTTAGGTTAGGTTAGGTTAGGTTAGGTTAGGTTAGGTTCCCCCCCGAACGGGTTCCCGCCTTGTCGTGGCGGGGGGGCTTAGTAGCCGTGGCTTGGTCAACCGCGGTGAACGAAGAGGAACCCCTTGGCTGGCCCGTGGTGTAGGGCCGGCCCGAGGTGGCCACTCCGAGTGGGCTTGGGAAGCCCACTTCGGATGTGTGTCGGGGGGCTGCGGTGAGAGGGGAGTCCGCACCCTCTACCGCTGCAGCCGAGGCAGAGTCGCGGAGGAAGAGGAGTGTTGGTATGGCGATGCGCCACTCGCCCTATCCTCCGCGACTCAGACGGGGCCGCACCGTTGATGCGGTTGTGGTGGGACCGCGGGGGGAGAGGAGTGTCGGTATTGCGAGGCGCCGCTCTCCCTACCCTCCGCGGCCGAAACATGGTAGGCGGCGGAGCCCGAGACCAGATCCGCCGCTGGGGTCGGGAAAGCGGGCACTACTAAGCGTTCGATTTTCCTGGCCCCATGGCCTCCGCGTATCGGACTCGGGGAGGTCCGATACGCAGGTGGAGTTGGAGGCTGTGGAGGGGGGTAGCTGACCACCTCGCTACCCCGTGCAGGAGACGAGGCCCGGATAGACCGGGCCAGCACTAGTGCGGGGCTGCGGAAGAATTTGGATTCCCGCGGCCCCGCGCGCACGTGCGAGGAGGCACCGTGGGGTTTTAGCCGGTAGGAGTCCGGCATAACCTTCCGGTTGTCCCCGCAGCCGGAGGTATCCATGAGGATTTCCCCACGAAAAAAAAAAAAAAAAAAAAAGGTTAGGTTAGGTTAGGTTGGAGCAGCGCCGTGTCCTCACAAATAAAGTAGGAGGCGATCTGTCGTTGCCGGCCTTAGTGCGGAAGATGGTCGGTAGCGCAGAGTCGTGGGACGCGGTGGTGTCCTTCTGCGAGGACGTGATGTCGCAGAAGGAAACTGCGGAACGGGAAAGGGAGATCTCGACTCCCTTCCCCAGCCGCAGAAGGCGCACCGGGCGCAGGAGAAGGGCGGATAACGCCCTTTTCCGGCCCCCATGAATGGGTCCAGGGGCGAGGGACTCGGGGAAGCCCCCGCCACCCCTTTTCGATGGACCCGAGGCGGAGGCGCGCGTGGGTGTCGGCGCGCGCCCCTGAGGCGATACACGGGGTAGTTAAACACCTCACTACCCCGTGCAGGAGACGAGGCCCGGACAGACCGGGCCAGCACTAGTGTGGGGCTGCGGAAGAATTTGGATTCCCGCGGCCCCACTCGCACGTGCGAGGAGACACCGGGGTGGTTTTAGCCGGTAAGAGTCCGGCACGCCCCTCCGCCTTTCCCCAGGCGGAGGAAGTCCATGAGGATTTCCCCCCGTAAAAAAAAAAAAAAAAAAAGGTTAGGTTAGGTTAGGTTAGGTTAGGTTAGGTTAGGTTAGGTTAGGTTAGGTTAGGTTAGGTTAGGTTAGGTTCCCCCCCGAACGGGTTCCCGCCTTGTCGTGGCGGGGGGGCTTAGTAGCCGTGGCTTGGTCAACCGCGGTGAACGAAGAGGAACCCCTTGGCTGGCCCGAGGTGTAGGGCCGGCCCGAGGTGGCCACTCCGAGTGGGCTTGGGAAGCCCACTTCGGATGTGTGTCGGGGGGCTGCGGTGAGAGGGGAGTCCGCACCCTCTACCGCTGCAGCCGAGGTGGAGTCGCGGAGGAAGAGGAGTGCTGGTATGGCGATGCGCCACTCGCCCTATCCTCCGCGACTCAGACGGGGCCGCACCGTTCATTGATGCGGTGGTGGTGGGGCTGCGGGGGGAGAGGAGTGCCGGTATTGCGAGGCGCCGCTCTCCCTACCCTCCGCAGCCGAATCTTGGTTGGCGGCGGAGCCATAGACCAGATCCGCCGCTGGGGTCAGGAAGGCTGGCGCTTGTGAGTGCTAGTTTTTCCTGGCCCCATGGCCTCCGCGTGTCGGGTTCGGGGGGGTCCGATACGCAGTTGGAGTTGGAGGCTGTGGAGGGGGGTAGCTGAACACCTCGCTACCCCGTGCAGGAAACGAGGCCCGGACAGACCGGGCCAGCACTAGTGCGGGGCTGCGGAAGAATTTGGATTCCCGCGGCCCCGCGCACACGTGCGAGGAGGTACCGTGGGGTTTTAGCCGGTAGGAGTCCGGCATAACCTTCCGGTTGCCCCCGCAGCCGGAGGTATCCATGAGGATTTCCCCACGAAAAAAAAAAAAAAAAAAAAAAAAAAGGTTAGGTTAGGTTAGGTTAGGTTAGGTTAGGTTAGGTTAGGTTAGGTTAGGTTAGGTTAGGTTTTTTTTTTTTTTGTGGTTGTTTTTATCCAATTTGAAATTGCTAACGGTATACAATTTCAAAGTGGAGAAGCCTGTGTGATTTGTCTTAGACACCAAGACTTTTATATTAGAATTCTAGCTGCTGGAATTGGGTTTGTTAAATTCTTTTAACGAATTAATTATACAATGTATGAGTTTTGTAAAGGACGCAGTTGTACTTTCTTTGGATATTACTTCTATAATATTATACGGATCTACTTTAAGCATACTTGATATTATTTCATGATTCTGTCTTATTGTTCCGTATTTTGGACATTTCTGAATAAGATGTTCTATTGATTGTATCGAGGAATTATCACAAGGGCAGCGATCGTTACTTACTATTTTGAATCTGTATAAGTATTCTTTATGAAAGCCATGATTTGTAAAGATTTGAGTTAATTGAAAATTGGGTTTAAGACACTTGATTGTTTTTTGTAGAATTTCGAATGTGGGGCACCATTTCTTAGTATGTCTGCAATTGTTGATTTCCATATATAAATCATTTGCGGCTTGTTGACTAATTGTTTGACATTTCGTCTTTATATAACTTAGGGGAAACATTGAATATACTATTTTGTTGTGACTCATTGCTGCAGATTTTGCTGCTACGTCTGCTTCTTCATTTCCTACGATGCCCGCATGTCCTTTTACCCAAACGAAATCTACGGCGTAATTAAGACATTTAGCTTTATATATTGTATCTTGAATTTCGTTTGCAAGTCTGTTTCTACTGTAGCGATTATTTAGCTCTATTAATCCCGATTGACTGTCTGATAAAATGACTGTTTTGCTTATTTTATTTGAATAGATCCAATGGCAAGCCTTATTGATTGCTAATAATTCTGCTTGAAAAATTGAGCAACATTTGTGTAATTTAAATTTTTTGACTATTTTTCTCCCATCAGGGCTATGGACTACAAATGCTGCTCCAACATTTCCATCAGTTTTGCTACCATCAGTATATATTTGGTAACTGTCTGGAGGTACATGTTCTACTATATGTTCATATTTTGAAGCTATATTGAAATTTATTTTAACTCTATTAGCTGGATGAATAATTGTTGAAGGTTGAGCTGGTCCGTCAAGTGTGATATCTTGAGGTAAAAATTTTGATATTCCTGTTATTCTTGTAGTTTCGATTTCAGCAGTTTCTAAAATTTTTGCAGGCAAGGGTATTAGGTTAGCTAGTGAAATGGACGCTGCTGTACTAAGGGTTCGGAATCCGCGTACTATTTTTATAGCAAAACCTCTTTGTAGCGACAGAAGTTTTTTCCGAACACATTCAAAGTTTATTGCATCGTGCCATATGCTAGAAGCATAGCAGATAATCGGCTCTATTACTTGTTTGTATATTGTGTCTATATTATCCCCATGCAAACCCCATGTAGGTCTGACGAATCTAATGAGTTTTTGATATATATTTTGCGCTTTATCAATAACGGATTTAATATGTTGAGTGAAATTCAATTTTTTATCAATGGTAATGCCAAGGAGCTTTATTGTATTTTTAAAATGTAAATTATGGTTATTAATTTTTATTACGCTTTTCTCAGCTTTTCTAGTAAATGCTATTGCCTGCGTCTTTTGAGGTCCGAATGTTAATTTTGAATTGAATCCCCATTGGGTGATAATCTCTAAAGCTTGGTTGGTTTTATTCTGTAGCACTTCTAAATTTTTGTCATGAACAATGAGCGTCACATCATCCGCGAATGCTTGTATGTGACACCCTCTTGGTAGTTTACATTCTAAAAGTTCATCCAAGATCAGATTCCAACAAGTTGGTCCACAAACTGATCCTTGAATGCAACCGCGTGTGAGTGTTTTTGTGGCTGAGCTATCTGCAAAATCAATCTGTGCTTTCCTATCCTGAACATAGCTAAGCATTATTTCGTATAAATTTTTAGGACATTTGATTTTGTGCAGTCTTTTGAAGATTAATGGCCACCAAGCATTGTTGAACGCCGCTTGTATGTCCAACGAAATAGCTATGACATGTTCATTGTTTGATTTGGATTGTTTAACTGTATCTATTACTTTCTTTAAGGCGTGTACGGTGCTAGTTTGTTCTTTAAATCCATATTGGTTATTGCATGCAAGATTATTACTGTTGATGTGGTGTGTGATTCTTTGAATTATTAATTTTTCCAATAGCTTTCCAAAAACATTTATTAATCCTATAGGTCGATAAGCGGCAGTATCGAAATAGTCAGATTTGTTTGGTTTTGGTATTATTTTGATGTATGCTTCCTTCCATATTTTCGGGAAATATTTTAGTTCCAAACATCTGTTCATTATTGAGGTGACCGTTGAAGGATACAATTTCGCAAACATTAGGCAAATGTCTGACGTTAGATGATCGGGCCCTGGTGACTTGTTAGAATTCATAACTTTAAGGCAGTCCAAGATCTCTTCAGTGGTAAATAACGAATCGGGAGTTGTCTCTGGAGAGATTTCCATGAGTGACCTTGCTTCACGCTGTTGTTCTGTCACATCAGGTGTATCATCGGGGAAGTATTCATTTAGAAATACATTTGCCGCCTCGGTAGTATTTACAGTGTAAGAACCGTTTTTTAATTTTACTGTCGATGGTGGTTGAGTTAAAGGTTTAGTTTTAAGTAATTTATTGGTCAGTGACCAGACATCATCTTTGCCCTGTTTATTACAGAATTCTTTAAAATTCGAGATCGAGGCGTTTTTTAATGCTTCTGTATACTCCGCTTTCAATTTGTTACGCTCATCAAGTGCTTCCGTTAGTGATAAGCCTCGACGCTTAAGTTGATGAATTGTGTGGTGTTTTTTTATAAGCTCCTTTTTCATATTCTCTAATTCTGTGGACCACCAAGGGTTTTGTGATTTTTTGCTTCGAGCACGAGGCAAAATTAGATCGCATGCATTTTGTATTGCAAGTGTCATGTTAACTATAAAACTTTCTAATTGCACTGTATCTAATTCACTTATATTATCTTGTATTGGAAGGGCTTTGTCAATTTCTTTTTTGAATATTTCTTCTATTGTGTCCCAATTTATGCGGGTAGTGTGGTATCTATAAGTTGATAGTTTTTTATTTTTCTTTATGCTATGATCATCTAAAAGTAATTTAAATTCAATGCCATTATGATCTGAAGAGGGGCATATTTCAAGATTAACTTTCCAATCAATAACTTGGTTTACTAGGGAGTTACTGGTTAGTGTAAGGTCAATAATTGAGTCTCTGTGTACACCATGTGTAGTAGTTTCAAAAGTGGGCGTAGTGCCCTGATTGCAAACTTCTAGGTCATTAGTATGTATAAAATTGGCTACTGTGTTCCCTCTTTTGTTATTTAATTTGGAGTTCCAGAGGCAGTGCCAGCCGTTAAAGTCACCTCCAATTATGTGACGCGCATCTTTAGTGTTCTCTAGGAATAGTTTGAGTTGATTCATGGTATCATATATATCGCTTCGTGGTTCTATATATACACTAAGGAGGTAGATATGTTTGCCCGCCTTGTTTATTTGTACTATGGAACAGTTAGAGTTGGAGTATTCTGAAATGCCAAAAGTGCTAAATGAATTTTCTTTTATTAATATGCAAGCTTTAATAGGTCGATTTGATGGAAACTGGTATATTTTGTATCCATCAACTTTTTTCATTAAGTTTGTTTCTCCCAAATAGGGTTCATTTATAAGGGCCACATGAATGTCATTTTCTCTCAAAAATATAGCAAGCTCGTGCTGCGCTTCCTTGCAGCGTCCAAGATTGCATTGTACAAAATTGATAAAATTAAGATTTTTAACACATTCCTTTCTATTAGTATGCTGATTACGTTGAATTTGAGATGAGTTTCGTATGATAATTTTCTTTTTGGGCTTAATATCCATAATCGGTTTTTTCAATAGCACGTGCAATCATAGTACGGACAGTGGGGCAAGTATTTGATGTAGCGGAATGTTTTGTGTCTCTAGTGGTTTTGTGGTTTTGATTGTAGGTGTTACAGTTAATGCAACACAGCTGAGCTTCATTATTTTTATTTGGGCAGTTGACGAAAGTGTGTGTCTGAGATGCGCAGTGGGAACATGGTTGCGTATCTGATGTACAAAATTTCTTAATATGACCGAACTGTAAGCACTTAAAACATTGAAGATGAGCTGAGAACTGTTCAACATATATTTTTTGGTGATCAATATTGACGCGTTCCATTTTGATTACATTTTTCCAAATTGGGGGTGTTACAATAAGTACAGCATTATATAAATCATTATTTTTGTTTTTACGTTGAAATCGCAGGACAATGTCAGTATCTGTTTGAACTAAATCATTAATTGAAGGGTTCTGTCGCTTGAAAATATCCACCAGTTCGTCAACTGGGACGTCTTTTGAAATTCCTTTCAGTTGAATCATCGGTCGCAATTTTTTAGCAGCTTGAACAGTCACTTTGCTTTCGTTTTCATTTATATTTTTAATTACATAATCCCTTTGTTCCGCAGTATCGAATTCTACACACAACTTAGTGTTTGTTAAGGGTGTAACTTTGGATGGAGCAAATGTGGTGTTTTTAAAAGAAAAACTTTTACGCCAGGCCTCCACGGTTTCCTTCTTGTTTTCTGTTTTGGCAGTTACAATAAGGGCGTGTTTGGTGCTTCGCTGCTCGGGAGCTTTCTGGATAGCAGGAGTTGATTTTACAATATGGGCATAAGAGGGCTGTTTTAGTTCTGTTTTTAATATCGCTAACTCCTCTTTAATGCACCCCTTAATAATACTCTGAATTTGTCCACTGTCAGTGCTTCCAGAACTAGCTTCAATACGAGTTGATAATTGCATTATTTCATTGGCCATGTTAATAATGCTACTTTTCCTTTCAGCTGTAACACTTTTACCATTCTGAATGCAGGTGATAATGTCCTTGGCCAGCTGAGAGATGTTTTGTGCAGCTGTAAAACTCTGACTAACAACTACATCCATACCAGTGATTTCAGGCTGGGACATCATAGTAAAATGTATAAAATCAAAAAATTCGGAACAAGTCTAAGAATTAACCTAAATAATGAAAACCAGAAGAGTGGAAGTTAGCAGTTTACAAAGACGGACCTAATAAAGAAAAAAAAAAGCTAAATAAACATACACTTCAAAAATATTAAATTTTATGAATTTACTACTATAAGAAAGTAGAATAATATGAAAATCAATTATTTAAATGTGAAACTTTATAAAGAAAACTATGTGGAAATACAAAGGATCTTAAACTACACTATTCAAAAAGAAAATCTAAATGAAAAAGACGAAAATAAGTATGACTTCTAATGAGAAGTAGGAAAATCTACTTAAGTAATGAAAACAGGGAGGGTGGGAGGGCTTTTTCTCTAATTCCGCGTGTTTTATTTTACAGATTTGAGTGCAGATGGCAGTTTCTACACTAGACGGACCTTACAGAAGCAAAAAGAGTGAAATAAAAGCAAATTTGAAAAATTTTAAAAATTTTATGAATATACGACTCTAAGAAAACGAATTATATGAAAATTTGTAATTTTACTGTGAAAATTGTATGAAAAAACTAGATGGAAATATAGGCGGCAATTAGTTACACTATATAACAAGAAAATATGAACAGAAAAGACAAATTTTATGCAAAGTTAGAGAAGATTTTATGTTTTATTTGTGAATTTACTACTATAAAAGAATGAAAAATGTGAAAATTTATAATATAACAGTGAAAATTTAATAAGAAAACTATAGGGTAATATGGGGAGCAATTAGCTGTATTATTTAGAAAAAATTTGAACAAAAAAAGACGAAGTTTTATGAAAGTTATAAGCAAAGTTGTAGTTGGTTAGGTTAGGTTAGGTTAGGTTAGGTTAGGTTAGGTTAGGTTCCCCCCCGAACGGGTTTCCGCCTTGTCGTGGCGGGGGGGCTTAGTAGCCGTGGCTTGGTCAACCGCGGTGAACGAAGAGGAACCCCTTGGTTGGCCCGAGGTGTAGGGCCGGCCCGAGGTGGCCACTCCGAGTGGGCTTGGGAAGCCCACTTCGGATGTGTGTCGGGGGGCTGCGGTGAGAGGGGAGTCCGCACCCTCTACCGCTGCAGCCGAGGTGGAGTCGCGGAGGAAGAGGAGTGCTGGTATGGCGATGCGCCACTCGCCCTATCCTCCGCGACTCAGACGGGGCCGCACCGTTAATTGATGCGGTGGTGGTGGGGCTGCGGGGGGAGAGGAGTGCCGGTATTGCGAGGCGCCGCTCTCCCTACCCTCCGCAGCCGAATCTTGGTTGGCGGCGGAGCCCGAGACCAGATCCGCCGCTGGGGTCGGGAAAGTGGACGCTACATAGCGCTCGATTTTCCTGGCCCCATGGCCTCCGCGTATCGGACTCGGGGGGGTCCGATACGCAGGTGGAGTTGGAGGCTGTGGAGGGGGGTAGCTTAACACCTCGCTACCCCGTGCATGAGACGAGGCCCGGACAGATCGGGCCAGCACTAGTGCGGGGCTGCGGAAGAATTTGGATTCCCGCGGCCCCGCGCGCATGTGCGAGGAGGCACCGTGGGGTTTTAGCCGGTAGGAGTCCGGCATAACCTTCCGGTTGCCCCCGCAGCCGGAGGTATCCATGAGGATTTCCCCACGAAAAAAAAAAAAAAAAAAAAAAAAAGGTTAGGTTAGGTTAGGTTAGGTTAGGTTAGGTTAGGTTAGGTTAGGTTAGGTTAGGTTAGGTTAGGTTAGGTTAGGTTAGGTTAGGTTAGGTTAGGTTAGGTTAGGTTAGGTTTTTTTTTTTTTTTTTTTTTTTTTTTTTTTTTTTTTTTTATACTAGTTCCCCCTAACGTGGAGATCAGGGACTTTTTTCCTCTTTTTATATTTTTTATTTCTTTAGTTTTTCTTTTCTTTTGCCTTTTTATTTTATCTTTTTTTGCTTTTTTCTTTTTACTTTCTTTTTTGTAAGTTTTACAATAATGTTCTTATTTCTATTACATATGTCTTCCTTTGTTAATTCATTATACTTATCATTATACCTTAATCTACTTTATTTTAATTATTTATACATATTTAACGGGACTGTTTACATTATATGCCTATATATAATTTACAGTTCCCTTTTTCTACTATTTTTTATTCTTATGTACTACCTTATTAGCTATGACTTTGCAATATTTTAAAAATCTACTTCTTACATGTTTGTTTCTTATTATTTCACATATGTTTTCTTTTCTTATTTTTATTTGTAATTCCGTTTCTATATCATTTCTTTCCTTACCATAAACTGTACACTCTGTTATGATATGTATTGTGCTTTCTACTTTCATCGGGTCACAGACGCATGCCGGGCTTTCCTTACACTTGAACCGATGCAAGTATTCGGAAAACCCGCCATGTCCCGTCATCACTTGCACCATGAGCGAGTCTATATGTAGTTTTCTTATGATGGGATAAGCGCTTAAGGCGTCTGGGAAAAATACCTTTGTTACGGAGGCTGTTTCGCCTTCCACGTAACGTCGGTTCCATTCGTCAAGCGAACCCAGACGAATCTGTCGCTTGACGAATGAAATCGGGCATTTCCCGTAATCCGGTTTACGTTTTAATTTAAGGGCGGCCTCTTTCGCTAACTCATCTGCTCTCTCGTTTCCCTCCAATCCTGCGTGTGCCTTAATCCAAAATAATTTTAATGATTTTCCTTTTTTATTTATTTCTGAAATGTTTTTCCTAGTCTTTGCCGCTAGGGGATGGAGGGAAACGCTCTGGACTACTGTCTCGAGAGCAGATCTTGAGTCACTATAGATGTTACAGGTCGGTGCCGGATCTTTCAATGCATAATTTGTTGCCTCATATATGGCCAGCAACTCCGCCTGGTAGACGGTGCAGAAGTCTTCCAATTTAAATTTTCGGCTACTTGCCTCCGCTGCGTCATTCCAAATGGATAACGCAGCGCCGACTTTCCCCTCGATTTTACTTCCGTCTGTAAATATTTTCAGACCTTTATTGTCGTATTGGTCGACTTGCGCACCATCCTCCAGACATATAAACTGCAGCCCAACCTGATTCGCGGGGTGAGGTGTCTTCGTGTATTCTAATTTCCGTTCCACATCCCGATCTCCTACTACTCGCTGGGAGTAACCTTTCTTTACTTCATAAAGCAAGGCTGCTTCCCGAACCCTGAGGTCCAAAGGAAGCAGCCCAGCGAGTAGTAGGGCCGAGTGGAGGGATACGGTTTTGTAAGACTTTACTATCTTTTGTACAAACCCGCGTTGTGCCATGTCGAGCTGCTTTTTAACATTCTGTTTGCACGTGGCCGATGCCCATACACTAGCCGCGTACAATATGATCGGCTCCGTAACCGCTACGTAGATGGTCCTAATGATCTCCGGGTTCAGGCCCCAACTAATCTTGGCGGCTCTTGTTAACTGTTTATATAGACTTTGTACCTTACAACACACATTTTTTACATGTGTGTTGAAGGTCAACTTATCGTCAATAGTAAGCCCTAATATTTTTATTTCTCTGGACAACGCAATGCTCTCCCCACCCATTTTCAGAAGTGGTGAGTCGTATTTTATCTTTTTTGTTATTACCATTGCTTTAGTTTTGTTTGGTGCAAATTTGAGTTTGTTTTCGACTCCCCACTTCTGAACATGCGCGAGGGCCGCGTTGGCCCGATCCTGCACTTCAAGTGCCCTGTCCCCGGAGAAAATCAGGACCACGTCGTCCGCGAAAGCCTGGCAGTATTCCCCATTTATGCTCAGTTCGTGTAATAGGGGGTCGATCAGCAGGTTCCAAAGTATAGGACCCCCTATTGAGCCCTGCACACACCCCTTAGCAGTGGTTTTCGTGTGTTCTGCTCCTGCGTACCTGATGCTAACGGTTCTATCCTCGAAATAGTTGTTTATGAGACGTCTCAGATTAATCGGGCAACCAGATTCTGCCAATCTACATCTGATTGCCGGCCACCATGCGTTATCGAAGGCTCCCTCTATGTCCAGAGATATTAAAACTATTAACTTTCTGTCTTTGAGCTTGCTCTTTATTAGTTGCATCATGTCATAGAGGGAGTCCTCGGTACTACGCTGCGGCATAAATCCGTATTGTCTCCGGCTAAGATTAGGTATAATATGCCATTTTATTCTTTGTATCAACATTTTCTCGAGGATTTTCCCGAGCACAGGCAGCAGTCCGATAGGTCTATAGGATTTGGGATGTGTGTAGTTCTCTTTCCCAGGCTTTCGCAGCACTACTACAACCGCCTCTTTCCAGCTCTTCGGAAAGTATGCCAGATTCAGACATTTATTGACTATTGCCAAAAACATTACCGGGTTCAGAGAAATAGAGTTTAGGCAGATATCAGCCGTGAGGCCGTCCTTCCCTGGAGCTTTCTTGGGGTTAAAACTGGACACAGACCACATCAGCTCCTCTATCGTAAAAGGTGGGTCACATGAGTCATCATGTGACCCTTCGTTTACTGCATTCGCCGCTTCTCTTACTTGTTTGTGTCCGACGTTGTCACCCCTGGTGTCATCTTCGGGGTAAAATGTGTCAGCCAACACCTTGGCTGATTCCTGGTTTCCCATTGTTACGCCGTCAATGATTAAGGGAATGTCTTCTTGCCTTTTGATTGTTCGGCCCATAACTCTATAAATCCCGTCCCACATTGATTCTCGCTCTTGTTTGCTGCAGAATGTCTTCCAGCTTGAAGTTTGGGCTCTCTTGACTTCTCGCTGGTAATCCTCCTTTGCGCTGAGGTACTGCTCTACAACCCATTCCCGACGAATTGGTGCTGCACATGATATTCGACGTTTTAGCCTGGAGACTTTCTTCTTGAACTGTGTTAACTCGTCGGTCCACCAGGGCAATCCTGTTCGCTTTTTGTTCTTCAATTTTGGTATATATTTATGAGCTGCTTCAGTTATTGTTTTTGTTACTTCTTCTATTTTTATTTCTAGTTCTTGTCTTGATTCTATTTTATCTATTTCTGTTTTGTTTAATGTGTTGCTGTTCCAAACCTGGAGGAGTTTCTCACGAAACTCACTCCAGTTTGCCCTTTTTGTATTGTATTTCCTGGTTGTTCTGCTTACATCAGTTCCAACTGATTTTTCAAGGTTTATATCGAACAGGATTGCTCTGTGGTCCGAAACAGTTATTTCTTCAGAAAGCCTCCAGTTTTCTACCCTCCCTAATAGGTTCGTCGAGCAGGTAGTGATATCGACACAACTAGAGAATCTTCTCCCTCCTCTGATAGTATCAAAGGTGGGATCCGTTCCTCTGTTGAGTATGTGGAGCTCCAATTCGTCGAGTTTGGCGGCCAAGTCTATTCCTCTCGTATCCGCCTCCCGGCTACCCCACCAGGTGTTCCATGCGTTCACATCTCCCCCCAGTATCACGTTTACCGTCCCTAAGGCTTCCACTGCCTTTTCGATCACGTCCAGGTATGGGTCGATTGGCTTATCACTCTCCAGGTAGACAGACACCACTCCCATCTCCCAGGTCCCTGTCCTCAACTTTGCGACTGCAATATTTTCCGTCGTTAGGTCGGGACACTGGGTTACGTTAATGGTGTCGTCGAACAATACAGGTTAGGTTAGGTTAGGTTAGGTTAGGTTAGGTTAGGTTAGGTTAGGTTAGGTTAGGTTAGGTTAGGTTAGGTTAGGTTAGGTTAGGTTAGGTTAGGTTAGGTTAGGTTAGGTTAGGTTAGGTTAGGTTAGGTTAGGTTAGGTTAGGTTTTTTTTTTTTTTTTTTTTTTTTTTTTTTTTTTTTTTTTTTCCTTATACGTTGATTCACTTTTTATGGTATATTCACTATTTTCTTTTCTTTTGGCGCTTTAGATGATAAACATGCACGACATACATGATAGCCGTGTGATTGCTAATGGGATACAACTCACTTGGCTTATCATGCTTTCGCTGTTCCATGATGTCAAATAAATATATATATATATTATTATTAATTATATATATATATATATATATATATATATATATATATATATATATATATATATATATTATTATATAATTATAAATATTAATAATAATAAATATTTTATATAGTTTTAAATATTAATTATAATTATTATATGTGCCTTAAAACTGTATATTGAGTTTATTGGTCATATTTTTTTTTTTATTTATTGTTTTTTTTTTTTTTCCCCTTTAGGCCGAAGTGGTGTTGTTAAAACTTTTAAGTTGATTGACTATATAATTCACATATTCCACAAATGATGTGATTGAAGACTCTTTTGTAATCAGCTCCTTTAAATTATATGGTGAGATTTTCAGCATTTGGCATCGAAATTCGTGTTCCAAACGCTGTGCTTGAAATCTGGTGCAATATTTTAATAAGTGGTCAATAGTTTGTACGCAGTCATCATCACAAGGGCATTTATTGTTGTTTAAGATTTTGAACCTATGTAAATATTGTTTATGGAAACCATGGCCAGTTAATATTTGGGTAAGTTTAAAATTTATTTTAGTAGACTGCCACAGCTGTTTAATGGATTCAATATCAGGTAAAAGTTCTCGTGTATGTTTTCCTTGCAATGCACTAGCGTAGCGATGCTGCCAGTGATTTAGATTTTCTTTCTTAATTCTTGCTTTCGCGAAGCTAATCGGAAATTTAGAATAATCACACCTCTTTTTTAATTTTGCTCCTTTTTTCGCTTCTAAATCAGCTGTTTCGTTCCCAATAATACCAGTGTGACTTTTAATCCAAGTTATGAGAATTTTACCAGTTTCCTCTATTTTCTTTATTTTGTTATGTATATTTGTAACGATAGGGTGTGTATTACTTCGTTTATTTATAGCATAGATTGCTGACAAACTGTCTGAAAATATTTTAACTTCAGTAATATTATTATTTATGATCCATGAGCAGGCTTTTTCAATGGCAAAAAGTTCTGATTGGAAGACTGTACAGCTGTCATGTAACTTGAATTTTTTAACTAATACTGTTTTGTCATTTTGGAATACTACGAAGGAAGCTCCCACTTTTCCATCCTCTAATTTACTACCGTCAGTATAGATGTTTGTAGACGTTTGGTAGGTGCAAGGAGGTTCATTACCTGGTGAGAAATTTTTAAATATTTTTATTCTACAGGCTGGATGTATGAGGTGTTGAGGTGGTGTGAGCTTTTCGAGAGTTACATCTTCAGGCAAGTATTGCGTAATACCAGAGCTTCGGATGTTTTCAAGCTGGTGCACTTCTTTTATTTTGAGATCGAGTGGTATGAATTGAGCGAGAGCTAATGCTGCCGCAGTTGATACTGTACGAAAAGCTTGAATAGCTTTGAGGGCAAACAGACGTTGAGTTCGTTCCAGCAATTTCCTACAACACTTTTTTGAAGCGGCGTCGCCCCAAACACCAGCAGCGTAAGTTATTGTGGGTTCGATTACTTGATGGTAGATTATACTAATATTTTCGGGATGAACCCCCCAAGTGGGTCGGCAATATATACATAATTTGTGGAAAATACGGGTGGCTTTATCTAGGACGTACTTAATGTGGTTTTTAAAAGTAAGTTTTGAATCGATTATTACTCCGAGTAATTTTATTTGATTTACAATAGATAATGTGTTATCATCCATTTTGATTTTCGCTGTTTTAGCTTGGGCGGTAAATGCAATTACTTGTGTCTTTTCCGAGCTGAAAGTGAGTTTGACACTTTGTCCCCATTGTAATATTCTGCTTAATGCCAAATTAGTGGTTAATTGTAGTTTATTAACATCCTCTGCATGGGCAATTAGTAAAACGTCGTCGGCAAAAGCCTGGATATGACATCCAGATGGTAGTTGAATTTCTAATAGTTCGTCCAATATTATATTCCATAGAGTCGGGCCGCAAGTTGATCCCTGTATACAACCTTTAGACATGGTTTTGGTGGCCTGATACCCTGCATAGTCCAGTGTGACTTGTCTGTCTTTGACATAGTCATGTATCAAACCGAAGATGTTGCGGGGACACTGGATATGTCTAAGTCTATGAAACAAGGCAGGCCACCAAGCGTTGTCAAACGCAGCTTTGATGTCCAGGGAAACTGCGACGACTTGTTGATTATTTTGCTTGGCTTTTTTAACAATATCTATAGCTGAAGCTATGGCGGCAGTGGTGTTAGTCTGTTCTTTGAAGCCAAATTGTCGGTCGCACAATTTTGCATTTCTTGTGGCCTGATATTTAACCCTGACGATAAAACTTTTTTCCAATAATTTACCAAATACTGGTAATAAACCTATTGGACGAAAGGAGCTTAAGTCGTGGGGATTATTTTTATTAGGTTTCGGAATAATTTTAACATATGCTATTTTCCATTGCCGTGGAAAATATTGAAGGAAAAGACATCGGTTCATTATATTAGTTAATAACTTTGGGTAAGCTAAAGCAAACTGCAAGCAAATATCAGCTGTAAGATTATCAATCCCTGGTGCCCGCTTTGGGTTCATACTTTGGATATGTTCAATTATTTCTTCTTCACTAAATGGAAGGTCATTATCTGTATTTGGAAATGTGTCACCGTCTTTTCGGAGTTCTTCGTGTCTAGGAATAGTATCTGGAATGTCATCAGGGTAAAATTGATTGAGTAATGCTTTTGCGGATTCTTCTTCGTTATTGGTATATATGTTTCCGTTTTGTAATGTACTTGGTGGGCGATTTGGTTTTGTTTCTTTTAGTAATCGGTTCGTAAGTGACCATACATTCTCTTTGTTTTGACGTTGGCAAAATTCCCTGAAATTATTAGTTGATGTTCGGCGAAGTTCTTCCGCATACTCCTTTTTCTTTTCCTGTCTCTCTTCTGTCAGCTCATCCAGAGGTAGTCCTCTTTTTTTAGCTTGGTGTATTTTGTGATGGAGGCTAATTACTTCTTTTTTATAATTTTCTAGTTTATCAGTCCACCATAGTGGCTTATACTTAGCACCGCTTTTTCTGACAGGCATAGATGCTCGACAGGCTTCGTGTATGATATCAGTGATTTTTGTTATAAAAGCTTCTAATTCGGTGGCACTGAGAGCAGATATGTCCACATTTAGGCATCCACTGTTACACATATGAGTATCCAAGGTATATTTAAATTCTGTCCAATTTGCTTTATTACTTTTGTACTGAAAGGTGGATGTTTTATAATTATTTGATAGGTTTGTGTTGTAAAGCTCTAATACCATTTCAACTGCATTATGTTGGGATGAAGGGCAAGCCTCAAAGTTGACTTTCCAGTTACTGATATTTTCATATATGGATCCGGATGCAAAGGTTAAATCTATAATTGATGTGCGATTTCTTCCATGGGTAACTGTCTCAAAAGTTGGAGTTGAACCACTATTACAGAGATACATGTCGTTTCCAAACATGATTTCTGCTACATCAAGACCTCTTGGATTCGATGTCTCGCTACCCCACAGTGGGTGCCACCCATTGAAGTCTCCGCACAAAATACGGTGAGAGTCACTGGTGGCTTTTAAGAATGCATCCACACGTTCGAGTGTTGCCGACTCATCATTTCTGGGCTCAATGTACACAGAAGCTAAATATAGTTTTTTACTACCTACAGTTATTTGTACAACGCAAAGATTAGAGGACGAAAGTTGTGTGATTCCTAAAAATGCTCCGTATTTAGGCTTAACAATTATGCAGGCTTTAATTTTACTATTATTCGTCGCAAACTGGTATATGTTAAGACCTTGTATTGGTTTCATTTCCTGAAGATTTCCAATATACGGTTCCGAGAGTAAAGCTATCGAGTAATCGTTAGCCATAAAATAGCGAATAAATTCGTGTTGGCAGCTTTTAGATCTGTCTATGTTACACTGGATTAACTTTATTTTAGTTGTCTGATCCATAGTCAATACGTTGACATATACGCTCTTTCATTGATTTTACTCTCGGACAGAATGAAGAAGTAGCTGAATGTTGCGTGTTAAATGTAGTGTGAAATTTATTGTTATGTGCCTGACAATTGTAACAAGTAACTGTTGATTTATTATCTTTGTGCGGACAATTGGTGTATGTGTGGGTGGTTGATGCGCAATGGGAACATGGATGAATATTATTAGGACATTTACTTTGGACGTGACCGAATTGAAGGCAGCTGAAACATTGTAAAAATGGTGAAAAGTCCTCCGCGTGAATTCGTTGATGGTCGATATTTACTCTACCTAATTTCATTATAACACGCCATATTTGTGGTTTACATAGGAATACCGCATTATAGAGTTTTTCATTTTTATTTTTCCTTTTAAAGCGTAAGCACAAGTCTTCCTTATTTAGAATGAGGTCCCTGAGGTCTTGATTCTGTCCGGCGATGATATCACTCAGCTCTTCCGATGGGATGTCGTTAGAGATACCTTTGAGGATTATCATTGGATTCATTTTACGTGCTAATTCAGCACTTACTTCTGTAGCTGATTTCAATCTTTCCAACGTATCATCTCTTTGGGCACATGTGTCAAATTCTACTCTTAGTTTATTATTGGATATAATTTTCAATTTTGAAGGCGCAAAATTGGTGTTTTTAAAACATATGCTTTTACGCCACGACTCGATAATCTCTTCTCTTGAGTTGACCGTTGCTGTGGGTGTGACTATTATTGCTGGTTTAGTGGCTGGCGTGGCTGGTTTTTGCGATTGTTGGGGACGTGGGGTGGAAGCGACGCTTGCATAAGATTTAGCTTGAAAGGTGGGGGTAGACATTTTAGATAGTTCTTCTTTAATAGTGCTTCTTAGGGATTCTTTAACCTCAAATATGCTTGTCGTGAATTCAGCTGTAATTTTTGCTTCTCGTATTATGCGATTTATGTCGTGTGCCATGTCTATAACTGCCTTTTTATTTTCGGCCGTGACACTTCTTCCCGTTGAGATGGTGGTTATAATGGTGTTTGCCAGTTTGCTAATAGTGTTAAGACTTTCCGCTATGCCAAGAGATATGCAGTTTTCATTTTGGCTGGAGTTAGTAATTGTGTCTCCTAATGTACTATCAGAGTTAACCTGAGCCATTTTTAAGAGTGTATGAATTAACATAAACAAAACCTATGGCGAAAATTTGCAAAAGAAAATTATTAATATATGCAGTAGTCAAAATCCTCTTAAGTAATGAAAACCGGGAGGGCGGGAGGGCGATTTTTCGCTTTAATCGGTGTTTTTTGTTTCAGATATCACCGGGGAAGATGATTGTGGTGCAACGGGGAGTAGATGGCAAGAAAATTTGGAAGAAAAATGAAAATTTGAGAAAATTTGAAAATTAATTAAAATTACGTTAAGAAAAATACAAATATTGTGTTTAAAAACTAGAAATTGGCTAAAAAATGCCTGAATTTACTTATAATATATTAGAATCAATTAAAACCTAAAAGTTAAGACCTAAATTTTTATTGTGAGACGCGAATTAACAAAGATATTAAGATTTTACGTTATAATTTTATATAGATTTCGGGCTTAACCACTATACCTCGGTTCTATACAAATACGATTTTTCGCTTTAATCGGTGTTTTTTGTTTCAGATATCACCGGGGAAGATGATTGTGGTGCAACGGGGAGTAGATGGCAAGAAAATTTGGAAGAAAAATGAAAATTTGAGAAAATTTGAAAATTAATTAAAATTACGTTAAGAAAAATACAAATATTGTGTTTAAAAACTAGAAATTGGCTAAAAAATGCCTGAATTTACTTATAATATATTAGAATCAATTAAAACCTAAAAGTTAAGACCTAAATTTTTATTGTGAGACGCGAATTAACAAAGATATTAAGATTTTACGTTATAATTTTATATAGATTTCGGGCTTAACCACTATACCTCGGTTCTATACAAATACGATTTTTCGCTTTAATCGGTGTTTTTTGTTTCAGATATCACCGGGGAAGATGATTGTGGTGCAACGGGGAGTAGATGGCAAGAAAATTTGGAAGAAAAATGAAAATTTGAGAAAATTTGAAAATTAATTAAAATTACGTTAAGAAAAATACAAATATTGTGTTTAAAAACTAGAAATTGGCTAAAAAATGCCTGAATTTACTTATAATATATTAGAATCAATTAAAACCTAAAAGTTAAGACCTAAATTTTTATTGTGAGACGCGAATTAACAAAGATATTAAGATTTTACGTTATAATTTTATATAGATTTCGGGCTTAACCACTATACCTCGGTTCTATACAAATACGATTTTTCGCTTTAATCGGTGTTTTTTGTTTCAGATATCACCGGGGAAGATGATTGTGGTGCAACGGGGAGTAGATGGCAAGAAAATTTGGAAGAAAAATGAAAATTTGAGAAAATTTGAAAATTAATTAAAATTACGTTAAGAAAAATACAAATATTGTGTTTAAAAACTAGAAATTGGCTAAAAAATGCCTGAATTTACTTATAATATATTAGAATCAATTAAAACCTAAAAGTTAAGACCTAAATTTTTATTGTGAGACGCGAATTAACAAAGATATTAAGATTTTACGTTATAATTTTATATAGATTTCGGGCTTAACCACTATACCTCGGTTCTATACAAATACGATTTTTCGCTTTAATCGGTGTTTTTTGTTTCAGATATCACCGGGGAAGATGATTGTGGTGCAACGGGGAGTAGATGGCAAGAAAATTTGGAAGAAAAATGAAAATTTGAGAAAATTTGAAAATTAATTAAAATTACGTTAAGAAAAATACAAATATTGTGTTTAAAAACTAGAAATTGGCTAAAAAATGCCTGAATTTACTTATAATATATTAGAATCAATTAAAACCTAAAAGTTAAGACCTAAATTTTTATTGTGAGACGCGAATTAACAAAGATATTAAGATTTTACGTTATAATTTTATATAGATTTCGGGCTTAACCACTATACCTCGGTTCTATACAAATACGATTTTTCGCTTTAATCGGTGTTTTTTGTTTCAGATATCACCGGGGAAGATGATTGTGGTGCAACGGGGAGTAGATGGCAAGAAAATTTGGAAGAAAAATGAAAATTTGAGAAAATTTGAAAATTAATTAAAATTACGTTAAGAAAAATACAAATATTGTGTTTAAAAACTAGAAATTGGCTAAAAAATGCCTGAATTTACTTATAATATATTAGAATCAATTAAAACCTAAAAGTTAAGACCTAAATTTTTATTGTGAGACGCGAATTAACAAAGATATTAAGATTTTACGTTATAATTTTATATAGATTTCGGGCTTAACCACTATACCTCGGTTCTATACAAATACGATTTTTCGCTTTAATCGGTGTTTTTTGTTTCAGATATCACCGGGGAAGATGATTGTGGTGCAACGGGGAGTAGATGGCAAGAAAATTTGGAAGAAAAATGAAAATTTGAGAAAATTTGAAAATTAATTAAAATTACGTTAAGAAAAATACAAATATTGTGTTTAAAAACTAGAAATTGGCTAAAAAATGCCTGAATTTACTTATAATATATTAGAATCAATTAAAACCTAAAAGTTAAGACCTAAATTTTTATTGTGAGACGCGAATTAACAAAGATATTAAGATTTTACGTTATAATTTTATATAGATTTCGGGCTTAACCACTATACCTCGGTTCTATACAAATACGATTTTTCGCTTTAATCGGTGTTTTTTGTTTCAGATATCACCGGGGAAGATGATTGTGGTGCAACGGGGAGTAGATGGCAAGAAAATTTGGAAGAAAAATGAAAATTTGAGAAAATTTGAAAATTAATTAAAATTACGTTAAGAAAAATACAAATATTGTGTTTAAAAACTAGAAATTGGCTAAAAAATGCCTGAATTTACTTATAATATATTAGAATCAATTAAAACCTAAAAGTTAAGACCTAAATTTTTATTGTGAGACGCGAATTAACAAAGATATTAAGATTTTACGTTATAATTTTATATAGATTTCGGGCTTAACCACTATACCTCGGTTCTATACAAATACGATTTTTCGCTTTAATCGGTGTTTTTTGTTTCAGATATCACCGGGGAAGATGATTGTGGTGCAACGGGGAGTAGATGGCAAGAAAATTTGGAAGAAAAATGAAAATTTGAGAAAATTTGAAAATTAATTAAAATTACGTTAAGAAAAATACAAATATTGTGTTTAAAAACTAGAAATTGGCTAAAAAATGCCTGAATTTACTTATAATATATTAGAATCAATTAAAACCTAAAAGTTAAGACCTAAATTTTTATTGTGAGACGCGAATTAACAAAGATATTAAGATTTTACGTTATAATTTTATATAGATTTCGGGCTTAACCACTATACCTCGGTTCTATACAAATACGATTTTTCGCTTTAATCGGTGTTTTTTGTTTCAGATATCACCGGGGAAGATGATTGTGGTGCAACGGGGAGTAGATGGCAAGAAAATTTGGAAGAAAAATGAAAATTTGAGAAAATTTGAAAATTAATTAAAATTACGTTAAGAAAAATACAAATATTGTGTTTAAAAACTAGAAATTGGCTAAAAAATGCCTGAATTTACTTATAATATATTAGAATCAATTAAAACCTAAAAGTTAAGACCTAAATTTTTATTGTGAGACGCGAATTAACAAAGATATTAAGATTTTACGTTATAATTTTATATAGATTTCGGGCTTAACCACTATACCTCGGTTCTATACAAATACGATTTTTCGCTTTAATCGGTGTTTTTTGTTTCAGATATCACCGGGGAAGATGATTGTGGTGCAACGGGGAGTAGATGGCAAGAAAATTTGGAAGAAAAATGAAAATTTGAGAAAATTTGAAAATTAATTAAAATTACGTTAAGAAAAATACAAATATTGTGTTTAAAAACTAGAAATTGGCTAAAAAATGCCTGAATTTACTTATAATATATTAGAATCAATTAAAACCTAAAAGTTAAGACCTAAATTTTTATTGTGAGACGCGAATTAACAAAGATATTAAGATTTTACGTTATAATTTTATATAGATTTCGGGCTTAACCACTATACCTCGGTTCTATACAAATACGATTTTTCGCTTTAATCGGTGTTTTTTGTTTCAGATATCACCGGGGAAGATGATTGTGGTGCAACGGGGAGTAGATGGCAAGAAAATTTGGAAGAAAAATGAAAATTTGAGAAAATTTGAAAATTAATTAAAATTACGTTAAGAAAAATACAAATATTGTGTTTAAAAACTAGAAATTGGCTAAAAAATGCCTGAATTTACTTATAATATATTAGAATCAATTAAAACCTAAAAGTTAAGACCTAAATTTTTATTGTGAGACGCGAATTAACAAAGATATTAAGATTTTACGTTATAATTTTATATAGATTTCGGGCTTAACCACTATACCTCGGTTCTATACAAATACGATTTTTCGCTTTAATCGGTGTTTTTTGTTTCAGATATCACCGGGGAAGATGATTGTGGTGCAACGGGGAGTAGATGGCAAGAAAATTTGGAAGAAAAATGAAAATTTGAGAAAATTTGAAAATTAATTAAAATTACGTTAAGAAAAATACAAATATTGTGTTTAAAAACTAGAAATTGGCTAAAAAATGCCTGAATTTACTTATAATATATTAGAATCAATTAAAACCTAAAAGTTAAGACCTAAATTTTTATTGTGAGACGCGAATTAACAAAGATATTAAGATTTTACGTTATAATTTTATATAGATTTCGGGCTTAACCACTATACCTCGGTTCTATACAAATACGATTTTTCGCTTTAATCGGTGTTTTTTGTTTCAGATATCACCGGGGAAGATGATTGTGGTGCAACGGGGAGTAGATGGCAAGAAAATTTGGAAGAAAAATGAAAATTTGAGAAAATTTGAAAATTAATTAAAATTACGTTAAGAAAAATACAAATATTGTGTTTAAAAACTAGAAATTGGCTAAAAAATGCCTGAATTTACTTATAATATATTAGAATCAATTAAAACCTAAAAGTTAAGACCTAAATTTTTATTGTGAGACGCGAATTAACAAAGATATTAAGATTTTACGTTATAATTTTATATAGATTTCGGGCTTAACCACTATACCTCGGTTCTATACAAATACGATTTTTCGCTTTAATCGGTGTTTTTTGTTTCAGATATCACCGGGGAAGATGATTGTGGTGCAACGGGGAGTAGATGGCAAGAAAATTTGGAAGAAAAATGAAAATTTGAGAAAATTTGAAAATTAATTAAAATTACGTTAAGAAAAATACAAATATTGTGTTTAAAAACTAGAAATTGGCTAAAAAATGCCTGAATTTACTTATAATATATTAGAATCAATTAAAACCTAAAAGTTAAGACCTAAATTTTTATTGTGAGACGCGAATTAACAAAGATATTAAGATTTTACGTTATAATTTTATATAGATTTCGGGCTTAACCACTATACCTCGGTTCTATACAAATACGATTTTTCGCTTTAATCGGTGTTTTTTGTTTCAGATATCACCGGGGAAGATGATTGTGGTGCAACGGGGAGTAGATGGCAAGAAAATTTGGAAGAAAAATGAAAATTTGAGAAAATTTGAAAATTAATTAAAATTACGTTAAGAAAAATACAAATATTGTGTTTAAAAACTAGAAATTGGCTAAAAAATGCCTGAATTTACTTATAATATATTAGAATCAATTAAAACCTAAAAGTTAAGACCTAAATTTTTATTGTGAGACGCGAATTAACAAAGATATTAAGATTTTACGTTATAATTTTATATAGATTTCGGGCTTAACCACTATACCTCGGTTCTATACAAATACGATTTTTCGCTTTAATCGGTGTTTTTTGTTTCAGATATCACCGGGGAAGATGATTGTGGTGCAACGGGGAGTAGATGGCAAGAAAATTTGGAAGAAAAATGAAAATTTGAGAAAATTTGAAAATTAATTAAAATTACGTTAAGAAAAATACAAATATTGTGTTTAAAAACTAGAAATTGGCTAAAAAATGCCTGAATTTACTTATAATATATTAGAATCAATTAAAACCTAAAAGTTAAGACCTAAATTTTTATTGTGAGACGCGAATTAACAAAGATATTAAGATTTTACGTTATAATTTTATATAGATTTCGGGCTTAACCACTATACCTCGGTTCTATACAAATACGATTTTTCGCTTTAATCGGTGTTTTTTGTTTCAGATATCACCGGGGAAGATGATTGTGGTGCAACGGGGAGTAGATGGCAAGAAAATTTGGAAGAAAAATGAAAATTTGAGAAAATTTGAAAATTAATTAAAATTACGTTAAGAAAAATACAAATATTGTGTTTAAAAACTAGAAATTGGCTAAAATGCCTGAATTTACTTATAATATATTAGAATCAATTAAAACCTAAAAGTTAAGACCTAAATTTTTATTTCGGTTAGGTTAGGTTTTTTTTTTTTTTTTTTTTTTTTTTTTTTTTTTTTTCTATTTCCCCTGACATGGGAGATCAAGGACTTTTTTCATCGTGGTGTTGCTTTTTTCACCATTTTTATTGTTTTTCTTTTTATTTATTATTATTTTTTGTACTATACTTTTTTACACTTTGTTTATGTTTTTCTATTTACATTAAAGTTCTTACTTCTTCTTATTTTATTGGGACTGTTAACACGATATACTTTATATATATGTGTTACAGAGCCCGTTTTCTTATTCTATTTATTCTTACTTACTACTTTACTTGCTATATGCTTACAAAATTTAAGGAACTTATTTCTAATATTCTTATTTCTAATTATTTCATTTACATTTTCTATTCTTAGTTTTACTTCTATTTCTATTTCTAAATCACTTCTTTCCTTGCCATATATTGGACACTCTATTATTACATGTTGTATGTCCTCCTCTTTTGTTGGATCGCAGGAACATGCTGGGCTCTCCTTGCACTTGAATCTATACAAATACTTGGAGAACCCCCCATGCCCTGTAATGACTTGAACCAACATAGGGTCCAATTCTAACTTTCTAATTACATGGTAGGCGTTGATAGCATCTGGGAAGAAGATTTTAGTTGTAGAGGCCGTTTCTCCATCTACATAGCGCCGATTCCATTCATCAAGCGACTCCAGTCGGATTTGTCGCTTGATGTATGAGATCGGGCACTTTCCATAGTCCGGTTTTCTTTTTGTTTTGGTAGCGGCTTCTTTTGCTAGTATGTCTGCTCTCTCGTTTCCCTCCAATCCTGCGTGGGCTTTAACCCAAAATATATTGAGCGTTTTTCCTTTTTTATTTATGTTCCTGATATTTTTTCTAACTTCCACCGCTAGGGGATGGAGGGAAACGTCCTGGACAATTGTTTGGAGAGCAGACATAGAGTCGCTGTAAATATTACAAATTTGTGCTGGGTGTTGAAGTGCATATACGCCTGCCTCGTGTATAGCCAGCAACTCTGCCTGGTAGACGGTGCAAAAATTTTCCAATTTCAGTTTTCGGGTACTCGTCTCAGCGGCGTCATTCCAAATGGATAACGCCGCGCCGACTTTCCCCTCTATTTTACTACCATCTGTGAAGATGCAAAGGGTCTTGTTGTCACGTTGGTTGATTTGTGCACCGTCTTCCAGGCATGTAAACTTTAACCCGACCTGATCTGCGGGATGTGGGGTCTGTGAGTAATTTATTTTGCATTCCACCTCTCGATCTCCTACTATTCGCTGGGAGAATCCTTTCTTTATCGCATAAAGCGAGGCTGCTTCTCGGACCCTTATGTCCAATGGAAGCAACCCAGCGAGTAGTAGGACCGAGTGTAGTGATGCCGTTCTATATGATTTGCATATCTTTTGCAAGAATCCTCGCTGCACCATGTCGAGTTGCTTTTTAATTTTAGTTTTGTTGGTTGCTGTTACCCACGCACTAGCCGCATACATCACTATCGGTTCCACTACTGCGATGTATGTAGTCCTAATTATTTCGGGGTTTAATCCCCAGTGGATCTTTGCGGCTCTCGACAGTTGACGATACAGGTTCTGTACCTTGCAACACACATTTTTAACATGTGTGTTGAAAGTAAGCCTGTCGTCAACTGTGAGGCCGAGTATTTTAATTTCCCTGGAGAGTTCGATGCCCTCCCCGCCCATTTCCAGAAGTGGTGAGTCATATTTTAGCTTATTAGTAATAATCATCGCTTTAGTTTTTTGTGGAGCAAACTTAAGTTTGCTTTTGACTCCCCACTTCTGGACTTGTGCGAGGGTCCTATTGGCCTGGTTCTGCACCTGCCTGGTTGAGTCCCCCGAGAATATCAGAACTATATCGTCTGCGAAAGCCTGGCAGTGTATTCCTTGTTCGACCAACGATTTTAATAGTGGGTCCAATAGAAGGTTCCAAAATATTGGACCCCCTATCGAGCCCTGCACACACCCTTTTGTCGTCTTTTTATTCCATTGTGCCCCAGCATACCTGACGCTAACCATTCTATCCTTAAGATAGTTGTCTACCAGGCGCCTCAGGTTTACTGGGCACGCCGTTTCCGCGAGTCTACATTTTATTGCAGGCCACCATGCATTATCGAAGGCTCCCTCTATGTCTAATGATATGAGCAGGATAAGTTTTTTGTCCGTTAACTTAGTTCTTATCAACTGCATCATATCATAGAGGGAGTCTTCGGTACTGCGCTGTGGCATAAACCCGTATTGCTGTCGGCTTATTGTTGGTATAATGTACCACTTTATTCGTCGAATTACCAACTTTTCAAAAATTTTTCCCAGTACAGGCAGTAGCCCAATCGGCCTGTATGATTTCGGGTGTGCGTAATTGTCCTTCCCAGGCTTCCGCAGTACTACTACTGTGGCCTTCTTCCACCGGATGGGAAAGTATGTGAGACAGAGACATTTATTTAATAGTGCCAAGAACAATGGTGAGTCTAGGGCGATTACCACCCCACAAATGTCTGCAGTAAGTCCGTCGTCTCCTGGCGCCTTTTTTGGGTTGAAGCTTGACACAGACCACATCAACTCATTCTCCGTAAAGGGCGGGTCACATGGACTATCATGTCTCCCTTCGTTCACGGTCTTTGCAATTTCCCTTAATTGTGTGTGGTCCGTGTCATCGTCTTCCGTTTTATCCTCGGGATAAAAAGTCTCCGCCAGGATCCTAGCTGACCTTTCACCTTCTAAGACCTCTCCGTTACTGACAAGTGGAGTATCCTCCCGTCGCGCCTCTGTGCGGCTTATCACCCTATATATGCTATCCCACATTGTTTCTCTGTCCTGTCTGCTGCAAAACTCTTTCCAGCTTGTGGTCTGGGCCTTTTTTGCTTCCTGCTGGTACTCTTCTTTGGCTGCTTTGTACTGCTCGACCACCCATTCTCGTCGAACCGGTGCGGCGTAAGCAATTCGACGCTTCAACCTGGAGACTTTCTTTTTGAGCTGTGTGAGCTCGTGGGTCCACCAGGGCAGTCCAATTTGTTTTTTGTTGTTTAATTTTGGTATGCTATTTTCACATGCTTCGATGATTGAGTTTGTATATAATTCTATTTTATTTTCTAATTCTAGTGTAGTTTCAACTTTATCTACTTCTGCTTTATTTAATTGTTTATTGTTCCAAATCTGGACGAGTTTCTCACGAAACTCGTTCCAGTTTGCGTTCTAGTATTGTATTTCCTCGTTGTTCTTTTAATATCGGTACCTAATGACTTGCCTAAATTTATTTCAAATAGGACTGTCCTGTGGTCGGAGCTAGTTATTTCTTCTGAAAGTCTCCAGTTGTCTATCTTTCCGAGTAGGCTGGTTGAACAGGTAGTGATATCCACGCAGCTGGTGAACCTCTTGCCACCTCTGTATGTATCAAAGGTAGGTTCAGCTCCTTTGTTTAGGATATGAAGCTCTAGCTCGTCGAGTTTTGCAGCGACCTCTGTCCCCCTATTGTCTGTCCTTCGGCTACCCCACCAGGTGTTCCAGGCATTCACATCCCCACCGAGTATCACGTTTTTGGTGCGTAGTCCCACCACGGCCGCTTCGATCATTCTCAGGTGTGGTTCGATCGGCTTTTCTCCCTCCAAGTAGACAGACACCACCCCCACCTCCCATGCCCCTGTTCTCAACTTAACGACTGCCACGTTCTCCGTCGTCAGACTGGGGCATTGGGTCATGTCGATGGTGTCGTCAAACAGCACAATAGCCGCCTTATTCACCTTTTCAGTGTCAAGGCGTCGGTCTTTTTGCGCTATTCTGGTTCCCGGGTAGTTTTTCATTTCGCCTATGCTGCCGATATAGGACTCCTGTATCATGGCGAAAGTCAACTTTTTCTTAATTGCCTCTGTTATTATTTCGGCCGTGGCTAGCTCGCATCTCTGAAGATTTGCCTGTGCGACGTGATATCGGTGGTCTGTGGTGCCCGGTTCCCTATTAAGCCTTGGGACAACCTTAGCAGTAAGCCACGGTGGACCTCGCTAGTATTTCCCACTTCTTCCTTACTGGACAGTCCCCACTGAATGCGTTATGTTCTCTTTTCTCTAGCTTTGCCTTGTTACAGTTCTTGCAGTCTGGCATTTCTCCAGCTAACCAGTTAGCGCATTCGGTTTTCAGGTGTGGGCCTCCGCAATGGCTACACACATCAGTGGTTTCGTTGCAGGTACGTTTGCTATGTCCGTAGCCTAAACATCTCGAACATTGGACCAGGGGGGACTGATCCATCACCCTTACTCGCTGGAGGTCCACGTGGATCACTCCGGCTTGTGTTAGGCGGGTCCAAACTTGGGGTGAGACTCTTAAAACAATGTGGGATGTTAGTGGGTTCCTGGTTCTTTTTCTATATTTCACTTCCATTCTGTATTCTTTTTCTGGAATATCTTGTAGGAGATGCTTGTTCTGCACCTGTATGGCCTTTTGTATGTCCGCATCCGTGTTGTATTGTAATACGTCCATCAAGATTATAAGCGGATCCTTATTTTTGATATCGTCAACATTGAGGTCATTCCCTGCCATCTTTAGCCTTTCCTTGACTCTATTGATCTCTGTCTCCGTTCGGCATCCCACTATTATCTTCCTGTCCCTAGCTTTTCTAATCTTGTCTATTTTTAGACCCTCTTCCTTAGCGTTCATAACTTTCCTTATTTTTTCCATCACTTGGTCTCCTGTCTCTTTTTCATCACTCGATGTAATCATCACCGAGTGAATGGCCGTAATTTCTGGAGGCGAGCCCCTTTGTGGCCCAGCTACTATACTGGCATATGTTGCTCTATCCTCTTTGTTTTCTTGCTTTTTCATCTCTTCCCTTAGTTTTTCCATCTCTTTCCTGTTTTCTTCTAAAAGTTTTCCATGCTCCTCCAATTTCTTTATTATATTTTGATCTTCTTCTTTCCTTTTCCTACTTTCATCATCCAGTCTTTCTTCTTTCTTTCCTTGGTCTCTCAATTTGTCTTCATTTCCTGTGCTCTTGCTTTTTTCTGTTTCTTTAACCAGTTGGTAAAGCCTCTCTATAGCCTGAGTGACTTCTACTTTAATATCAGTCCTCAGGTTACGAGAGTTGTTGAGGTGAAGTTTGGCTTTGTGGAGACAGGCTCGAGCCTCAGTCAGGCGATCCACGTATTTGTTGGTCTCCACTTTTGGTGAACTTTCTGTAACCTCAGCAACTGCTTTACGGACTGTTCCTTTTGCTTCCTGGGTTAGGGCAATTTTCTGTTTTTGTCGAGCAAGTGGGGCTGCCTTTTTTGGGGATGACTGTTTTGCCGCTACCGTATCAACTTGTCCTGTTTCCCATTCTCCAATGCTCTTTCTTACATTGGGGATCAGTTCCGTTCGATCCTTATTAGTAGAAGGCCCTGCCTTCTCTGTCACGCTCGGGGAACCCTGAGGACTCGTGTTCTTGGCACTATCCTCAGTATTTTTAGTTGGAGTACGGAAACCGAACATTTTGTCAGGGGAAAGCGTCTTGGGTCTCAACAATCAACAACACAATTGTATTAATGAATAATAATTTTGTCAATAAATTAAAGGATTATTAAAAGTTTGTAAAAGTTTTAAAAATATTTTGAAGATGACGAGGTTGCAGTTATTTAAAGGTTACTCAATTTAATTGAACCACAAACACCCCGTCCCGTTCCTATGAAAATACAAAATAAACAAAACAAAATAAAAATAAAAATAAAAAAGGAAATAAAAAATTTTTTGTTCTATGTAGAGTCGTAACTCTACCTGTTAGGATTTGTCACTCTTAATACACACGAATTATATATTATATATAGTCTTAATAGTAGTAAAAATGTATTTAACCTAATTGGGACTCTACCTAGAGTCAGTCTAATATCTATATTCTTATTATAATGTTACACATACATATAGTTGGTCCATATTATTCCCTAAAAAATTTTTTGTCTCTAATAATAAAATAAATAAAATAAAAACAAAGTATCTTTATATAGCTCTATATAGAGTCAACCTATGGCAAATCTGTCAGCTCTATAATAAAAGTTCCTACAAGGTCTATCCTAAATATTAAAAAAAAAAAAGTTAGGTTAGGTTAGGTTAGGTTCCCCCCCGAACGGGTTCCCGCCTTGTCGTGGCGGGGGGGCTTAGTAGCCGTGGCTTGGTCAACCGCGGTGAACGAAGAGGAACCCCTTGGCTGGCCCGAGGTGTAGGGCCGGCCCGAGGTGGCCACTCCGAGTGGGCTTCACGAGCCCAGTACGGATGTGTGTCGGTGGGCTGCGGTGAGAGGGAAGAGTGCTCCCTCTACCGCTGCAGCCGGGGTGGAGTCGCGGAGGAAGAGGAGTGCTGGTATGGCGATGCGCCACTCGCCCTATCCTCCGCGACTCAGACGGGGCCGCACCGTTCCTTGATGCGGTGGTGGTGGGGCTGCGGGGGGAGAGGAGTGTCGGTATTGCAAGGCGCCGCTCTCCCTACCCTCCGCAGCCGAATCTTGGTTGGCGGCGGAGCCATAGACCAGATCCGCCGCTGGGGTCAGGAAGGCTGGTACTTCTGAGTGCTAGTTTTTCCTGGCCCCATGGCCTCCGCGTATCGGACTCGGGGAGGTCCGATACGCAGGTGGAGTTGGAGGCCGTGGAGGGGGGTAGCTGACCACCTCGCTACCCCGTGCAGGAGACGAGGCCCGGACAGACCGGGCCAGCACTAGTGCGGGGCTGCGGAAGAATTTGGATTCCCGCGGCCCCGCGCGCACGTGCGAGGAGGCACCGTGGGGTTTTAGCCGGTAGGAGTCCGGCATAACCTTCCGGTTGTCCCCGCAGCCGGAGGTATCCATGAGGATTTCCCCACGAAAAAAAAAAAAAAAAAAAAAGGTTAGGTTAGGTTAGGTTAGGTTAGGTTAGGTTAGGTTAGGTTAGGTTAGGTTTTTTTTTTTTTTTTTTTTTTTTTGTATGTTTTGCTGCTTCCCTCTGACATAGAGGTCAGAGACATTGTCAGCTTGACATGGACTTTGAATTCGTGTTTTTATTTAATTTGTCCTTAATTTTTATAGAGGGTGTAGAGGACTCCGGGTTTTCGTTCGGGAGTCCTACTACTCTTAGCCTAATGCATGCAACATCATTTGTCTCTTACATATACATACCTCTATATTTAAAAACATACAATTTGAATATAGCTATGAATTTTGAATTTTGATTCAGTGCATTCTCTCTGTATATATAAGTATACACACAAGGAAGCGCCGTTCATATTTCTAAAATAAATATTTAGTCCTAAAATTATAATTACAATAATAATTATACAAATATCAACAATTTTTCAACAATAACAATAGTAATAATCAGTATTAATCAATAGTCATATTTATCACATTAAAAACATTCGTCATAATAAATTATTTTAAATTTTATCATTCAGTTCTGGTTATTTTTGATGACTTGTTTAACAACACCCTCACAAAATTTGATAAACTTATTTCGGGTAATTTTTTCTGTCAGTAATTTGTGTAAATTTTCTTTTATAATCTGTATACCGGTTTCCGACTCGAAATCGTATCTAGCTTTATCAAATCGAGGACACTTCAAGAGGATGTGCAGCACAGTCTCCTCAATTTCAGGCTCACAGATGCATGATGGGCTATCCTTGCACCGAAACCGGTATAGGTACTCGGAGAACCCACCGTGTCCGGTCATTGCCTGGATCATCGTCGAAGACAGTGCTGTCTCCCTAATCAACTTATAGGCTGACTCAATGTCCGGCAGAAAGGTTTTGGTTGCTCTAGCGGTCTCTCCCTCTCTATACCTCTGGTTCCATACTTGTAGCGTCTCCGATCGAATGAGACGTTTAACGAAAGAGACCGGACACAGGTCATAGTCCGGGCTTCTTTTTGTTCGCAGCGCCGCGTGTTTAGCCAGCTCATCAGCCCGTTCGTTTTCTGTTAGACCCGCATGGGCTTTAATCCAAAAAAGTTGTAATGTTTTTTGTTGCCCTATGATGTTATGAATGTTTTTGCGGGTCTTGACTGCTAAAGGGTGTTGGGAGTCTGGGTTCACAATGGTCTCTAGAGCAGACCTAGAGTCACTGTAAACCCCGAAAGTTTTCTCCGCGCTAGACAGAATCCGCTCAGTTGCCTTATATATGGCCAGTAATTCTGCCTGGTAAACGGTGCAGTGGTCCGACAGTTTGAGTTTTAGAGATCGGGTCTCGGCAGCATTATTCCAAAAAGATAATGCCGCTCCAACCTTTCCCTCTATTTTACTCCCGTCGGTAAATATTCGGAGACTCTGGTTGTTGTTGAGTCTCGTTTCGTCCTCGTTTACCAGGCATATGAATTGCAGATCCATATAGGATGCAGGGTGAGGCAATTCAGTAAAACTCTCCTTTGTTTCCACCACTCGGTCTGCCAGCACCGCCTGGAGTTTTCCTCTCCTCGCTTCAAAAAGGGATGCTGCTTCTTGGACCCTTAAGTCCAGAGGAAGCAGACCAGACAATGCTAGCGCCGAGTGTAGGGATACAGTCCGGTACGATTTAATAATTTTTTGAGCGAATCCTCTCTGCACAGTATTTAGTTGCTTTCTGACTCCCAACTTTTTAGCGGCTGGTGCCCACGCGCTCGCTGCGTACAAAATCACCGGCTCAACGACCGCCGTGTACATCGTCCTAATAATTTCGGGTTGAAGGCCCCAGCTTATCTTTGCCGCTCTCGATAGCTGTGTGTAGAGAGATGTGGCCTTCTTGCACACATTCCTCACATGTGTGTTGAACGTTAATTTTCTGTCTACGGTGAGACCAAGCACCTTGATCTCCTCCGACATACGCACCACCATACCGCCCATGCTTAGACGTGGGGAATCGTATTTTAGTTTATTGGTTATTACCATCGCCTGGGTCTTTTGCGGCGCAAATTTAAGCTTATTACGAATTCCCCACCTCATAACATGTTCAAGAGCAGTATCCGCACGTCTTTGGATGTCAAGGGCCGTGTCCCCCGCAAACAGTAGGACGATGTCATCGGCGAACGCTTGACAACGATCGCTTTTGCCTTCCATTTCTCTAAGCAGAGGGTCGAGAAGGAGATTCCATAGGACCGGTCCTCCTATCGAACCCTGTACGCACCCCTTGGTGGTTTCCTGTGTTTGTTCCACACCTGCATACCTTATTCTCACTTTCCTATCCTGGAGATAACTGTCTATCAATTTTCTTATGTTGCTGGGGCACTTTTCCTCAGCCAATCGGCATCTTATAGCTGGCCACCAGGCGCTATCGAAGGCTCCCTCTATGTCAAGAGATATTATCACTATGATCTTTTTATTGTGCAATTGGAGTTGTATATATTTCATCATATCATAGAGGGAGTCTTCGGTGCTCCTTTGTGGGGTAAAACCGTATTGGCGAGTACTACAACCAGGTTGGATATGGTATCTAATCCGTTTGATGATCATTTTCTCCAGGATTTTCCCTAACACAGGTAGTAAGCCTATTGGTCTGTAGGCTTTGGGGTGCGTATAGTCATCCTTTCCAGGTTTCCGCAGAACAACCACTACTGCCTCCTTCCATTTGGTGGGGAAGTGTCCCAACTCCAAGCATTTGTTAGCAAGGCTCAGATAAATCTCCGGGCTGTGAAAGATGACTTCTCGGCAGATGTCGGCCGTAAAACCATCCCTACCGGGTGCCTTTTTTGGGTTGAAGCTGATTGTAGCATGCCTTAGCTCCGCAAGAGTAAATGGTGGATCATAAGAGTCATCTTGCGTCCCCGCATTTATCTTTTCAGCTAGTTCTCTTATACGCCGATGGTCCGCGTTATCAGCTTCAACCTCATCCTTCGGGTAGAATGTCTCGGCCAAACATTTCGCCGATTCGGCATTATTTAGGGCTACTCCGTCTTTTGTAAGTGGCAGATCTTCATGCCGCTTTGCAGTTCTGCCGATAACTCGATATATGCCTTCCCACAACCCTTCTCTATCCTGTCTGGCACAGAACTCCTTCCAGCTTTTTATCTGAGCCTTTTTTGCTTCACATTCATAGTTTTCTTTTGCTTTTAGGTACTCCGTAATGACAGCTGCTCTTCGCACTGGTGCTGCACATCTGATGCGTCGTTTTTTAGTGGTGGCGTCCTTTTTTAGCATGACAAGTTCATCACTCCACCATGGAATGTTAAGTTTGGTTACATTTTTCTTTTTTGGAATTATGGTTTCACAAGTTTCTTTAATTACTTCAAAATAATTTTCAATTAAATTTTCTAAATTGCACGTGTTATTTATTTTTCTAATTTCTATTGTATTGATATTATTATCTGCCAATAATTGAGCCAGTTTCTTATGAAACTGGCTCCAATTGGCTTTTTTGCTATTGTATATTCTTGTTGTTCTATGTATTAATACTCCAGATGTCTTTATTGAATTAATTTTGAATATAATGGTGTTATGATCTGAACTTGTCATGCCAATGTCGACCTTCCAGTCTTCCACCATCTGCAGCAAATTTTCTGAGCATGCTGTAATATCGACATGACTCTTATATATTTTTCCTCCTCTCACCGTATCAAATGTAGGAGTATCTCCTTCATTTAACACGTGGAGGTTGAGCTCATTCAGAGTACCCGCTAGGACTTCCCCTCGTCCATCTTCTCTTACACTACCCCACCATGGACTCCACGCGTTTCCGTCCCCACCTATAAGTACGTCGATTTTTCCTATTTTGGTCATTATATGTTTTAAGTGGGCCATATAAGGTTCAATGGGTAAGTCCGGTTCGAGATACAGGGATATCACACCCATCTCCCAGGCACCCATCCCAATTTTGATAACCGTGAAATTGTTAGTGGTGAGGGCAGGATATTGAGTGACGATGATGTTATTGTTGAAGACGGCAATTGCCGTCTTCACCACTCCTGATACTCTATGGGCGCATTGGTATATACGAGCACCTCGGTAGTTCTTCATATTCCCCACTCCCCCCACATACGGTTCTTGGATTAGAGCGATACTCATCCCAGTCTTGCTAGCCTCAATCATCAATTCGTTGGTTGCAAGCTCTTTTCTCTGAAGATTTGCTTGCACGAAGAAGATGGGTTTGTTTTCTGATCTAACTTGTCTTATTTGCTCCTTGCCCTTATTCTCAGACACAACTTTAGCAGTATGCCACACTTGACCTTGCTATAGCATCCCACTTTCTACGTACCGGACACGGTTAGGTTAGGTTAGGTTAGGTTAGGTTAGGTTAGGTTAGGTTAGGTTAGGTTAGGTTAGGTTAGGTTAGGTTAGGTTAGGTTAGGTTAGGTTAGGTTAGGTTAGGTTAGGTTAGGTTAGGTTAGGTTAGGTTAGGTTAGGTTAGGTTAGGTTAGGTTAGGTTAGGTTAGGTTAGGTTAGGTTAGGTTAGGTTAGGTTAGGTTAGGTTAGGTTAGGTTAGGTTAGGTTAGGTTAGGTTAGGTTAGGTTAGGTTAGGTTAGGTTAGGTTAGGTTAGGTTAGGTTAGGTTAGGTTAGGTTAGGTTAGGTTAGGTTAGGTTAGGTTAGGT